>JAJLVQ010000043.1:27152-84422 GCA_030570335.1 Pichia rugopelliculosa | reverse complement strand
GCTGTTGAAGTCGACGTTGTCTATGGTATGCCTCCTGCCACTACAGCATCACATACATATGCATACACCGGTACCACTGAAATCACATCTACTTTGATCTACGCTACCACTGATGCTAATGGCAATGTTGGCAGTACCACTGATGTTGCAGTGTTACAACCAGAAACCACTGTATTGTCTTCAGGCGATGTTTCCACCACCACTGTTATTACCGCTACAGCAGTTGATGCAGACGGTAAACCAGTTGGTACTACGTATACCGAGAGTGTTATTCCAACTACCACCATCGGCACCACACCATCACACACATATGCATACACCGGTTCCAGTGAAATCACATCTACTTTGATCTACGCTACCACTGATGCTAATGGCAATGTTGTCAGTACCACTGATATTGCAGTGTTACAACCAGAAACCACTGTATTGTCTTCAGGTGACGTCTCCACCACCACTGTTATTACTACGACAGCAGTTGATGCATACGGTAGACCAGTTGTTACCACCTACACTGAGAGTGTTGTTCCAACCAGTGCTAACGCACCGGGTACCACACCATCACATACATATGCATACACTGGTACCACTGAAATCACATCTACTTTGGTCTACGCTACCACTGATGCTAATGGCAATGTTGTCAGTACCACTGATGTTGTTGTTTTGGAACCGGAATATAGCAGCTCTACCTGGACTGGTTCAGTTACTGCTTCCACTGTTTTAACAATTACGGCTGTTGATTCTAATGGTAAGCCAAGAATTACATCTATCACGATTGCTGAAGTCCCATCATCTGGTTATTTTGTTTCTGGTCAATCATCATCTGGTTATTCTACATCAACTTGGGCTAATTCCTTTACCGGTACTATTGTTACTACTGTTGGTACTGCTGTTACTACTATTGTTTGTGTTCCTACTCCGATTGTCAGTACAGCTGTTACATCCATCGCAACAGAAACTGACACCGTCAATTGTTCAACCTCATCATGGTCAAATTCTTACACCAGTACGATCACTACTGTTGTTGAAGGTACAGTTACCACTATTGTTTGTGTTCTAACTACCGTTGCAACTGTTACTAAGACAACAATTATTACTTGCTCTACTTCATTATGGTCCAATTCTTACACCAGTACAGTAACCACTGTCATTGAAGGAACTATTACTACCATTGTGTGTGTTCCATCAGAAGCTACGAATTCAACTGCTACCGTGGAAGTAGGTAACTCTCCGCAAGACGCCAATCCTGCTGTCAATTCTACTGCTAACACTAACGTCAATACTGCTACTACTACCAAAGTTAATACTGCTAATAACGCTAACGTCAATGCTGCTAGTGAGGTTGAAGTCAATACTAATGTTACGCCTGCAACATCTACAGTTAATAATAATGTTACATCCGTTTCTACCCCTATTCCTGTCAAAACACACTCCGTTGAAGTTTCTAGAACAGTTGGTACTTTTAGCTCAACAAGCGCATCCTCTACGGCTCTTCAAGCAGAACAAACTTCGGTTTTCACTTATGTTGGCTCTGGGTCAAAATTAGGCAATTCCTTTGCGGTTGGTGTATTAGTTTACATTTTAGCTATTTAATTTACAATTTTCACTCTATTTTAAGAGTTTTCAATGTTTCTTTGATTTCGAAGAAAGCATAAAATGATAACATTTTACTTGATTTTAAGTTATAAATGTTTATAATTTAGATAATATTTTTAGTGTGATTTTGATCCCAATATTAATGTATAGTTTTATATTTTATATTTTTGTATTATTTTAATGCTAATTTTGAGGGTCAAATTGCAAAATGAAAATCCAGCCTCCATACAGGTTGAAATTATCGACTTCTGCTGTAGTTGATGTTTGTTGAGTAGACGGATCATTGAGACCTTACGCCATTGCATTAGACCAAAAGAGTTCATCTCTATTTGTTGTTATAATCCCTATATATAGAATATTAGATACTATTAGTGTCCTTGTCCCCCAACATTAATTAAAGGAACTAGGTTTTCATTACAAAGATGTTGCTATAGAATTGGTTATATTATATTACTTATATGGTTTCAGTAACAAGTATTTAGTGTTTAGTGCTTAGTTAGCAGCCACCCATTTGTTAAGCTTACGTAACTTTTCAGAAAATTTTTCAAATTTCAAATTTTTCAAAAAAAATTTTTTTTTTTTTTTCACAGAACAAAGCAAAAACATTTGGTGGAACAGCATTAGTTTCTCTGTTAAATACCCAGTTTTATCTCCATATCAATACTTCCACACAAGACATGTCGAACTCATCGTGTGTGCTCTATATTGGAGCCATCCCCTACAACTGGGACGTCCAGGTGATCAAATCCGTCGTGTGTGGATCTGGCCCCGTTGTGGATGTTCGTTGTATGATGGACAATACTACAAAGAATAAAGGTTTCTGTTTTGTTGAATATCTATCCCCCTTGGATGCCATCAATGCTTTGACAACCCTATCCAAAGTCAAGATCGAAGGTAGGAAAAAATTAAGAATTGAATTGTCAAAGGAAGGATTGAGAAACAGTCAACATCTGTCAAAACCTACCCTTAAATTAAATCGTTTATTATTACCTGCAAATGTTATCTTACCACCTGAAATGAAAAATTCTCCTGAAAATGTAGGTGATATAGATGATGAATTGGATCTTACAGGTGATGATAGTAAGAATTATTTAAGAAGTTTAAGAAATTCAGTACGAGAAAATAATGAAATTAAAACCATGGTTTCTCAAATGTTAGCCAATGGTATGGATCTTCATCAAATTTCTACATTAATTACTCAACTCAAATCAAATAATGAACTCCCCCGTCCACCTTCATCATCCAATTCTTCCAATCTTTCATCGAATTTCAATCAAACTTCTTCTTCTACATCATCTTCAATTCCAATACAGACAACTAATAATTTAATCAATGCATCAACTTATTTACCCTCACCTACACCACCATTGATAAATGGACTATTACCGATAGATCCAGTATCGAAGACGTTGTCTACGATTCCACCGGGTGTTTTGATAGAATTATTGGCAAAATTGAAATTGGTATTATCCAATCCTAATCCAAATTCAAACAATTACACAGAGGCAATTGGTATATTAAATGAAAATCCAAAATTGGCAGTTGCCGCAGCTCAAGCTTTATTGCTTATGGGTATCGTTGATTTGGATGTTTTAAACCAAGCTCAACAACAATCACAACAAATACCTCCATCATCTTCATCTTCATCATCTAATACACCACATCCTCAGGGACAATCGCAACAACAACAATCGATCGCAAACAATACTAATAATACTAATAACATACCTACAGAATGGCTTATATTACCACAACATACAATTGCCAAATTATTACAACTGAATCGTAATGAAGCCAATCTGATATTTCAAGTTTTACAGCTCTCTCCAGATCAAATTTCTGTCCTTCCGCCTAATGAACGCAACATGGCCAACCAAATCAGGGGCCAATACATTTGATAAGGTCGTTAATCTCTTAGTTATATATCTCTTTTCTTTATGTGTAATACTCTAATAATAAGAAAAAAAAAGAAAATAATAATTAATAATTAATATAATAATCTCATTGTAAATGCTTAATGCATGTACGAATAAACCCGCGTAATTGTCCAGTCTTAGCACCGCACTCACACGCTACCAATGAATTTCCAGGACATGAAGTTTTAATTGTCATCTTTATAAGGTCTTTCTTCTTTCTTCTTCTTCTTCTTTAAACAGCAAGATCATGGCTGAAAATAGAAACACCGGATTCCCAGGTAACGTATTCTCATTCTCAATAAACGATATATTGAACCCGGATGCAAACGGTACCAATAATAACAATGGAAATGCAAATCCCTTTGCTGCATTAGGTGATACAATTGCAAATGTAATTAATGGGGGTAATGCTGATCCGAATAGCAATAACTTCGGTGTTGGAGTTGGGAATCTGATTTCAAATATGGTTAATAATTTGGAATTACCTATGAATGCAGAACATACGAATACTCGTAAAGCTACCAAGGAGGCAATAGAATCTTTAAAACCTTTGAAATTAAATGAAATTCCAAATAAGGAAGAAAATTCTCAATGTCCTATATGTTATGAACCCTATGCCGAATATGGTGAAGATGAGAAGTCCGATGATGCCAATCTACCTCAAACTGAAGAAATTGTTGAAAAGGCTGATCATGATAAGGAAATTAAAACACCATTTGAAGGATATCATTTTATGGATCCATCGATTATTTTCCCATCTGTTGAAACTGCAACTTATTCTGCCACTTATAATTTACAATCTGAACCCGAATATGTAATCAAAACGGAGGAGGAAAGTCATACATCGGATTTACATTATGCAGTTCAATTACCACAATGTGATCACATTTTCGGATTTTCATGTATAAAGGAATGGTTAAATTCCAATGTTTCATGTCCATTATGTCGTCGAGAGATTATTTCTGAACAAACAGAATATGCAAGAAGAGTAGCTAGTGAACAACAACGAACTTATTTTTACGATACCGCAATTACTGAAACCTATGTTTCCGTTGATTGGACTTCACCTCCATCTATGGGTTGTGATCCTTTGGATCCACCGTTGTCCATGCCTGTTCCGGGAATTGGGATTTCCTCTGGAAGACGAACGGGAAGGGCACCATAGGGACATCCATTTCACTGTAGTTAATCCAATCATGCTAAAACACATTTGTAAATCTAAAACTTCATGGGACTTCCCATGAAAATGGAACTGTCTTTTGTGAAATTTACTGGGAAATCCAACTTTTTCCCACGCGCATTTCTCGCTTTCGCCCACGAAATTGCAAAAAGGGCCGCCCAGCCGGTTCTGTTGAAGGAAAAAGAATGACATGTGGCGGACATGACTGAAAACTGACATATGATAATGGATTATTGTAATATAATGTTATACATATTAGGTTCTCTTTTGATAGACTTCTTTTGGCCAATTCAAGATGGATAGAAAATACATCGACCCCACACTATCAGACACCTCTGGATTGCCCAGTTTGGAAGTTTCGAGAACCACAGAGCCAAGAGAAGGTCGTGCCAATCAACTGTACAGTAGTTTAGACAATTCAAGACTCGTTGCTGGTGGAATTATACTCAATGAGAAACACGAAAAGGTATTGATGATCTCATCTTCAAAGAATAAGGAGAAATGGATCATTCCTAAAGGTGGAGTTGAGTCGGATGAAGCTGATAATTTTGGTAAGACGGCATTGAGAGAAGTTTGGGAGGAAGCTGGTGCAATCTGTTGTATTACCAAAAAGCTACCAGTTTTGAAAGATCATCGAATTGAATCTGCTTCCGGATCAGATACAAAACTGGAATTCCCATTATGTGAATTTCATTTCTATCAAATGAAATTAGATCAATTGGATACTACATGGCCTGAATCCGATAGTCGATTAAGAAGATGGTGTACTTATCAAGAGGCAAAACATGAATTACTTAAATCAAAGAGACCTGAATTATTGAAAGCTTTGAATGATTCAGATATTGTGAAACATGATGTTGAATTATTAGAAATTGATAAAAATAACCATTTAATCGATACCCAATTAGATAATGATAATGAATATGATCATATATAGTATATATTCTTATACAAATGTATATCTTTTAAAAACTTCAACTCCATTACCCCCTATGAAGACAATCTTATTGATATTCCCATATAAAACTTTACATTTGTTTTCTCCATACATTTTACTAAAGATAACAATCAGAGGTTTAACCATTATTCCATTTTCAAATTCGATTTTTCCAGTAGGATAGTTATTAAGGAAAAAATAATCTACCCATTTAATCATCCTTGCAATTGAATCTCCATCGACTTTAACGATTCGAATTTCTGGGAATTTGATATCTATAAATTCTTTGTTGAATATCCAATTGGCATCAATACCGAAAATTCCAATATTTTGTATATCCTCACAACTTCTTTTAATCATATTTATAATAGTACTTTTAATAAATGTTAATTTCGAATTTACTTTTTCTAGAACATGTCCACCATTAACCATAATTAATTGTTCCAACCTTAACCCTTCCTTTAACAATTTACTTACCGTTTTAGTACTAACTCCAAAAGTTTTATAGATTTGTCTCTGATTCCACTTATTCTTGTTGATGATTGTAATCATCTTTAAATTTAATTTCGATTTGCATAATCTTCTTGTTGATTTTGAATGTTTTAAAATTTGTTCATTTTTAACATCCCCCTTAATTGAACCATTAATTACCAATTCAAAAACAATCAAACTTGTTGGCAAATTGTCAATTATTTCACCAATCAAATATCCATCATTATGTTCAACATGTAAAGTTTTGAGTTTTTCCATTCGATTTAAATCATCAAACGAATTCGTTATCAATTTATTACCAATACCTAGTTTAACATCCTTTTTAATCAATTTCAATTCCCTATTAATTATTAATTGTGTAAAATATTTTAAATCTCCCCAATTTGTTCCAATTAATTTTGAATTTTTTTTCAAATATAATTTATGATGTATCCTTAAACAACAGTATTCCTTTACAATATCAATATTAAGTAATTCCGGGACTCCCTTTGAAAATGATAATAAATCGACATCAGCATCAATCAATTGTAATACTAATACCACAATCTCTACAGGCCATTCCATCAAGCAAATCATAGTTACAAGATATAAAAAAAAGTCTATAAAAAGATGGTTTAAGAAAAAAAAAATAACAAAAATGCCCCTTCAATTCCTATTTCAAAAAATGAATTTCTTCAAGTAAAACATCATCTAAATTACCACCTATAAGTTCATATACATTCCCAACAATGCTTCTCAATACATCATTGAATTTAACATTGCGTACAACATCATGGTTCTTTATTAAAGTTGTATATCTTTCCCTTTCAAAATTTACAGGTACAACAATTTCCATCGCATATTCATTATCATCTTGTTCTTCATCCTCTGGTTCATATGTTTTCAATTCTTCATCATCATATGAAGTTTGTTTATGATATACTTTCAAATCACCATTGGATTCTTCCTTGATTTCCTCTGCAAATAAAATACATAAATTAAAGATTCTTTTAACAAATAATTGTAAAATTGATGAAATCCCAATGGATTTATCAACTTGATTCAATTGATAATAAATCTCATCATCATTCGCCTCATTAAGAACAATCGAATTTTGTAAATATTCCTTCTTATAGAATGATAATAATCCTAATAAATACAATTTTCTAATCTTTGGATCAAAAGAATTTTTAGCAAATTTGGTCAAACTTAATAATAGTTTATAGAATGTAACTGAATCCGTTATATTCTCTAAAAATATATTTGAATTATCAATAATCATTCTCAGTAATGGTATACTAATTTTAATCTCACAATATGGACTATCAGTATCTCTGATTAAATATTCTATCATTTCATGGAATAAGTTACTTGAAATTAAATTATTATAAAATATTTCCTTATTCACATTTTGTAAAATTGAAACTTCAATTATTGAACTAGTAAGAAAAACAGAATCATCTCTCATGGTTTTCAAATACGAAGATAGAATTTCAAAAATTTTCAAACCTATCTGATTATCGAAAATATTTATTGATATAAGATAATAACTTCTAATTATATTTAATATTAAGGGTAAAATTTCAGTGAAATTAATTAATGAATCAATCAATATCTCAAGCATTTGAGTATCTAATAATTTAGTTGGTATATTATTCGATATATCAACAGTCTTCATTATACTTGACCATAACTCTAATCCATCTTCGCATAATAAACTATAATATTCAGATTTTGAATCACAACAATATGGAATCAATGGTATAACAATATCGTGAATCTTATAACTATTTTTATTCAAAGAAACTATTAAATCTTTTAAAATTCTCAACAATGCATTTTTAATTATCATTTCATTTGGATTATTGGAATTTTCCCATAAAACTGGTATGATTTTAACAATATCTATTAAAATTAAATCATCAATTAATGGTGTATTTCTTTCAATCAATATTGATAAAAATTTAAGTGTGAAATTTTTACATTCAATTGATTTCAACAAATTGTTTAATAAGTTGATTGATTCATTTATAATAATTGTAGAAAAATTTTGAAAATCTTTCTTTCTAAATTCCCAATCATCAATTAAACATTTTAATGATTGAATTGAGGTTAACTTTAAGATTATATCATTTCCATTGATTAATAAATTGGTTAAAAATTCATAAATCTTGATTCTAATTTCAGAATTAATACTTTCATCTATCCATTCATTCAAAATAAGACAAATTCTCCGTTTAATTATTGAAGATTCATTTGATATTGCCTGAGGAATGAAATAATTCAATAGTAATTCATTAAAATTACATTTAGATTTAATTGAACTTGAACTTAATTGAAAAATACATAAAATTGAATCTTTAGTAAGTAAATCAAGATCGCCATTATTCAAATTTTCAATCTTATTAATTATAAATGATGAAATAAATTCGTTGAAGTAAATTGATAAATCTTGGAAATAATTTTCTGCACATTTTCTAATTTGAAATTCATAATTGAGGGATAATTCTTCATTAAACCATTCCTCTGGATCATTTTCCCAATTTTCCAAATCATCCGGTCTCAATTTTAAATAATAATTTGTAATTAAATTTATCAAATTTTCAATCAATTCCAATGTGAAAAAATTGGATTTTAATAGATCAATCGATTGTTGAATTTCCAATTTATCACTTCTCTGTTTGACAATATTTGTATTAGACTCTTTAAAGGTATAATTAGTGATTGTTTTAAGGATTATAAAAGATTTAATGGCAATTTTTTCCCAAAAATCAGAATCACCATTTTCGTAAATGACTCCTGCCTTCTGTTGTAATATGGAAAGCAATGTTAGTAGAATATTTTTACTGGATTGAAGCAAAATAAATGAACATGTATTATCGTTAATTAAATTAAAATATAATTTAACATAACATTTAATATATTTTTCTAATAATTCTAGTTTATTCAATTCATGTAATAATAACAATTTTTGAAAATGTTGTAATGATAAATCCATAAATTCTTGAATTGTTTTATCCCTATTTTGATGATCATAGCCATCAACGATTAATCTACGTATATTTTTCAAAAAAATATAACCTACTTCCATAATCGCAATATCGATATTGGGATTGGCATCAGTTCCAATATCATTAATCCATCTATTGAAAAATAAAGTATAATATTTAATTAGATGGGGTAATATAATAGGTGCCTTTGTTTGCATCATTATTCTAGCTTTACCAATTCTAACACTTGATAAAATTTTCAAGATTTGATTCAACATAATCATCAAATTATTCAACTTAATAATAGATTTTGAATCATCTAAGGTAGTGGAACATGATTCCATGATACTTACAATATCTTCAAACAACGTAGGCCATTCCATGGGGAAATCCAACCTACAAATTCTAGAAATTAAATGTGCATTTTGAATGGACAATTGATTATTAGATTCATCTAAGAGATCAAACAACCTTTTCTTGATTTCAATTTTCTCTTCCTTGGTAATGGCATTTATTCTTGTCGGTCTCCAATACTTCTCAATTCCGTTTTTCAAACAAATAACGGCAAGCCAACGGATTTGTAATGGCAATTCTCTATTTATGTAAACGGATTGAAGCATGTAGTGGAACCCTTTCTCTGATTCCCACGCCTTGAGTTGGTCCTCTGCCAACTTCTGCTCCTGTCCACGCGCTGGGGAGGATGCTGTGGTCAATACCTGCAAGACTGAGTTGTAGCTCATGAGAAATTGTGTCAGTTATAGAGGAAAAAAAGAGAAGAATAAGGTACTAAAACCTGTTGAATTGAAATTCATCACCAAACATCAATAGAGAAACCCTCATTGAAATTTTTTTCCATATCTCGAATTCTATAAAAGGAAGAGGTTTTCCTGCATTTTTTTTTTATCAACACTTCAACTACGTATTCTCTCCTTTTAAACAACTGTTTGTACGTCAAGAATCGTCTTTCGAGACCTACAGAAGGAACCGACAGTGGTTCATGGGACGTCTTGGGGAAAGTCTCCGGCACATCTTTTCAGGCGGCAACGTCTGGCAGACCACCGTCTGCTTTCCAAGAGAAACGTTGTGTTTTGTTTGGAAGTAGAGGATTTTGGCATGTTATCAAAGTTTGTTTTGTCCGTTCTGTTGTTCGATACATGAACTTTACATTGAGTTGGACAGAATGGATGAAATGGATCGATATGCCGTTTAGTTTTCCACCTTCAACAACGATGTTTCTCTTTTGGAACTATCAAAGATTCTGTTCAAATCTTTTGTTTGATTTCACCTCTATGAGGTGTATTCTGCAAAACACTATGTTGTGTTAACGATGGATATGATGATTGTTATTCCCGTTGAAGGATAATAACCCAATGGAGCTCACTTGGCGTACTTACAGTTCCCCCCTCTTTTTAACTAGTTGAACATTGTCAAAGGTGTTATACTAAGAATGTACGGTATTCGTTTCTTTTTTTTCTTTTCATTCTATTCTATTCTTACTCTTATTTGATTGTTTTAATGATGACATGTTTACGAGTCAAGCTCGGAATTTTGCCTCTCTGCTTATTCTTCTTTGAGAGGTATAGACGATACTTAACAAATTAACTGAACTACAATCAAAAATTAGTAATCGTAGTTGTAATTGTAATCTATTCCTTCTTGATGTGTGATTGTTTATACTGAAAAGAATGGAACTATTTTATCAAAAAAATACACATGCTAGAAAATGTAAGAACCTTTTGTAAACCTATAAAATAAAATAACTAAAACGAATAAAAATAACTAAAATAGTTGGAAACTAACTATATACATGGTCTTCCAAAAGATTTATTCTCCCTTCTTAATAATCAAATCGCCCTTTGATTCACTAATTTCAACCACATCACCGTTCTTAATTTCCCCCTTCAATAATAACATACTCATTGGATTTAAAATCTTTCTCTTGATTAATCTGTTTAAAGGTCTTGCACCAAATCTTGGTTCATAACCATTCTCTGTTAACCATTCCTTAGATTTCTCGGTTAATTTTAGTTGAATCTTACGATCTGCTAGTTTATCCTGTAGTTCAACAATTCTTAAATCAACGATTTTTCTCAATGCATCCTTTGATAATTTATTGAATATAACAATTTCATCAATTCTATTTATAAATTCTGGGGAATAGTAACCTTTCATAACATTCATTACTTCATCCTTATCTGGATGATCTTGTAACATTAAATCTTGTCCAATGTTGGAAGTCATTATAATCAAAGTATTTCTAAAATCAATCTTATTACCTTGAGAATCGGTTAACTTACCTTCATCTAAAACTTGTAATAATAATTTAGAAATATCTTTATGTGCTTTTTCAAATTCATCAAATAGAATAACCGAATATGGCTTTCTACGAATTTGTTCAGTTAATTCACCACCCTCTTCATAACCAACATATGATGGAGGAGCACCAATTAATCTCATCAGGGCATGTTTCTCTTGAAATTCAGACATATCAAATCTAATAATTGAATTTTCATTATCGAAAAGAAAATCTGCAACGGCTTTGGTTAATTCTGTCTTACCTGTACCAGTTGGACCTAAAAACATAAATGATGCAATTGGTCTCTTTTCATCAGTTAAACCAGCTCTTTGTAATCTAATTGCATTTGAAATCTTAGCAATTGCATCATCTTGTCCAATAACTCTACCTTTAAGTATATCTTCAATATAGATCAATTTATCCTTTTCACCTTTCATCATATTAGAAACTGGTATACCTGTTGCCTTTGATATAACTCTGGCAATATCATCGGACGTAACTGATTCATGTAATAAACTATCTTCAGAATCAGATTCCTTTTTAATCAAATCATTCAATTTGATTTCTAAGGCAGGAATTGTATCATATTGTAATTTTGAAGCTTCAGCAAAATTATTCTCTCTTCTTTTAATCTCTAAATCATTCTTTGCCTTCTCAATCTCTAATTTTAAAGTCTTAATTCTATCTAATTCTGCCTTTTGAGATTCCCAAATATTAGTTAACCTATCTAATTCATCCTTTTTCAATTTCAATTGATCCTCTAATTTAGTTCTACGTTCTTTGGAAATCTCATCAGTTTCCTTTCTTAAAGATTCTAATTCAATTTGAATAGTCATAATTGATCTATCCAATTCCATAATTGCATCAGGCTTTGATTCATGTTGTAATCTTAATGAAGAACAAGCTTCATCAATTAAATCAATAGCCTTATCTGGTAAAAATCTATCAGTGATATATCTATTTGAATAAATGGCAGCAGTAACTAATGCAGAATCGGTAATTCTAACACCATGATGAACTTCATATTTTTCCTTCAAACCTCTTAAAATTGAAATTGCATCTTGAACAGTTGGTTCATTAACTAAAATTGGTTGAAATCTTCTTGCCAATGCAACATCCTTTTCAATATACTTTTTATATTCATCAATTGTTGTTGCACCACAACATTGTAATTGACCTCTTGCCAATGCAGGTTTTAACAGATTTGAGGCATCAATTGAACCTTCTGATTTACCTAAACCCAATAGAATATGCAATTCATCAATGAATAAAATAGTTTGATCGTTCAATTCGGATAAAACGGCCTTCAATCTTTCTTCAAATTCACCTCTATATTTTGCACCTGAGATTAGACTACCTAAATCAAGTGCAATAACCTTCTTATCCTTCATTGATTCCGGGACTTCACCTTTAATAATTCTTTGAGCTAAACCTTCTAAGATTGCAGTTTTACCCGTACCTGCATTACCAATAAGAACGGGGTTATTCTTTGTACGTCTTGATAAAATTTGGATTGTACGTTTAATTTCTTCATCTCTACCAATAACTGGATCTAATTTACCATCTTTAGCCAATTCTGTTAAATCAGTTGCAAATTTTTTCAATGCAGGTTCCTCCTGTTGATCTTTATTCATACGCATCTCAACAAATGTAGTTGGAGTTGTATGGAATGAACGAAATGAATTAATTGCATGAATGGTTTGAATCGGAACAGCTGGATGAATAGTTTTCGTCCTTAGACATCTCAAGGCAATAATACCATTGGATCTCGATAAAGACCTTGGCAATCTAGAAACATTGGATATAGTACGTCTCTGTAGCATAGTGTGATATTCAAAAAGGAAGAAAGAACTAAAACAAATCAGTAAAACAGTAGTGAAAACGGGACTTAACCCTTACTTATATCTTAATAAGAGAAGGTCAGTTCATGTTAAGCCGTCGAAACTTCGAGAAGATTCGAGGGCCATTACGTAAGCCACGACAGGTCTAGTTGTTGCGTGTTGGAGATTGATTGGAAAAGAGAAAGATAACTGTTTATACACTTATAATTAATAATTAATAATAATAATAACCATCTCTCTATTACACATAAACTATGTCTGACACCCAATTCCGATTACTGATTAAAACTACACTATCCAAACTTCAATTCAAATTATCAAAATCTAGATCCATTTCAACAAACACAATTCAGACAACGGTCAAACAGGATCTGTTAAATTTAGCAAAACTACCGAATGACTCGAGGTCTTTTGAACGTAGTTTGGACATCCTAACCATGAAGCTATCCCAGTTGGTCAGAACGGATAGAATCAACGATGTTTGGGAAGATTTAATTGGTGAACTAACAATCTTAGAATCTTCAATTCATATATTATCTAAAATGTATGAAGATCAAATCCAATTACAAAAGCAAAAACAACGTGAAAGACAACAACAACAAGGTTGGTTTTTCTCCAAACAGATAAACACAAATGAAGGAAAGGAAGAGGTGGAGAAGGTTTCAGAAGAAGAACCAACCCCTCCACTTGACAGAATATCCAAAGTTATTAGAAATATTATAATTGCACAAAATTATTTAGGTGACGATATCAAAGAATTGAAAAAATTATCAATTTCATTACATAAATGTGTTGATAATAAAATTATCGATATTATACCTGTCCAATCAGATGAATTAGATTTACAAGATAAAATATGTTTGGAAATAATTAGAAAATTAAATGGTGTTGATGAAGGTTTAGTTGTTAAAGATTATCTCAATGAGTTATGTGATGTTTTTAAAATTGATCTATATAATGAGGGTAAATATGAACAGGAACAAGTGGAAAATAAGGATGATAATATTATCACTCCAGCTTCTGATACTTCTAAAAAACTTGATGACTTAGATGAATTAAAGAATAGATTTGCTGCATTGAAAAAAAAATAATCTTATCTTATTATAATTCCAAAGCTATATAACAGTAGAGTAATTCCAGCTAGTATGATTTCGTAAATAAATAATGTAATCATACTTTTATTAAATCCAGCATCGATGGTATTCGTAGTCAAATTAATCAAGCCAGTAAGCAAATTTGCAAGAAGGAATAAGACAAGGGAATTTGAATTAACTGCAGATAATGAAACTGGTATATAATTCTTGGAAATAAATTCAAACTCAGAGATATCTGTATCAATCTCGTCATCCTCAACAACTTCAATATTGATATCACCCAATACAGATCTTTCAATCAATCCATAGACAAATAAAAATGAACAATTGTATGCACTCACCCATATAACATACAATAAATTAGCCATACGTCTTGACACCGAATAGATGTAACATGTATCAATAATATAATATAATAACTGATAAAAGATAGATAAATAAAACATGATTTTTATTGGGGATGAAGAAGATGATGATGATGATGGGGAACCCCTTTTGATTTTCCTATTGATATTTATATCAAATAACGAATTTGAATTTGTTATAATTGGTAATATACAAAAACCTAATGCAAATCCATTCAAAAATATCGGAAAATATCCAAATAGTGAAAGCAATCCTTCCCTATTTGCATCAAGTAGTGTATCCCTAGAGCCAAGGATAATATACTCCAACAATCCTTTATTAATTAATAAATATTCATAAAATATCGAGATCAGGAAACTCGTAACAATAGGCGATAAGACCCTAATGACTGGTATAAAAATTGCATTCAGTATAGGTAAACATCCCAATGTAAAGAAAAAATTCCAATGATGTCCATATTCACTGACGTGTTCATGATAATCAACAGATTTAACACTGATTAGTCTAATTAAACCCAGTACAAAGATAGGTAGACAATTCTTGAAGCTCTTCACAATTGTATTCCAATAATTAAATTTGTTATCGAAAAACTGTCTAATATAACTTCTTGAACTAATCAATCCCATACTGAAAACAAATGATCCAACACCTAAATCCATCAAACTTGTACCCCAAGTCTCAACTTTGGCAAATCTACGTGGGAATACTTGGAAATCAACAGCCATTATACAAATACATGTAATTATCATCATTTGTGCCCTATATACAGTAATGAATGTCTTAAATGGTAATAATTGTTTTGACGTTACATTTTTCAAATTAACAATAATCTTTGGAATTTGTGATGGTTTGATTGACTTTTTCGACATAACCAATACGGGCAGTAGGGGAATCAAGTTGAGTGTAATCAACAATGGGATGTTATTAGCATATACCGTCGTAGAGAACAACAAATTGTTCCAATTGAGCATGAAATCAACAATTGCTGCCAAACCACCATAGTTATTATTATCAAATATACTTGTTCTTTTCTTCAAAACACACCATACTAGATACGAAATCGCAGAAATCGATGTGACTAAATATATATCTGCCGTTGTACCACCTACCAAGTCACTAACAAACTGAGTTTTCCTCTCTTTATGTGTAGACATTGTGTTGTTTATCAAAATCAACTAAGAAAAAAAGGAAGAGTAATTGTTGGAATTGATTGTCAACATGAAAATGACACTTCGCTTTAGCAATAATAGATCTGGGTGTCCTGATCTTTCTTTTTGCAGATTATCCACACAAAAGGTTGTCTGTCATGGATTCTCTTGATGAACAACAGGATAACGAATGGCAGTTCATAACGGCTACGTATCCAGACATCTTGACGGACAAAACACCAGGAAAAACGGCATGGAATAAGAAACCTCGTCATAAATTCACCATCCATATATCATCAGACACGTCAGAGGATAAGATCTGTAAACTAGATTTGAATGTAGAATTCACCTCAACCTATCCACTATCCCCTCCGATTTACGGTATTTCGAATAGTTGTAATATCATGGATTCCCAATTGAATGTCATTAAGGAGAAATGTCAAAACATTGTTCGGGAATATAAAGGTCAACCAATAGTTTTCATTTTATATACTGAAATATTTGAATATTTGAATGAAATTAAAAACGATATTAAAAATGAATCTTTGGAAGATGAAAGAAAGAGACGATTGATGAATGAACAGTTGAAAGTTGAAAAATTACAACAACAAGAGTTGGAAAAAATCGAACAAGAAAGAGAGAAAGAACAAGAGCAACTTGATGAACTTGTTCAAATGGAAAAGAATAGAAGAAATCCGAAGCATTTTAAAAACGATAATTACTTTGATGATGATTCTGCTGCTGATAATGATAATCCTAAAATTAATTCTCCAGATTTGGATTTAATACCTGACTTAAAAATTGTCGATGAAAAATATTTTGTTTTCGATAAACCGATAACAATATATATCAATTCAATTGAATTGAAATTTAAATCAGTTGTTGGTTTTGTCCCTATCGAACCTATTGGATTATTCAAAGATATCTCAAAGCAATATTTAGTTACTCCGTATATTAAAAAAGATACATTGATCTATTCCAAAATTAATCATTTGATTAATGAAGAAGATAATCAACATTCAGTTGGTAGAAAATATGGTAAGAATAAAAAAGGTTATGAAAAGGATTTGCAATTTACACTAACAGAGATTGAACTGAATAATCCATTTTGGAAATCAAGTAACGGTAAAAAGTTGATTTTGGCATTGGAAAAAGAATTACAATCGGTTTGCGATTTGAAGAATGACTGTGATTTAATTACCTTTAATATTGAAAAGAAGGAAATACTCTCAAATGGCGAAGAGTCTTTGAATAATTCAGCGGCAAGGAAAATAAGTAAGAAGAATGAAACTGATAATAATCCAAGTAAGCTTTGTATTTGGAAAATAAGATTATTATCGAAATATTCAGAAACATTAGGTGATCTATTACAATCAATTCCTTATATTAATATCAACACTGTCAGGGAATGGACCATCCAATTATTAGAAAATTTGGAAAATCTACATAAGAAGGGTTTTATTCATAGGTGTATCTCATTAGATTCAATTATTTTAAAACAACCTCAATCGACTGAGCCTTCAAGTTTAAGGTTATCATTTAGTACTTATGGCTATACAATTTTAGATATGTTGAATAACTATCCTAATTTAAATTCAATGGTCGACAAGGATATTTTACCGTTTTTAACATTTGGTTGGATTGCACCTGAAAGAATTAATCCTAAAACTTCAAAACTATTTATGAAACCTCAAAGAAAGACTGATGTTTGGGATTTAGGTGTAATTGTTTTGCAAATGATTTTTGGAACGGATATTATTTATGAATTTCAAAATCCTTCAGATTTTCTCTTAAGTTTTAATGAATTGGATGATCCAATTTATGAATTTTTACAGAGTATCTTTGAATTCAAAACTAAGAAGAGACCTGATCCTTTAGAGTTATTACCATCGAAATTTTTAAGATTTTCACTTAATGTCTCCCCATTAGATACAATACTGAGAAATCCTTCGACGTTAAACAACGCGTCATCATCAGGTGCAACATCAAGAATGGATTTATCATCAACTTCAGTATCTAACAATACAATAGGTAACAATACAATTACGAATAATAACAGAATGAAGAGAGAATCTTTTGGATTATCAACATTTGCGCCGAAATTTTATTCGAGATATGCACAAGATTTTGAAGAAGTTGGTGTTTTAGGTAAGGGTGCATTCGGTGAAGTTGTTAAGGCAAGAAATAGATTAGATGGTAGAATTTATGCGATTAAGAAAATTAGACACACAGAGGATAAATTATCTAAAATTTTGAATGAAGTTATGTTATTAGCTAGATTAAATCATCAGTATGTTGTTAGATATTTTGCTGCATGGTTGGAGGATGATCACGATTATAAGTCAAATTCCGCAATAGAATCTAGTGATGAATTCGATGATGATGATGATGAGGAGGAGGAGGATGATGATGAATCTGACACCTCATCGGATGATGATGATGTAAGCAGAACTCAACGAACCTTTAGTGATACAAGAACAAATTCTCAAAGTTTTACAGATTTTATATCTGGTTCTCATAATCAATCAATTGATTTTAAATTTTCTGATGGAGAAAGTGCTGATGAAAGTTCCCAAGACGATTATAGCGATGATGATAATAACTCAGATTATGAACAAGAAGATGATGAAGAGGAAGATGATGATCCATTTGAATTTGGTACTCCCGATGTGACAATTAAACCTTCAACTCCAAAAATAACCAATAAGATGAAGATGAAAAGTAAGAAAAAATCGGTTTTATTTATTCAAATGGAATATTGTGAAAATAGAACTCTTTTTGATTTAATTCGTCAAGGATTACCCAAAGATCCGGATAATTATTGGAGAATTCTAAGACAAATTTTAGAAGCTTTGGCACATATTCATGCACAAGGTATTATTCATCGAGATTTAAAACCAATGAATATTTTTATTGATGAAAATCAAGATGTTAAAATTGGTGATTTTGGATTAGCTAAAAATGTACATAATCTGCTTACTATTTCAAACTCTCCCAGCAAATTGGATTTAAATAAATCTAGTGAAGAATTAACTTCGGAAATTGGTACCACATTATATGTTGCCGATGAAGTTTTAAATGGTAATGGTAATTATAATGAAAAAGTTGATCTATATTCATTAGGAATAATTTTTTTTGAAATGATATATCAATTGGGAACAGCGATGGAGAGATATACAGCAATTAGAAATTTAAGGACCATTTCAATTGTTTTCCCATTGGATTTTGATAGTAAAAGATTAGCAACAGAGAAGAAAATCATTAAAATGTTATTAATTCATGATCCAAATAGGAGACCCTCTGCAAATGAGTTATTATCAAGTGGATTAATTAGGGTTCAACAACAGGATGATTTAATGAAGGAAGCACTAAATGCATTGGTTGATCCATCCTCATCTTGGAATCATCAAGCTAGAAATATCTTATTCTCTCAACCTTATAGTTTTGCAAAAGATTTATTGTTTCAAGATAATAATAAAATACCAGAAGTGAAAGATATTTTACTACATGATAAGATTGTTTGTGAACTAGAGAAAATATTTAAAACTCATGGTGCAATTAATTTTAATGATACAGCTGGTAAAATTTTCCCAAAAAATCCAATTTATGATTCTAATTATTTGGTTTATCAAGTGTTAGATAGATCTGGATCTGTTTTACAATTGCCTTACGATTTAACTTTACCATTTGCAAGGTTATTAGGACGTACAAAATTAAAGTTTAATAAGGTTTATAGAATGGATTGTGTCTATAGATCAAATACTAATGATGAAAGTTCAGGTCCACTTAAATTTCAAGAAATTGATTTTGATATTGTTACAAATTCGAATGATCCTGTTAGTTATTTACCATTTTATGATGCAGAATGTATTAAAATTGCTGAAGAAATTGTGGATATTTTCCCATTTTTAAAATCGAATAATGTTAAAATTATCTTCAATCATTCAGTTTTACTAGAAACTGTTTTGGAACATTGTGGTATTGATAATGCACAATTTTTAGTTGTTTCAAGAATTCTATCAGAAATTGGATTCAATAAGACAATGGATGATGTTCAAAAGATTTTAAGACAGGAGTTGAATATTTCGCCGACTGTTTTATCCGAATTAAAACCTTTCAATTTTTCTGTAAATATTGACAATTGTTCTGCACGTTTGCATAAGTTAATGTTAGATAGCCCTTTATTAACTAGAATCAATACAGCATTAAATTATTTGAAGAAAGTTATTAAATATTTGGAAAATTTGAATGTTCAATTTCAAATTGAAATCTCTCCATTTTGCGGTTACAATGCAAATTATTACAAAAATGGTATCATGTTTGTCATTGTCCATGACGATAAATTAAGGGCAATCATTGGAGCAGGTGGTAGATATGGTGGATTAATCAGAGATTTGGCTCGAAATAAAAGTCCAAATAATTTACCAAATGCCGTTGGTTTAAGAGTTGCATGGGATTTTCTCTTTAATACAATGAAAAGATATCAAGAAATGTTTAATGAAACATCAAACTTAAAACAAATTGGTAAATTTCAAAGGGATGATAGATTACAAGTCGATTGGAAAACTAAGAAATGTGATGTTTTGATTGGTATTTTTAGTATAGAATTGTTAAATGATGTTGTACCATATCTATTGAATAGTTTGTGGAAATCAGGTATTAGTGCGGACGTAATTAAAAATAAAGTTAGAGTTGAAGATATGATCAATGAAGCCAAAGAGAGTAATGTCAAATTAATCTTATTTGTGAAAGCTCAAACCAATATTAAATTATTGAATAAGAAAAAGAAAGATTTAACATCAGATGATAAACCTATGAGACTTAAAAATTTAGAAACGAAGGAGGCAGATATTGAATTACATGGATATGAATTATTCAATGTTTTAAACAATGCAATCAATGGCAGTGATTTAAATAACGAAGAAAACAACCAAGATAATAATTTGCATATTTCATCTTCATCGGATAGTATAAGCAATACCAATAGATTAACATTAAATAATAAGTATACGATTGTTCCAAACAATGCAATTAATGCAAATAAGAAGAACCATAAAAGGGATAAATGGTCGACTGATGAAAATTCCAAGAAGCTAACATCCAATCTGATGTTACAAATGGCAAATGCACCCGTTTTCATAGTTGAAACGAAAGAGGAAGTTTTAGATATGATTGCCATTACATCCGTCCAGCAAGCAGATGAATGGAAAAGAAGAGTTGGTGGAATTGCTCGGGATTTACCACGCAGTTATATTACCAATATCTACAATGCTTTGTACAAAGAGGCATCCAAGGGTGTTAAATGGGCTATAATTTCTGGTGGGAATAAATCCGACAAAGTCTGTGTGGTTGATCTACAGAGATAGTATATAGAATGTGTAAGATAGGTATAATAGTTAATGTTTGATAGTTTGTATCAACAATATAGGAAATTTTCATGCAAGCAAAACGGTCGAAATGGCCAGTATGTCTAGTTTATATAGGTTATTACTAAGATGATTGTATGGCAAGGTGTATTGCATCTTATAATAATGCAATCGTTCATAAGTTTTACGGTTTATGGTAACTTAACATATTGGTATATTGTGTATTGTATCTACGTACTAGTTGATATTAACATTATATATACATTATTTCAATCACGTGTCCGGTTTAAAATTAATATATCGACGTACGATCTCCTTGTTATAATACTTAACCAACATGCCACACACGTTTATTTGTTTATACAAACCATCACAACGTTCGAACCATGTCTGAACCGTTAATTGACACCGTAGTGCCGCTAGAGTCCAATCCCGAAGTGTTCACCAAGTTTGCCCAACAGTTGGGGCTTTCTCCCTTGCTGGAGTTTCATGACATTTACTCCTTAGATGATCCAGATCTTCTCTCATTTCTTTCCAGACCAATGCAAGCAGTGATTCTGTTGTTCCCAATTACAGAAAACTACGAGAAATTTAAGGATGAAGAACCTGTTGAATCGCCAAACAATTCCAAAATCGTGTGGTTGAAACAACTTGTCAAAAATGCCTGTGGTTTATATGCTTTATTGCATGCACTATTGAACATGCCAAGTATCTTTGCCATTAAGGATTCACCAATTGCAAACTTCCGTAGAAACTTGATAGCACAGAATGCAGACCCCGTAGAATTGGTTCAAAAAATTGCAAAAGAAACATACTCAACATATGGCGAACAGGGTCAAACTCAAGCTCCACCAGCAGATGCTAATGTAGAATTACATTTTGTATGTTTTGTTAAGAAGAATAATATCATTTATGAATTGGATGGTAGAAGAGAAGGTCCCGTAATTGTAGGTGTTGCCAGAGATGCTGCTACTGATGTCCTCGATGGTGATTTTGTTTCAACTAGGGTTAAAAAGTACATGAGCTTGGTATCCGGTGAAAATGCAATGAACTTTGCCCTAATGGGTTTGGCTCCATCGATGGAATAGACGTATAGTAAATATTTTCTTACAAAACTATGTACACAGATGTTACGATTTTAGGAAGATGTAGGAACTGGGGGTGTTATTTTACGTTTCTTTGCAGATGATTTCTTCTGTTGTTGTTTCTGCAACTTTTTTTCCTTCTTTTTCGATGGTTGGATTTTATCAACAGATGTTGTTCCCATCTCAACGAATTCAACATCGTTATCCTCTTCATCAATTGAAAACAACGATTCCAGATTTCCACCATCGGATTCAAATATCTTCCTTTGTAAATGTATTTCATTATATTGCACTTTCATATTATCAAACGCAAATAAAATATCAATTTTTGATGCATTTTCTCTTAATTCAGGATTCAAATCATCGGCAAATATCATCGATTTAACTTCTAACGGTAACTCAGTATTACTAATTAAATCAGCTTGATATGATTTAAATGAATTTGGTGAAGATGGTGGTGTTGGGACAATGTTCCCCTCATTAATTAAATCTATTTTTGTTTTAGGATTGGCCAATCTTTCGTAAATTGATTCAGAACACGTAAATGATTTATATCTTTGTGAAAAATGTGTTAAAATAATCTTTTTGGCATTCATTAAAATACCAACCTGAACTGCCTCTGAAGTTGTAGAATGTCTTTTATCAATTGCATCTTTTAATTTTTCATCCTCAAGTGTTGATTCATGGATAAGCAAATCGGAATCTTTCCCAATAAATGAAAATGCAGGTTTTGGTCTTGTATCACCAGAATATGAAACTTTAAAAGTATTTGATTCGGAACTATCATTTCTATCAATGTTTAATTTAAATGAAAAGCTCGTTGAATATGAAAATTCACAATGAAATGCTGAACAGGAAATAATTTCATTCATACCCAAAGATTGATAAATATAATTTGATTTATTTGAATCTTTAATGTACTTAATTTCCCTTGGTTCAATCGATCCAATTTCACTAATCGATACATTTTCAATTTCACATTGTTCTAATGATGGTGCGATATAACCTACCATAAATTCATCACATGAAACATGATAAATAAAATCCTTATTAATGAATGGATCAATTTTATTCAGTTCATCCATAAAATTATCATATTGCCATGGTGTAACTATAAATAATTTTTCAAATCTCTCATCACCAAATTTGAAAACTTGCCTTTTATTCCATTCTCTAATAAAATCAATTATACCTAAATGATGATCTGCATGTAAATGTGAGAGATAAATTAATTTCATTTCATCCAAAATCATGTCAACTTCATTTTGATTATATATCCTTTTCAAAGAACCAAAAGAATTTTCACCTGCATCTAAAACCATTGCACGAAATCCAGTGTTGTTGTTTTTATCAATATAAGGGATACGAACAATATTGCATAAAACATTTCTAATATTTGATGGGATTGCTGAACCTGTACCCAAAATTAAAGTTTCTACTTGATCTTTTAAACTTAAATTCAAATCAACTTCCTTTCTTAGTGTATCCATATTTCTTTCTTCAACTAATGTACCAAAATCATCATTGGAGATTTTATTATTCAATGATGATGGTTTGATTTCTTCTTCATATATTGAATTGCAATCATTTGGTGTAAATTTAGATACTTCAGAACCAAATTTACTTGATTCTTCTAATGTAGTAGGGGTAGTACTTTTAATAAGTAAATTTTGACCCGAAATTAATGGTAAAACATTCGGTAATATATTATCATCAATTTTTAAATCTGAATCATTTGACCATTTTGGTAATGGGAAAAAATTAGATAATAAAGATTTCCATTTTAATGAAATTTTAAGAGTTTTGAAAAAATTTAGTGAATTTGGACAATATGATTTATGACTTATGAAATGTGTCGTTGTTGGACCAAAACCATTGATAAAATTGATATAGTCTGGGTTTGAAAGTGGATCAGGAATCGAATCATCAATAAAATGGAAAATGGCCGTATATGGCAGATTATTTGGCCTATCATCCATCCAATTATAAGCAAACGTATTTGACAAATATTCACTGGATGGTATATCTAAAACTAAAATTGGATTGAAATGTCTTGTTGGCTCCAAAACTTGATCAGGATTAACAACAGTACCATCTTTAAGTGTAACTGATCTAAAATTACACAACTCTTTGAAATGCTGAATTTCACATCCAAGTTGTTTTGCATTATTAACTAAAAACTTCCCTCTAATTGATTCAGGTGTGATTATCCAGTTTGTTGAAATTTTTGGATTTATAATTGATTTTGGTAATGTCAAATTTGTAATCTTTTTGCAATTATAAACTGGTTTTGATGGATCCAATTGAATTGGGAAAATCCCATCCATCATCGCATTTAATTTTTCATGATCTTCATCTCTATCTTCGTTATTACCATAATCATTCAAAGGTTTAATATTAACTGGTTTGTAATTAACATGATTTTGTTGGATTAGGTCATTTGCATCTCTAGCCTTTAAATCCATACCAAATCTAAATATAAAATACCTCCAGCATGAAATCATATATTGAATAACTTTATTACCACTATGATAAATATCCAATGACTTAACACCTTGATCACTAACAGTTAAAATCAAACCTGGTAGACCAGATATTGATTCCCAATTCAAAATACCGGAGAAGAAGATATTTGTCAATCTACTGGTTCTTAGGTGCATTTCATTACATTTTCTTTGTAAGCCTGCAGGGACATTACCAATGATAGTCCTATTACCAGTAGAATGATCTTCTAGTATTAATGAAGGTTTCGAAATATCTGATGTTGGATGTGTGATTACTGATAAATTGAAAGACATACCCAAACTTTGAGGTTGTTTACTTTTCTTCCCCTTAACAATATTAACTCCGTCTTTGTCTATTTTCTTTTCAATTTGAGTACTCTCTAACCTTTTCTCTGTTCTTTGACAACTTGTATATGCCCTCAATTGTCTTGCAACTGTTGAAACTATCTGAAAAGCTAATAGATTAGAGTCTCTATTATTGTTATTATTATTGTTATTGCTATTAGTGTGTCTTGAATTTGAAGCAGTGGAGCCAACTCTCCTGACACCAGATTTCAATTGATGGATTGACAACAAAACTGGGTATAATGGGATATATTTGGTTCAAAAAGAAGTTGAAACTGGAATATACAAGTTTCAGCAAGTATTTCTATGGAATTGCAGTAGCCAATATATGCCGATAGCGTGAGTTCTCTCCAAGAAGAAAGAAGGTAAAAGTAGAGGAGAAAACTGACATTCTGCAAATCTTTGAAATGAAAAATGGTCAAATTCATGTTACAACGAGAAATGGGTTTCCTAAAGAGGAAATTTCTCTATTTACAGCCCCCAATTTACCAGATATGAGGAAACCAAAGGAGGTACACATATTATTATTATTGTAATATTACTGTGACACAACATCTACTAACAAAAGACTTGATAAAACACCCATCTACCTAACAAACCTTGTCATTTTCAGTGAATTTTCACTTTTTCTCTTCAATTTTTCTTAAATTTTTCGAATTTTTCAAATTTTTTTTTTTTTTGAAAAATTTTTATTTTTTTTTTCCACATTTGAATTTATTTCACTTTTACATAGGTTTCTTCATTGATTGGAAGTTTAGCATCTTTTGTTTTCCCGTTTTTCTGGAACAAACAATACCTAATGGCACCAAAAAGAACAAGAGAGGATCCTGATGCCAAGGAACAAAGATCGCTACTCTCGTCGGCGGCAGAAATCGTCTTTCCAAGAGGTGGTGCATCTGTTTTGACCCCAATGGAATTGAAAGAAGTTGCAAATGAAGCCAAGAGAGATGTTCTTTTTGAACAAAACGCAAAACAAAATGATTCAAAGACTACCTCTGGTGAACCTTCTAAGAAGAAAGCAAAGAAATCTAAAAAGTCCAAACCTTTAAACCTTTTAAATAAGGATGAAGTTGATGGTGATGCTAAAATCATTACCATCGATTCTCTTTCTTACAATATTTTAAACCCTGGTTCTTACGTTTTAGGTATGATTAAACAGATTAATAAAATGGAAATAATTCTCTCATTACCCGATAATCTTGTTGGTTATATTCCAATTACTAATATTTCTTCCGAATTGGTTGCTTTATTGGAAGAATTTGATGATCAAGACGAATCTGACAGTGATGAAGAAGACAGTGATGCCGAAGAAGATTCTGAACGCAAATCAGCTACTAGACCATTGTTAGAATTTCCTTCCTTGTCAGATAGGTTTACTGTTGGGCAATATTTGAGAGCTAAAGTTGTCCAAAATTCAAATGAAAAATTAAAAAAGAGAATTGAACTCTCAATTGAACCTGAGAATGTTAATGCCAAGATGGATGAAAAGGAAGATCTGATTGAAAATGCTGTTGTACAGGCTTCTATTTCTTCATTAGAAGATCATGGTGCAATTTTGAAATTTGGAAAAAATTTTAAGTTATCTGGTTTTATATCAAAGAAGGAATTATCATCAGCTGGATCAAATTTCAAAGTTGGTTCTGTCATTCTTGTCACTATTTCGAAAATTAATTCCAGAACTGCAACTTGTAAATTTATTAATGCTGTTGTTAAAAAGCAACCTATGGTTTCTACAGTTTCATCTATAGATGCACTATTACCAGGTATGTTTGTTGATGCAAGAATTGAAGAAGTTTCAAAGGATGGTTTAATCTGTAAAGTCCAATCATTATGTGATGCTTCCATATCTTTACAACATATGAATTGTTTACAATCTTCTGATGAAATCAAACATAACTATTCGATCGGTTCAATTCTAAAATCAAGAATAATTGCCAACTATATGAAAAATGGTTCAACGAAATTATCCCTTTCCATAGTACCAACTCATCAAGTATTGTCATATACTGGTAGAGATGCATTAGAAGCTTTCCCAATTGGTCATATTTTTGATAAAGTCACAATTAAGGGTAAAAGTTCAAATTTCTTATTTATCGATTTAATGTCAGGTGAAATTCCTGGTGAAGTACACAATTCAAGAATAACAAAGGATACAGATTTAGATTCAGATTATAAAATTGGATCAACACATAGAGCAAGAGTTTTAGATTATTCGATTTTTGATAATGTTTATATTTTAACTTTAGATAAGGCACAGATAGACGTTTCATATATCAGGGCTAATGATATTCCAATTGGTAAAAAAGTTTCTTGTCAAGTTGAAAAAATTACCCCTGATGGTATTGTTGTTAAGCTTGAGGATTCATTTCAAGGTATTGTCCCAACGGATCAAATTAGTGATATCAAATTAGTCTACCCTGAAAGAAAATTTAAAATTGGATTAACCGTTAAAGGTAGAATTTTAAATGTCAGGTCATCTGGTTCAAAGGCCTCGATAACTGTTACCTTGAAAAGATCTTTAGTTAATGCTCCTGACGAAGAAATTATTAAATCTTACGATGATTTAGTCGTTAATCAAAAGGTCCCTGCCACTGTTGAAAAGATCTTACCAACCGGTTGTATTGTATCATTCTTTGGAGATGTTGCAGCATTCTTACCAAATGGTGAAATCAGTGAAACTTTTGTTCAAAATGCAAATGACTATGTTAAAGTCGGTCAAACTGTTAAGGTGAGAATTGTTTCATTTGAAAAGGAAAATTCAAAATGTTTGGTTAGTTTAAGAATTTCTGCAACTATTTCTGAAGAGCAATTAAATGCTTTGAATGATTTAAAGCCTGGTAAATCAATTGTTGGTGTTGAAGTTTTAGAAAAAAATAGAGAATCTGTTACTGTCAAATTGGATGATTCAGATATTCGTGGTACAATTACTGTTGGCCATTTAGCTGATGGCCCTATAGACATTGCTAGAGGATTATTGAAAAAATTAAAGATTGGTGAAAAATTAGAGGCAATTGTTCTATTAACTGATAAACGTCATAGAGGAGTTTCATTATCAATTAAACCATCACTTGTCAACGATGTGAAAAATAATATTTTACCAACATCTTATGAAGATATTTCACTTTCTGATAAAATTTTACATGGTTATGTCAAGAATGTTATTCCTACTGGTGTTTTCGTTTCATTTGGTAACAATTTAACAGGTTTGGTCCTTCCAAGATTTGCAACTAATAAAAAAATTACAGATTTAACAACAGTTTTCCACCCTGATCAATCCGTAGATTGTACTGTTGTTGATGTTGATGAAAATAACCGTAGATTTTTACTTTCATTATTAGTCGAAACTGCTAATTTAAAAGAAGAAGCAATCAAACCAGTTGACAAATCTATTAAAATATTAGGTGATTATACAGTTGGTAAGATAACCAAATGTATTATTAAATCAATTGAACCAACACATTTGTTAGTTAAATTAAGTGATAATCAAGATGGACGTATTGAAATCAATGAAGTTTATGATAATGTCAAAGATATCAAAAATTTGAAAAATCCATTGAAAGATTTCAGAATTAATAAGAAAATTGAAAAGGCAAAAATCATTGGTTTTTATGACCTTGAAAAGGAAAAATTCATTTATTCTAAAAAATCAAATACTAATTTAGTTGAATTAAGTATTAAACCAAGTAGTATTGAAAATTCTAAAATTGTTTACCCATTATCATTCAAAGATATTCATGAAGGCGATTCTGTTTTAGGGTATATTTCCAGTGTAAATAATGGCTATTTCTGGTACAATATCTCACCAGCTCAAAAGGCGAAAATGTCTTTTGTTGATGTAACTGACGACATTTCAAAACTCGAAAATTTCAAGGAAGAATATAAGATTGGTACAATTGTTCCTGCAAAGGTCACGAATGTTGATGCTGATCACTATGCAATTAATGTTTCAGGTCGTACCAAGTTTATCAAATCTGCTTCTGATATCAAAGTTGGCGATATTTTACCTTCATTAATTTTAAATGTCAGAGATAATTCTGTTTTAGTATCTTTAGGTGATGATATTACTGGTGTTTCAATGGTTACGGATGCATTGGATGATTATACATTAAAATTAAACGATATTTTCCATGTTGGTGAATTCCATTCTGCAACTGTTGTTTCAACTGATCGTAAGATTTATGTTTCTTTAAGAAGTAAGCATCCAAAAGATAGATTAATTAATTCAATTGATGATTTAAAACGTGGTGATATTGTTAGAGGTTATATTAATAAAATTAATAACTCTGGTTTATTTGTTGACTTAGGTCGTTCCGTTTATGC
The DNA here is from genome assembly GCA_030570335.1 of Pichia rugopelliculosa. Classification (NCBI taxonomy): domain Eukaryota; kingdom Fungi; phylum Ascomycota; class Pichiomycetes; order Pichiales; family Pichiaceae; genus Pichia; species Pichia rugopelliculosa. The sequence goes on along the minus strand of JAJLVQ010000043.1, from coordinate 54,967 downwards.
ATTAGTTCGTGTTTCTGATATTTCTGATTCTTTTATTAAAGATTGGAAGAATGATTTCCATATCAATCAATCTGTGGAAGGTCGTATTCTTGAAGCAAATGTCGAAGGTAGAGTTTTAATGACATTAAAGGATTCGATCGTTAAAGGTGATTTACAAAATCTAAAAACTTTCACTGATTTGAAAGTTGGTGATATATATGAAGGTACTATTAAGAAAGTTGAAGAGTATGGTGTTTTTGTTAAATTAGATGGTACCGATAATGTTTCAGGTTTATGCCATCGTTCCGAAATTACTGATTCCCCAATTACAAATGCCCAAGAAATATTCAATGAAGGTGAACGTGTTAAGGTCAAGATTTTAGATATCATTGCATCAAAGAAACAATTATCATTAGGTATGAAAGCTTCTTATTTCAAGGATGAAAATGAATCGAGTGAAGATGTTGATAATGATGGTGATATTGAAATGGAAGATATAAACGATGTTGAAGATCACGAGGATGATGTAATGGACGTTTCAAATAATGAGTCAGATGATGAAAGTGAAGATGATGTAGAAAAGGCTGAGGAAGATGAATCTGTTGGTTTGTCATCTGGTTTATCTACTGCTTTTGATTGGACTGCATCCATTTTAGAACAAGCCAGAGATGAAGAATCCTCAGATGAAGAAGAAGAGTTTAATAATGAAGTGAATAAAAAATCGAAGAAACAAGCCAAATCTAAAGACGTTGAAGATAAAACTGGTGATCTGAATACTAGAGCCCCACAATCCATTTCTGATTTTGAAAGATTATTAGTTGGTAACCCAGATTCATCTATTTTATGGATCCAATATATGTCATTCCAGTTACAATTAAGTGAAGTTGAAAAGGCAAGAGAAATTGCAGAAAGAGCTTTGAAGACAATTAATTTCAGAGAAGAACAACAAAAAATGAATATTTGGATTGCATTATTAAATTTGGAAAATTCATTTGGTGATGATGAATCATTAGAAGAAGTTTTCAAAAGATCTTGTCAGTATATGGATGCCTTCACTATGCACCAAAAATTAATTGCCATTTATATTGCATCCGAAAAATATGAGAAAGCTAAATCATTATTTAATACAGTGTCTAAGAAATTTGGCTCTAAGAATCCATCAGCTTGGGTCTCATATGGTAATTTCTTAATTGATAGAAATGAAAATGAAGAAGCACATAAAGTTCTTGCAAAAGCATTACAAGTTTTACCAAAGAGAGATCATGTTGATGTTGTTAGGAAATTTGCACAATTGGAATTCCAAAAGGGTGATGCAGAACAAGGTCGTACATTGTTTGAAGGTTTATTATCAGATGTACCAAAGAGAGTTGATTTATGGAATGTCTATATTGACCAAGAAATCAAGGCAAATGAGAAATCGAAAGTTGATGATCTATTTGAAAGAGTTATTGAAAAGAAATTAACTAAAAAACAAGCCAAATTCTTTTTTGGTAAATGGTTAAGTTTTGAAGAATCTCAAGGTGATGAAAAATCACAAGATTACGTCAAGGCAAAGGCTGCAGAATACGCTGAAAAGCTTTCCAAATAAACTAGTTGCTTGTTTATATAATTTACAATATAGATAGTACTGTATATATCCATTTTTTTGTTCTTTTATATTTATTTTTGTTTTTATTCTTGATTTGTTTATAAAATTATTTCGTTGGTTTTACTAGATCTTTAAAAGTATACATACTACAATTTTTTAGTTTGCAACATGAATTTCTCACTGTTTTCTCAATTAGGCAACAATTATTTTTTTGCCTATTTCATACACAACATTTCTGTAAATTCCTTAGCATTCCCCTTTTTCTTTGGTTTGCATATACACAACCCCAATATGACCGGCAAGATACCTGGGTTGTTATATTTAGTGAGTGGTGTTTGTATCGCATGGGCAATATATCGATTAATTTTAAATCCATCATTATTTAATGATGATAAGGTCATTCCAGCAATTTTCCAAACTGCTTATAATAATATCTGTAAATGTATTGAACAAGAAAAGGAATCACCTTATCAAAAAACTTTAAATAATCACACACTTGTTTGCTTTCTTTCAAACAAGGAGAAATTAATTACTATTGCTAAAGACAACTTCACTAACCTAACGAAAGATCAATTTGAAGAGTATGTTCAGTATGAATGCTTTTTAGCGTTATTTTTTGCAATATACTAACAAGTAATCTTTTACTAATTTTTTTGTTTGCAGATGCTTGAATTTTATTCCAAAAATTAATAATGAACAAAATATGCTAATTGCAATCAAGAGATGTATGATAACTTCACAAAAGTTAAATGACTCGATTATTGAGCTTCTTCAAGCTAAAAATAAAGCAATGGGCTACGCAATCGCATTATTCATATCATTGCTTCTTCTTTTAAGTTATATGATTTTTGTCAACAATGATAAAAATATCGAAGTAATTGATTTAACAGAAGTTAATCTAAATAGTTCTAAACAACCTTGTGAATCGCTTTCTAATAGAATTGCGGTAAATTTGTCATCATCAAAAGCAAGCCAGAAAAAAGATGGATTTCAATCCAATGTCCCAATAACATTTGCTGATGTTTGTAGAGAAAAGAAAATTAAAAAAATTTCACTACCATTTGAGTATATTGAAAAAAAGAAGAATATTCCTCAAGCTGAACCATTTGAATACAATTCTACTATTTATCTGGCGGAAGATTCACCAAATAAAGTTAAGCCCAATTCTGAAATTGTTTTCAATGTTAAGAAAAATTTTGGTAGATCATATATTCTACCAGAAAATTCCAGCACACCAAAAAAGAAAATTAGTGCCACAACAAGTAGCTTAGAGAATAGTACAAAATATGCTGTTAACACCAAAAATATCCTAGCGGATTTGAACGACCTAAACTTTGATACAACTGATACAACCATAATTAGTGAATCCAAAGACCATGGTGAAGAAATAGAAAATACCAAAATGTCTCCAATTAATGCAAGTGTGAAAAGTGAACAAAAGTTGAAATTAAATAACGAAGATAACAATATTTTTAAGTGCAGGGAAGTTTCAGAGAAGGAATTATTCTTATCATCACCACAGAAAGCAATTGCAGAAAATGTTGCACTGAAAGTAATAGAAACTGAAAATGAAACTGAAGATGAAAAGGAGAAGGAGAAGGAAAATAAAAAGCCGAGCTTACTAAATCCTATTGCAAAGCTTGCAGCAAATGGAAGAAGTAGGAATGTTAGTAAATATAATTACAACAGTAATAGCAAGGCACAGCAATTCAATCCTCTACCATTATTTGCTCCACCAATGAATATGAATAACAATTGGAATATAATTCCTACAACAAATTCAATGATGAAACCAATAAGTCCAATGGGTATGGTAAATCACATGAACCAAATGAATCAAATGAATCAAATGAATCAAATGAACCAATTTCCTTCATTAGGTCTCACGAACCAACTGCCACAGATACATCCAATTGCACAAATGCCACAAATGACACCAATGTCACACGGACAAAACCTGCCAGTAAGTGCAATATCACCGCCAGTGCAATTTCAAGAGCTTAATAATGGATATTCTAACAATCCAATCTTTGAAAGTCCCCTGTATGTGAAATCCATTTGGAATGATTTCAGTACTACAAATAAAAATTGCTATTAAGTAAATACATAATATAATATAATATAATATAATAATAAATTATAATATTTAAATGATGTGTAAAGTGAAATTTTAAATTTTCAATTTTTTTTTTTTATTTTTTTTTTTTTTTTCATTTTTCATTTTCTCTAAAAAATTTTTCAGATTCAAAAAAAATTCACAACTTTTTTGAAGCATTTTATATTTAATATACTTCTTTCCTTTAAAGCAAACAAAAAGACATACGCCATCCAACCATTTAAGAATGATTTCTGCAACAGCTTGGGTCCCCAGAGGGTTTGCATCCGAATTTCCAGAACAATACGAACTTAATGATGAAGAGATGGAAAGAATTGAAGCAATGTCGAAATTAAATTTAAGTGAAGCCAAATCGAACCTCAAGAAAGCTGAAGAAGAAGAAGAAGGAATTGAAATTGAAATTGAAACTGATGGAGTTTCCCCTGATTCTAACAAACTAAAAGATCAAATAGACATCGATGATGATTTAAAGGAATATGATTTTGAACATTATGATGATGATGAAGAAGAAGGTGTTGAAACCAGTGAAAAAATAGCTATGTTCCCAGGTTTAACCAATTCACGTGCAACATATATTAAGAAAGTTAAGAAGGTAACTAATGCGAATGGAGATGAAGAAATGATTGAAGGAGTTGAAATTGAAGATGATGAAGCAATACCAGAGGATGAAGAACACTATTTACAACTTCCTAGTAAGGAAGAAGAATTGGAACAAGAAGTTGAATTACAAATTTATCCAACTGACAATTTAATTTTATCTACTAGAACAGAGGATGAAGTTTCATATTTGGATGTTTACGTTTACGATGATGGAGCTGGTGCATTAGGACCCGATGATGAAGAGGAAGCAGAGGAAGAGAAAAAATATGATGCCGATGTTAAACGTGGTATGGTTCGTGAAGGTAATTTATATATTCATCATGATTTAATGTTACCATCATTCCCATTATGTGTTGAATGGATGAGTTTCAAACCAACTGGAGAAAATGATATTTCAAATGTTGGAAATTTTGCAGCCATTGGTACATTTGAACCAACCATTGAATTATGGAATCTTGATTGTATTGATAAGGCATTCCCGGATATTATTTTAGGTGAACATGAATATGCTGAATGGAGTTCTAAGAATAATGGTAAAGTTAAAAAGGGTAAGAAGAAGAAAACAAATAAAATTTATTCCAAATGTCATACAGATGCAGTTGTTTCATTATCTCATAATCGTATATTTAGAAATGTTTTATGTTCAACATCAGCAGATAGTACTGTAAAGTTATGGGATTTAACCAAATGTAAAGTTGAAAGAGGTATTGATAATGGATTACATAATGGTAAAACTGTTTCTAATAGTATGTGGATGAACAACAATGGAACAAATGATGAACAAGGTGGTAGTATTCTCTTAACTGGTGGTTATGATGGATTCATGAAAATAAGTGATGTTAGATTAGAGGATGTTATTGGTAATTGTAAATCATTTTCATGTGGATCTGAGTATGGAGAAGAAATTGAAAGTATCAATAAAATTGGAGATAATTATATTGTTGGTGGTTGTGATTCTGGTAATGTCTATTGTTATGATATTAGAATGGATGGTGGATCCAATGTTAAACCTTTATGGACATTACATGCACATGATTCAGGTATTAGTACATTGAGTAGTAATAGGGAAATTTCTGGATTGATTGTTACGGGAGCAATGGGTGAAAAGTCCATTAAAGTTTGGAATGTTAAAGATAATAAGCCAAGAATGATATTAAGTAAAGATTTTGGATGTGGTAATGTTTTAAGTAGTTCATTTGCTGATGAATTAGAGATTTCAGGTAATTTAATCATTGGAGGTAGTAACAATTCCGGATTAAAGATGTGGGATGTATTTAGTAACAATACCGTCAATAAAAGTTTTGCAACAGAGTTAAAGGAATTACAGAATAGAGCTATTGAAGAAGCGAAGAAATATGGTAGAGTAAGTAGGATTGCAAGAAAGTACAAAAGAGGATATGGGGAAAGTGTTGTTGAACCTGAAGTTGGAGGATTGGAAGGAAGGGAAGAGGATGAAGATACAGAGGAATGATTTCTTATGTATATCTATGTATGTATGTATGTATGTATATTTTTATGATAAATGAGTGATACATTTAAGTTTAAGAATATAAAATATTTCAGTATATTTCAATATAATAATATGTAATATGGTTAAGCTAATAACTAAAAAGTGAATCATCCTATGATTCATACTGTCCCAATGAGGAAATGCGATCCATTCGGCGACACCGACAATAGCGGGTCTCTGATTGGCTGGCCAGCAGGGCTGTGCCTCACTGATAAGAAGCCCCGCCGCTTTCAATTTTTTTCTTCTTCTTCTTCTTCTTCCATCTCCCCGCGTGTACAGAGTGTGTGTCGATTACGTAATAATTCTATGATCATTTTTCATTTTAAATTGATTTGATGAGCATTGCGTGAATGATGGTTGGTCAAAATGTTTGCCACTTTTTTTAATATATATAACATACTCCTTTCTTTCTTTTCTTTTCTTTTGTATCTTTCTTTTTCTTGGTTAACTAGTTACTGCAGGCACTACTGGTCTACTACTATACTTACACAAAGAGTACTTTTGTTGTTGTTTTCTTCTCACGCTTTTCTTTTATACATTCCCTTTCCTCTTCTTTCAATAACTAGATTATCGTGCGTTTAAAAATCACATTGTTACCCTTTGCACATTTTATTATTATTATTTATTATTATTATTATTATTATTATTATCAACAACATAAATCATGGTTGTTTTAAAATCAAATCCTACGGATGAATATACTCAATATCTATCAGAAGATTCCGCTTCATTGGATTCTTTAAATACTACTGAAACTTCAATTTATAACTACGATGAAGTTCCTGAGAATAAATCTTGGGCTTCTACTTTACCTGTTCAAAAAGGTTTATATAATCCTGAATACGAAAAGGATAACTGTGGTGTTGGTATGTATTATTATTATTATTATAATTGATTTCCATTTTTCCCCCTCATTTTTTTTTTGAATCAATATACTAACAATATATCGTTTTCTCTCTCTCTCTTTTTTTTTTCTTATTAGGTTTTGCATGTCATATAAAGGGTGAAGCTTCTCATAAGATCATTTCCGATGCCAAGTATTTACTTTGTAATATGACACACAGAGGTGCCGTTGGTTCCGATGCAAGAGATGGTGATGGTGCAGGTGTCATGACTTCTATTCCTCATAAATTCATGAAAAGAGAATTCGCTTATCATTGTAATGTTGAAATTCCTTCATTGGGTCAATATGCAGTTGGTAATTTATTTTTTAAAAAGGATGAAGAAATCTTTCAAAAATCAAAATCTACCTTTGACAATATTGCTTCCTCCCTTGGTTTAAGAGTTTTGGGTTGGAGAGAAGTCCCTGTTGATTCTTCAATTTTAGGTCCTGCATCTCTATCAAGAGAACCAACAATTTTACAACCTTTGGTTGTCTTAGAAGAGGCTTTCGGTTCTGGTTCAAAACCAGCTAAAGAAATTTCAGATGATGAATTCGAATCAAAATATGAAAAACATTTCGAAAAACAATTATATATTTTAAGAAAACAATCTACTCATACAATTGGTTTACATAATTGGTTCTACATTTGTTCTCTTTCAAATAAAAATATCGTCTATAAAGGTCAATTGGTTCCTGCTCAAGTCTATTCTTATTATCATGATTTAGTAAATGCTGATTATGAATGTCATTTTGCTTTGGTTCATTCAAGATTCTCAACAAATACTTTCCCATCTTGGGATAGAGCTCAACCTTTAAGATGGGCTGCTCATAATGGTGAAATTAATACCCTTAGAGGAAATAAAAATTGGATGAGAGCAAGAGAAGGTGTTATGGCATCTAAATTATTTGGTGATGATATGGATAAATTATATCCAATTATTGAAGAAGGTGGTTCTGATTCTGCCGCTTTGGATAATGTTTTAGAAATCTTGGTTATTAATGGAGTTTTATCCTTACCAGAAGCTGTTATGCTTTTAGTTCCTGAAGCATGGCAAAATAATAAAAATATGGATCCAAAAAAGAGAGCTTTCTATGAATGGGCTGCTTGTTTAATGGAACCTTGGGATGGTCCTGCATTATTTACCTTTGCTGATGGTAGATTCTGTGGTGCTAATTTGGATAGAAATGGTTTAAGACCTTGTAGATATTATGTTACTGATGATGATATCATGATTTGTGCTTCTGAAGTTGGTGTTATTCCAATTGAAACGAAAAAAATTGTTGAAAAGGGTAGATTACAACCTGGTAGAATGTTATTAGTCGATACAAAGGAAGGTAGAATTGTTGATGATAGAGAATTGAAAAAGCAAGTTTCAAATAGATTTGATTTTAAAGCTTGGACATTATCAAATATGATTACAATTCCTGAATTATTAACAAAACTTGAAAATAGAGGTATTAATTTACATTCTAAAATTGATTTAGATACAAAAATTAAAGATAATCCAAAATTATTAGCTAATGGTTATACATTAGAACAAGTTTTAGCCATTTTGGTTCCAATGGTTAATGGTGGTAAAGAACCTTTAGGATCTATGGGTAATGATTCTGCCTTAGCTTGTCTATCTGAACAACCAAGATTAATTTATGATTATTTTAGACAATTATTTGCTCAAGTTACAAATCCTCCAATTGATCCAATTAGAGAAAAAATTGTTATGTCATTGGAATGTTATGTTGGTCCTCAAGGTAATTTATTAGAAATGAATCCTTCTCAATGTAATAGATTGAAAATGAAATCTCCAATTTTATCAAATGATGAGTTATTGGCATTAAAGGAAATTAATAAAGTTTACCCAAAATGGTCAGTTACTAATATTGATATTACATTTGACAAATCTGAAGGTTTAACTGGTTATACAGAAGCTTTGGATAGAATTTGTGCAGAAGCAACTCAAGCAATTATTGATAATTCCCAGATTATTATCTTATCTGATAGAAATTTAGGTGAATCAAAGGTTGCAGTATCTGCATTGATTGCTTCAGGTGCAGTTCATCATCATTTAGTTAGACAAAAGCAAAGATCTAAAGTTGCTATTATTGTTGAAACTTCTGAAGCTAGAGAAGTTCATCATTTCTGTTGTTTAGTTGGTTATGGTGTAGATGGTATTAATCCATATTTAGCAATGGACATTTTACTCAAGTTAAATAATGAAAAATTATTAACAAAAGAATTCACCAATAAAGAAGTTATTCACAATTATAAATATGCAATTGATGATGGTATCTATAAGGTTATGTCAAAGATGGGTATTTCAACTTTAGCATCATATAAAGGTGCTCAAATTTTTGAAGCTTTAGGTGTTGATAATTCTGTTATTGATAGATGTTTTGCAGGTACTGCTTCAAGAATCAAGGGTATTACATTTGAATATATTGCTCAAGATGCATTTTCATTACATGAATTGGGTTATCCTAGTAGAGATACATCTAAACCAAAAGGTTTACCAGAATCAGGTGAATATAATTGGAGAGATGGTGGTGAATCTCATATTAATGAACCTGCGGCAATTGCAAACATTCAAGATGCTGTTAGAAATAAGAATAATAAAGCTTACGAAGCATATTCAAAGAAGGAATATGAAGCGATTAAGAATTGTACCTTGAGAGGTTTATTAGATTTTGATTTTGAAAATTCAACACCCGTTCCAATCGATCAAGTTGAACCATGGACTGAAATTGTTAGAAGATTCTGTACTGGTGCAATGTCTTATGGTTCTATTTCTATGGAAGCACATTCAACTTTAGCTGTTGCAATGAATAGATTAGGTGGTAAGTCAAATACTGGTGAAGGTGGTGAAGATGTTGAAAGATCCAAAACTTCTGAAAATGGTGATTCCATGAGATCATCAATTAAGCAAATTGCATCAGGTAGATTTGGTGTTACTTCTTATTATTTATCAGATGCTGATGAATTACAAATCAAAATGGCACAAGGTGCAAAGCCAGGTGAAGGTGGTGAATTACCAGGTTATAAAGTTTCTGATTCAATTGCAAAGACGAGACATTCCACCCCCGGTGTTGGTTTAATTTCTCCACCACCACATCATGATATCTATTCGATTGAAGATTTAAAACAATTAATTTATGATTTAAAATGTTCAAATCCAAGAGCAAGAGTTTCTGTTAAATTAGTCTCTGAAGTTGGTGTTGGTATTATTGCAGCTGGTGTTGCTAAGGCAAAGGCTGATCATATTTTAGTTTCTGGTCATGATGGTGGTACTGGTGCCGCAAGATGGACCGGTATTAAATATGCTGGTTTACCATGGGAATTAGGTTTAGCTGAAACTCATCAAACTTTAGTTTTAAATGATTTGAGAGGTAGAGTTGTTGTTCAAACTGATGGTCAAATTAAAACTGGTAGAGATATTGCTATTGCATGTTTATTAGGTGCAGAAGAATGGGGTTTTGCAACAGCTCCATTAATTGCAATGGGTTGTGTCTATAATCGTAGATGTCATACCAACACCTGTCCTGTCGGTATTGCAACACAAGATCCAGTCTTAAGAAAACAATTCAAGGGTACACCTGAACATGTCATTAATTTCTTCTATTATCTTGCAAATGAATTAAGAGGTATCATGGCTAAATTAGGTTATAGAACAATTGATGAAATGGTTGGTAGAGCTGAAAAATTATACGTTAGAGATGATTTAAGAACTACTAAAAATGCAAATATTGATTTGTCCCCAATCTTAACTCCAGCTCATACAATTAGACCTGGTGTTGCAACCAGATGTGAAAAGAAACAAGATCACAGATTACATGTTAGATTGGATAACAAATTGATTGATGAAGCAGAAATTACACTGGACAAGGGATTACCTGTTACAATTGAAGCTGAAGCAATTAATACCGATAGAGCAATTGGTACAACATTATCATACAGATGTTCTAAGAAGTTTGGACCAACCTCTTTACCTCATGATACAATTCATGTCAATATCAGAGGTTCAGCAGGTCAATCATTTGGTGCATTTTTGGCATCTGGTATTACATTAGAATTAGAAGGTGATTGTAATGATTATGTTGGTAAAGGTCTGTCAGGTGGTAGATTAATTGTTTATCCTCCAAAGGATTCTAAATTTAAAGCTGAAGAGAACATCATTATTGGTAATACCTGTTTATATGGTGCAACTTCTGGTACTGCCTTCTTTAGAGGTATCGCAGCTGAAAGATTTGCTGTGAGAAATTCAGGTGCATATGCAGTTGTTGAAGGTACCGGTGATCATGGTTGTGAATATATGACAGGTGGTAGAGTTGTTGTTTTAGGTTCAGTTGGTAGAAATTTTGCTGCTGGTATGTCTGGTGGTATTGCATATGTTTTAGACATGGCTCAAGATTTCGAAGAAAAGGTTAATAAAGAATTAGTTGAATTAACAGCATTATCTGATCCTGCTGAAATTGCTTTTGTTAGAGGTTTATTAGAAGATCACAGACATTACACCAATTCCGAAATTGCTTTGAGAATCTTGAATGATTTCAATAGATTTTTAAAGAAATTTGTCAAAGTTTTACCAACTGAGTATAAGAAAGTTTTAGAAGCAGAAGCAAAGAAGATTGAAGAATTGAAGAAGAAGGAAGTTTCTAGTTATTTTTCAACTATTAAGGAAGATCCTGAAGCTGATGTTACAGGTGGTGAATTTTCAAAACCAAAGAAATCTTCGAAGCATGAACCAAAGGTTTTAGATTTAGAAGATGCAATGATTGATGTTAAAACTGAAGAATCGAAGGCACTTAAATTAGATAAACTTGGTGGTTTTGTTAAGTATGCTAGAAGACATGAAAAGTATAGACCTGTTAAAACTAGACTTCAAGATTGGAAAGAATTATCAAACAGATTAACTAAAGAAGAATTTAAATATCAAACTGCAAGATGTATTGACTGTGGTATTCCATTCTGTCAATCTGATACTGGTTGTCCAATTTCAAATATTATTCCAAAATGGAATGAGTTGGTCTTCAAGGATAGATGGTACGATGCATTGCAAAGATTATTAATGACAAATAATTTCCCTGAATTTACTGGTAGAATCTGTCCAGCTCCATGTGAAGGTGCCTGTGTCGTCAATGTTTCTGGTAATGCCCCAGTTGGTATCAAATCTATTGAAGCTGGTATTATTGATCATGCATTTAATGAAGGGTGGATTGTTCCAAATCCACCTAAAGTTAGAACTGGTAAAAGGATTGCGATTATTGGATCTGGTCCATCAGGTTTGGCAGCTGCAGATCAATTAAATAAAGCTGGCCATACTGTCACTGTTTATGAAAGGGCTGATAGATTAGGTGGTTTATTAATGTATGGTATTCCAAATATGAAATTAGATAAGGGTGTTATTCAAAGAAGAATTGATTTGATGACAGCTGAAGGTATTTCATTTATTACTAATACAACAATCGGTGAAGATATTGAACTGGATGAGTTAAAGCAACAAAATGATGCTGTCATTTTAGCAATTGGTTCAACAATTCCAAGAGATTTAAAGATTCCAGGTAGAGAATTAAAGAATATTGATTATGCGATGACTTTATTAACTGCAAATACTAAAGCTTTATTAAATGAAGATTTAGAAACTATCAGAAAAACTTTAGAAGGAAAAAATGTTGTTGTTATTGGTGGTGGTGATACTGGTAATGATTGTTTAGGTACTGCAACAAGACATGGTGCAAAGTCGGTCGTTAATTTTGAATTATTACCACATCCACCTGCTGAAAGAGCAAAGGATAATCCATGGCCGCAATGGCCAAGAATTTTTAGAGTCGATTATGGACATGTTGAAGTTAAAGAACATTATGGTAAAGATCCAAGAGAATATTGTATATTATCAAAAGAATTTGTTGGAGATGATGAAGGTAATGTTAAGGGTATTAAAACAGTCCGTGTTGAATGGAAGAGATCTGATTCTGGTGCATGGCAAATGCAAGAACTTCCAGGTTCAGAAGAATTTTTCCCAGCTGACGTTGTTTTGTTATCAATGGGTTTTATTGGACCTGAATCGGATAATTTAAATATTGATAGAACAAAAAGGGGTACAATTGCAACTGCTGAATCAACATCCTATCAAACAAGTGTTGATTCCAATGTCTTTACAGCTGGTGATTGTAGAAGAGGACAATCATTAGTTGTTTGGGGTATTCAAGAAGGTAGACAATGTGCACGTGAAGTTGACATTTATCTGATGGGACAAACTAGATTACCTGGTAATGGATCGATTGAAAAGAGGGATTATCATCTTTTGGAAGAATTAGCTTCAAAGGTTTAAACTTGTCTTAATTGAAGAGTTCAAATATTTTTATTGTTACTATTGATACTGTTTTTATTAATTGCGTTTACATTATTATTATTACGTTTTGTATTTTTGAATTTATATTGTGAAAACTAAAATCTATTAAAACTATAAGTATTGTTATGTTGTACGAGACCCAGAATTTAATTTTTTGACAACATTTAGTCACTTTATAAAAATAAGAGTTTATTTAAAATCTATAAATCACCATCAAAAGAACACGAAATTCAATCAATATAAAACCTTCTCCTCAATTTCTTCAAGTCTATCCATTTCCACTTTAATATTTTCTAATTCTAAATCAACATCATCAGATTCTTTTGAATCAACTTCCTTCTGTGAATCTTTGACAAAGAACACCATAAGAATGAAAATAAAAACCTCAAATCCCATAACGACATATAAGACATTAATCAACTTCTTATGTAAAATTTCCTTTTCGGCTAATGTATTAGCAACAGTAATATTACCAACAATTGAAGGAACTAATGCATTCGATACAGCTAATAAAACTTGTGAAAATGTTTGGAATATACCACTTATAACCCCTTGTAGATGTAATGGGGTATTATCAATAACAACTTTAAAATAAATATTGAAAAACATATTATTTCCGTATCCATACATAAATAGAGAAACGAGCCCATATTTCCAATACGAATTATGGATTTCAAAATTTGTACGTGAATACCAAATTGTACCACATAATGCTAAAATAATTGACAGTATAAACATCCTTTTGAATCCAATTAATCTATAATACGTTTCTCTATATATGACTGCACCAAAGGTTAAACCAACAGTTATTGGGAATACCTTTAATGATGCAATTAATGGAGAATCATGTTCGATTAGAATGTAATATTGAACTCCAAATGAAACAATCATAATCAATGTTCCATAATGTAAACCACATGATAACAAAAATGGAAAAAAGTTTGGAATTTTAACGATTTCTGGTGGAAATAATAAATCAACAGATAATCTCCAATCTGATTGAATATCTTTGTTATTATTTTTAACTTTATAATTTTTCAAATAGATACTATCAAACAAAAGGGCTGAGATACAGGTGAAAAAACCAACGATCAATGGAACTATTGCATTTGGTGATTTCCATCCATTACTACCTTCAGTTAGTCCAAGTATTATTAGTAAAGTACCAATTACAACTAAAAATGCTGCAATATAATCAATATTTTTCATTTTCAATTTATTATGGCCTTCAGTCTTTTCAATTGGTATAATTAAAAAGAATAATAATAAATCACAAATGAATCCCATGGCAAAAACAAAATAAAAAAACGATTTATATCCTATTGAAGTCAAGGAGAATACACCACCAAGAACAATACCAACACCTAATGAAGAAACCAATGCTAATAACATACCCATCACAGCCAATGACAGATATTTAGATCTTTCACCACTGAAATAATTTGCAGTAATTGCAATCATTGAAGGCACCAAAGATGAAGCACCAATACCTTGAATTGCTCTGAATACAATTAATGCAATGATTGAATTATGTGGTAAAAGTGCACAAATTAGTGCACAAATCCAAACAACTGTTAAACCACCAAGGAAAATATTATGAGGCCCAACAACATCTGCAATTTTCCCAGTCACCATTATACATGAACCTAGAGTAAGGGCATAACTTGACAATGTCCAACTTGTTGTTGATGAATCTGAATTGAAGGAATATTGGATGTTTTCTGACAATGTTAACATGGAAACTGCATTCATATTATCCAATGATGCAGCTAAAAGAACTATAATATACACAAAATAGATATTTCTTTTTTCAATTGGAACTATGGTCCTCACCCAAACTATAGCATCTTTTATTCTCCTGAACATATTCAAGGGTTCATGAATAAACTTAAAGAAATGAGTTTGAATTAGGAAAATGGTGTGTAATGAGATTAGTGGAAAAAAATATAATTTTATACTTTATGATTATGTTAACTTTCACTGACAACGTTTCAAACTCCGGTAAGCGTGATGTTTGGATAAGAAATGTGTGTGTATAGTCAGTTACTGAAGGTTATACAATATGTAGTAATCCATAGCTGGTAAAATTTTATTAACCGCATGGTGATTCCTTGGTTTTATCTGAAGAAACCCTTGTTTCCCAAATCGGTAAGTGCCGAAAGCTTGGAAAGTGTGGTATTTTTACTAAATTAATGTGATAGAAATTATATGCAGATTATATTATATGTACTAAAACCCAAAGATATAAAATATAAAAATTAAACTATGTAACAGTAATGTATGCTTTTGATACCAGTGTGTAGGGATTATAGCCAATCATGACGATTGTTCACATTCCATGCATTTACATCCATCCCCCTTTATTTCATTATCAACGGAACTTTCAACGCTTGTAGATTTGTTAACAAGTTCAGGGTTTAATTCATCTTCTTCACTTGGTTTAAATAATTCAGGATCTAATTCTTCAACTTCTCCTGCTGGACTAGGTTCTGTATTTCTGAGAAATACGGTCATCGTAATTAATGCAAATGCTTGAAATCCCATTATAACATAGTAAACGGGTTGGAATTTGTCATGCAAGGCCTGCTTTTCGACCTCTGTAAATGCCGTTGAAATATTACCAATAATCGAAGGAACAAGTGCATTACCAACGGCAAGAATAACTTGCGAAACAGTTTGATATATACCATTGACAACTCCTTGTAAATGTAATGGGGTATTATCAATAACAACCTTGATATAGATATTGTAATAAATATTGAAACCATACCCATACATAAATAAAGAAATGAAACCATATTTCCAATATGCATTATGATCTGCAAAATTCATTCTTGAAGCCCAAATTATACCACACAAGGATAGAACCCCTGAAATAATAAACATGATTCTAAAACGGATCTTTCTATAGTATGATTCTCTATAAGTTACAGCCCCGAATACCAAACCAACTGAAAGTGGGAAAACTTTCAATGCGGCAATTAAGGGAGAATCATGAAAAATGTAAATGTAATATTGTACTCCAACAGCAATAAGCATAATAAAAGTTGCATAATAGATACCACTAACAATCAAAAATACGAAAAAATTTGGAATTTTAAGAAGCTCAGGTGGGAACATCAAATCTAAGCTTAATCTCCAGTCAGATTCTGGATCTCTATTTCTATTTTTATCCTTGAATCTTTTAATATAGACACCTTCAAATACCAAGGCTGAAAGAACCGTGAAAAATCCAACAATTAATGGAGCAATTGCCTTTGCAGACCTCCAACCTTCACCTCCTTCTGTTAAACCAAGTATGATTAATAAAGTACCAACTATAATCAAAAATGCTCCAATATAATCAATGTTTCTCATGCTTAAACCATTATGACCCTCTGTTTTTTCAATTGGTATGATTAAAAATAATAACAAAACTTTGCAAACGAATGCTAATGCAAAAACAAAGTAAAAGAAAGACCTATAACCAATTGATGTTAATGAAAATGCACCACCCAGAAGAATCCCCAAACCTAACGTTGCAGTAAGTGTAATAATCATACAAAGAATTGCAGGAACTAAATATTTGAGCCTCTCACCACTAAAATAATTTGCAGTTAATGCAATCATTGAAGGAATAAGGGATGATGCACCAATTCCTTGGATTGCTCTGAAAACAATCAGTGCAATTATTGACGTATGAGGTAGACATGCAATAATCAAGGCACAAATCCAAATGATTGTAAGACCAATGAGATAAATATTATGAGGACCAATAACATCTGCTATTTTACCACTAATCATGATAAAAGATCCAAGAGTTAATGCATAGCCAGACAAAACCCAACTTGTAGTTGAAGAATTTGAATTGAACGCCTTTTGGATACTTTCAGACATTGTCAAGGTAGATGCTGAATTGAGATTATCTAGTGCTGCAGCAACTAGAATGATAGAATAAACTACGAAGATGTTTCTCCTTTTTAATGGGACAATTGTCCGACACCATATGAATGTATCATGGATTTTAGTAAACAGGGCGTTCATAATGTTTAAAGCAGGATTAGTTGTAGTCCATCAAGTAGAATTCATATTTCTCTAGTAGCTGGAACTTCCTATATATATATATACATTGCAAACCCTCCCTGATTAGTAATGCATGGTTGACTGGTTCAAACTTCAGGGTCGCACGTTGTTCGGACTTTTCCATGGAGAGGGTTAACGCCGTGAGCTTACGTAATAATATCCATTTAGAGTCAGTTGGTAAAGTACTTGTCATAACCTGTAAGTACAAACCTGAATCGGACATCGCCAGCAACCATTCTCTTCCAGGCGAGTTTAACATTGGTTTCGTTAATATCGACAGTTTCAATCATAGGTTTAATGTTATGCTTTGAGGCAACTTCCAACATATATTCTATTTCCTTTGGAGATCCGATCAATGAACCTCCAACAGAGATGTTGTTTAGCAATAGGATCAATGGGTTTATTGTTAACATTTCATCGATTGGTGCGGATGTAATGAAGATCATCTTACCTCCGGAGTTCAACAATAGTAAAACTTGATTGATTGACCCTTCGGTAAATGAGGAACCGGTGTTAATGATCAAATCTAATGAATCCTCATTATTACTTACAAATTGAGGATCACTGGTTGATACATAGTGGTCTGCACCTAATTCTCTGGCCAACTGTTCCTTTTCATAACTTCTTGAAATTGCAGTAACCTCAGCACCCAATGCCTTTGCAAACATAATTGCTATATGACCAATACCTCCAATACCATTGATGCCCACTTTTGTACCTTTGGTAACTTTGGCAGTAAGCATTGGTTTAAAAGCTGTTATACCACCACATAACAATGGTGCAACATAATTGGTTTCTAAATTATCTGGAATTTTGAATGCAAATTCAGAGTTAACTCTAACATGCGATGCATAACCACCTTGAGTTGGTTTGCCATTTGGATAATAACTCAAATACGTATCAACGTGAGTCTTGCAGGTGTGTAAATTACCCTCAATACATCTTTTACATGAATGACAACAATCACATTGTGATCCAACTCCAACTCTATCACCAATTTTGAATCTTGCCCTGTCACCAGCTGAGACGACAATACCAACAATTTCATGACCTACACATAATGGAGTATATCTTTTACCCCAATCTCCATTAGCTGCATGGATATCAGATCCACAGATTCCACATGCAAGGATTTTAATATCTATATCTTGTGGTCGTAATGGTTCAGGTTTATATGTGAATGGTTGAGGGTTAGTCCAGTCGTCATAACTAATGACACCAATTGCATTGATCTCTTGAAGGTCAGACATTAAATCTGTGCAGATGCTAGGGTTTGAAATATTACTTTTAGATGAATCATCTTGTACGTGTTTTCACATAAAGAACTAATTATGAAGTACGGACTGTATAACTCCTCCAATGTCTTGCACCTATTTCGCTTAATTGGTATACAAACAAACATCGGGTATCGCATAATATGTGTTTGTGATAGGTAGAATACGAATGAATAATTGGTGGTTCAATATTCAATATGACATGTTAATCTCATTGATTAGACGTTTTACCAACTCTTGCATGTCGTCTAAATATTGTGTAATTACTATAGAAAGCGTACTGTATTATTATATGCAGAGAGACACCTTGGCATGAGCGAAACTATAAAACTCAAAACTGCCCACACAACTATCATATGCCACTCACTTTTATAGACTTTTCTTTAATGTATATTTTATAATTATAATTTACAAAACTAAACTATAATATACGAAACTAATCTAATCTAATATACTATTTTACACGATAAGAGAAATCGAAACCTTCCGAAATGGCTTCCATACTGACTTTTGAACCATTATAATTCAATAAAAGATGGCCTTGGCTTACATCACAAATATTGTAATGCCAAGAATGTTGGAAAGCGACATAATATAAATCGTTTAAATGGCGTATAACTAAATTAATTTCATGTTTATTTAATAGATCATGAATCTCAAAATATTCAGATTCCGAATTGTTATTTAATGTCTGTAATAAAGATGTTGATAATGAAAGAGATGGGATTTCGTCTGATGTTGTAGGTGTAGTTGGCGGCGGTTGTGATGGTGATTGGACTTGCGCTTGCGTTTGTGTCTGTATTTGTGCTTGTGATTGTGTCTCTATTTGCGTTTGTGATTGCGTCTGTACTTGTGAAGGCTGAGGGGTTATAATGTCTTTAGTTGAGGTATTAATAGAAGGAATTGCAGATTTTGTTGAAATTGGGATTTTATCATAAATTGATAATGCTAGATCTGTGTAAACAGCCAATTGATAATTTGGTAATTGAATTAATAACCTTTCATATTTTTTTTGAACTTTTGACCAAATCTTAGCTAATTTCATTCTTGAATCAGCAAATTTTAATTTAAAGGTTTCAAATGATGGATTGACTGTTAATGCATTATATGAGGAAATATATTTAAAATGCAAAGAATTTGAAATTGTGTAATCCATTTTGAAAAATATTGATAGATGTTCTAATAATGGTTCCCTTGTTGGAGATTGATGAGTTATAAAAAATTTAATTGATTTATTATATTCCTCTGGATTTTCTTCGGAATATTTCAAAATTGTTTGAATAAATTTACCTAATTGTAAAATTGTAATCCAAATATTACCTGGATCTCCAGAAATAGGTATGATATTATTGGGTATTTCGTTTTTCGTCAATATATCATTAAAATTATGGGTTGTCCCCTGGTGGAACAGTTTATGATATGATAAGGAACCTCCAATTCCCGATAATAAAATAGATTGAGAGTTGTTTTTGAATTTAATCAAATGTAAATTACAATCATCAATGATATGCAAATTTGGTATATTATAATAGTTGAATCTAAATTTGTTAATAACATATGAATCCTCACACATCCCATAAATTGTATAGACAGGTATATTCAACTTCAATTCGCCATTCAAGAATTTAGGCAATTCGGAAATGTCTTGGTTGATAAGTAAGGTCTTCAAGTTTAAGTTGTCACTTGAGAGATGATGGACGGAATCCCCTGACACTTTGGAAAGCTGTGATATCTTTAAGATGACTTCCTTTGGTAATAGTGGTGAAAACTCAACTATATGACGCAAATAGGATTCATGGATCCTTGATACACTTTCGTTATCCAAAAACCCAAAATTCCCCGTATGGATGATCAAATCTGGATTATATTGGTCTGCTAACGCATTGAAATGGGACAAATGGCCCCTTATATCCGCCACAAATAATATTCGAGCATTTCCCTTCGAAAGTAGTTTGACTTGAGGCATTTCACTATTTGCAACCACTCTGTTGAGTTCTTAAACTCCAAAGATACAGCAGCATTTAACATATATATATTTAACTATGTACAAAGATCGCTTTATACTTTTTACTTTTTACTTTCCTGCCTTTTGCCTTAAACTTTAAACTTTACAAAAAATAAACGACGCGTCGATGTGTGGTGTCGACGCGTCGACAGATCTAGTTGATTCTTCCTGACATGAATTGTACCTTGTTTTAGCTGATACTAAATACATGAACATTTGGTAAAGATAAACAACAGGCTTCCGTTTCCCCACCAGGGAAATCATACAATGAATTCCTTCAACTACATCTCAAACACCCTCCATTGGCGCACGCCGCAACAGAATACTGATTCCCTAGGTAAAGAACCTAAAATTGATGAAGATTCACATGGTACCTTCGATACGAAGAATCATATAAAACCTTTCAATGTAACAAACGTACAGACCCAAACTGTACCGGATACTGGAATTGTGCAATCTGAAATCTCTTCTAACTCTTTTGGTTTGACAACATTATGGAAAATACTAATATTTCTTCCTCATACATTTATCTATATACCCATTTACTATTTGCTGTTTGTTATATTTTATCCATTTCTTAAAATAAATCAGTTGATATTCTTCATGTTTTCTTATATCTTTCATATGGAAGATTTGGATTTATGTGATTACACCGAATCTTTTTCAGCAGAGGATGAATCGGATTCTAAATTAGAGAATATGAGTAATAAGAATGATTCTTCTTCAAGTGATACAATGCCACATAGGCCGTCATCATCATCATCATCATCTCTATCATTGCCATCCTCTTCCTTTTCTGAATATTCGGATTCTCCTAAAAATCTAATATCTACAATCATTGAAGAATCAATGGAATTTGATCCTGATGAAAATCAAAATGATGATTATTTTAAATCTCCCCTAAATTCAACCCCAATAATACCTCAAATTAACTTATCAACTAGTGATAGCAATGAAAACAATGATAAAACAATAGATTCTCAGCAATTATCAATTAACAATACAAATTCATTCAATGGTAAATTATTACAGGCAACAATCGATGCAAACAGTTCCCCAATGTCATCATCCTCTTTATCATCACCTAAATTTCAACAATTGCAACCATCTTCTTCCACAAAGCAAACACGTAAAAAGAAAAAGAAATTCATTTTTCCTAAATTGTTGTTCAATTTTAACATTTTAGATCCTCCAAATTTACCGAAGAAAACTTTAGTTTTAGATTTAGATGAAACTTTAATTCACTCATTATCAAGGTACAATTCTTCAACGTTAAATAAAAATAAGGGTAGATCCATAGAAGTTAAAGTGGTGGGTAGTTTACCAACATTGTATCATATTTATAAAAGACCTTACGTTGAAGAATTTTTATCTATAGTTTATCAATGGTTTGACCTCGTTTGCTTCACCGCTTCCATCAAAGAATATGCAGATCCAGTAATAAGTTATCTTGAAGAACAAACATTATCAACGAATGCTATGAAAAAATCCATGAAAAGGGCAAACAAAGATTTACCAAAGCAAATATTCAAACAAAGATATTATAGAAATTCTTGTATTTTTGTTGATGGAAAAGGTTATGTTAAAGATTTATCTGTTTTATTAAACAACAATAATAATAATACTCCCCAATCAGCTTTAACAGGTTCAAAATCAAAATCAAGATCAAGATCTTCCAGTCTTTCTTCAAATATTTCAAAATCTGGTGGTGCTCCATTATCTTCATCCTCTTCTACTTCAACATCTTTAAAGTCGGATTATTCCAAAATTATAATTATTGATAATTCTCCAATATCTTATGTACGTCATAAAGATAATGGCCTGATGATTGAAGGTTGGATTAATGATCCTGATGATATGGAATTGATGAACCTATTACCCTTATTGCATAGCTTGAGATTCGTCAGTGATGTTAGATGTATACTTGGTTTAAAAAATGGGCAAAAGGCATTCGTTTAATATATATCTGATGAACTGAAATTATATTGTACACTATATATAAAAATAAAAATAAAAATAAAAACATAGTTTATAAATTCGATATTTAATAAAATCCCCACAAAATAGAACGATTGAAGAATAAGAAGATTGATTTTTCTTTCTTATCACTAATTAGGTTTGATTATGTGTAAATCTAATCCTCTCTTTGTTCCATTTTTACTATTGTCATTTGATTTTAGTCGATGATCAACAATTTCATCGTTTTCTGAAATTAAAGAACGGTTATTGGTATTGATGGCACCATTTTCAAGTTCATGGTTAGTAACATTTTTCAAACGTTTACTCATTTCAATTAGTTTGTTTTCAACTGCATCCTGTTGATAAGTTACAAGCTTATTTCTTTCATTCCATTTAATGTTTGCATCCTTTAATTCGTCTTCTTTTTTTTGAACAACTAGCTCGGCTCTTTTAACTTGTTGTAACAATTCATTATTCTGTAACTGAATTGTATCTGACATTTCCTTCAATAAATTTATTGAGTCCTGCTCAATAAATTGGGGATTCAAATCGTCAAGGTCATCATCTTTGTTTGATTTATAATTGTCTAACTCTGCTTCTAATTGTAATATTTGATCTGTCTTGGAAACTAGTAGCTTACGATAAATTCTAATATCTGCTTCAAGTGATTCAATCTTACGAATTAATGAATTACTATTATCATTAGAAAGATCTTTAATATCATAAGAATTGGTTGTTTTACTATTATCATGACAATCAACTTCAACTTTTGTTTCTAATTCAACAATTTTTTTCAATGCATTAAGATATTTGCTTTTCCAATTTTTAGAAATTTTATAATCTTGATTTTCAATTTCATTTCCCATTAAGTCATTTTTGTTATCATAAACTTCAACATTATTTTGTAATTGCTTATTAACTATATTCACGTTTTTGATAGTTTTATTTTGAACATTTTTAGCCCTCTGTGCAAATCTTAATGATGAAATAGTTTCATTCAAATCATCAATTTCCGATGAACAATTTATAATCATCGCAGTTTTTGAATTTCCTCCAATTGAATTTTGTAAAACTCTTGTTAATTTTGAATCTCTGTAGGGTACATATTTATTGACTTTCTTAGCATTTTCAGATCCCAAAATATTTATAACATTACCAAATGCTGATAATGAGGAATTTATCCCAATGGTTTCCTTCAATGAACTAGTTGATGACTGCGTACCTGATTTGTTCAACCTTTCTGATCCGGCGAGATCAACTAAAAAGAGTGTACTTTTATAAATATTTGGTGAAATTGTATCTTCACTATTGGTAATTTCAACTCTTAAAATACAATGTGATCTTGATGATAAATTATTCATTCTAGTTTCGGCTATTTGTCTATTTATATTACCTATCCTTAAAATTTCATTAATATCATCAATATTTCCAACATAAACTTTATCTAATCCATCAACACTAACAATTGTTTGGTTATCCTCCAATATTTTTTCTCTAACGTGAATTATATTAGACGTTTTAGTTATATTTAGTAAATCTTTGATTTCCTCATTATATATTTCAAAATAGGATATTGCAATAGTATATTGTGACGTGATTGGTGAATTGTTAATTTCGTCAAAAATGTATCGAAAAGTTCTTGGTATTATACCTTCATGTTCAGAATTTAAATCTAACTTATCACCAGTTAAATCAGTATCTGCATAGCTAGCATTTAATCCCATCATTGTATAAGTCTTACCACTCCCAGTTTGTCCATAGCATACAATTGTTGAATTGTAACCTTGCATGACAGATTTTAAAATTGGAACTATAGTAGACTCAAAAATTTCTTGTTGTTTAGTAGTATATGGGAATATTTCATCGTATGAAAAATTCAATGATCTAAAAATGGAATCTATATTTGATGTTGATTGTTTTGGAATCTTTTGTGGTAGTATTTCGAGTTTTTTTCTATTATCTTTAATTTGATAATGATTTGGTGATGATACTCTAATTCGCATTGATTCGTCAGCTGGAGATTCGGGAAAAACTACTGGTGGTTTAAACCTTACATATACTTTAATATTGTCTAAATCCGACATGTTCATATAATAAAAAAATCACCAGTCTTGGCCCAAACATCAACAAAACGGACTATAAACAAATGATAAAACCGTATCAATAATTTAAAAGTGTTCAAACAACAACAAATAACAAACAAAGTGTTTCCTAATGAAAAATATCAAATATCGCGAAATAAACATGAAAGCTGAACTCTATATATTAGTTTCCTAAAAGAGTAAAATAAAAGATTGAAAGTAAATTTTTATATTCTAAAATATACAATTATTTATAAAGAGCACATTAGACAAGCAGAAATCACTCGTCGTATTAATTTGTCTATCAAAAGTCTGAAGACAAGGAATAAAAATTTTGGAAAAAATGAAACAAATAGATTCAAAGTTTTCATCGGGGAATAAAACTAAATAAAAATAACTCAGCTGTGAATTTACATTAATAGGGCCATAAACATAACAATTGGGACGAATCCTGATGAAATCTTAGCTGCACTACCTTCGTAAATACCAATACTTGATTGTTGTGGAGCAACAGCAGATTCAGATGTTTGGGTAGCTTGTTGTTGAGGAATTGAAATACTGACTGTTGGTGGTGATGTAATAATGGTTTGGGTTTCTGGAGTGAAAGCACCAGTTGGGTTAGCACCAGTTGGGTTACCACCAGTTGGGTTAGCACCAGTTGGGTTACCACCAGTTGGGTTAGCACCAGTTGGGTTACCACCAGTTGGGTTACCACCAGTTGGGTTAGCACCAGTTGGATTAGCACCAGTTGGGTTACCACCAGTTGGGTTACCACCAGTTGGGTTACCACCAGTTGGGTTACCACCAGTTGGGTTACCACCAGTTGGGTTACCACCAGTTGGGTTAGCACCAGTTGGATTAGCACCAGTTGGGTTAGCACCAGTTGGGTTAGCACCAGTTGGATTAGCACCAGTTGGATTAGCACCAGTTGGATTAGCACCATTGTTATCAGGAACAGGTGTTTGTTCGATGCAAATCGCTGTAGTGACAGTAACACCTTCAGTAACAGTTGTAACATATAGAGTAGAAGTTTGGTGATCACACTTTCTACAGAAGATAGTAGAAGTACTAGTAGTAATGATTGATGAAGTAGATGTTGATGGAACAACAGATGATTCAACAGATGTAGAGGAAGTAGATGAAACAGTACATGATTCAGCTGGTTTGACAAAGACAACAACTGGAAGAACGGACGTTTGATTATCCCTAATAACAGTAGAAGAGCTTGAGTACGAAGATGCAGTACATTCAACACCGACCGTAGTTAATGAAATAACATCAGCGATTGGCAAAATTGATGTTGTGAAACATGATGCTGGTGCAGTCTTAATAACTTTCAAATATGCAGTATATGATACACCAGCAGCATTAACAGTAGGAACTGTAGTTAAAAATTCAGTACTAGTACAATCATCAGCATTTAATGTTGTAGTTAATGTTGGAAGATTAGTACAACCTGGAGCTGGGGTTTCATAAATAACTAATGTAGCATTAATATATTTACCAGAAACATCTGTGGTACCGACATGAGTGGTGTATACATCAAATGAACAATCAGAAGCTTGTTCAGTGGTGGTAATAGCACCTGGAATGCACATTGAATTTGGAGTTTCTTCAACAACAACAACGATATCAACTGAAGAACCATTAGAATTAGTTGTTGGCATAGTGGTGGTGTAAGTAGATGAACCGCAACCTTGTACTGTAGAAACAGTGGTGATTGTGGAGTAACATGAAGCAGCTGGAACAGCAAGGTAAATTTCTTGTGTTGGAACTGCAACACCATCAACAGTAACTGCGGTATTAACAATAGAAAGAACTTGAGTAGCACACACTGAATTTGTAACCACAGGAGCTGTAATATATCTTGCACCTGCATCAATAGAACATGTAGCATCAGGAGTTTCGATTATTATATAGACAATATCAGAAACAGTGTTGCCATTAGTGATGGTAGTTGATGAAGTGCTTGTTGAGGATGGTGCACAAATTGTTAATTCAATAGTAGTACTTATAGTGGTTGTGATTGTACCTTGACTACAATTTGGACCAGGGGTTTCAACAACAATAACAACAACTTCGGATGGTAAACCATTGTCAGCGGAGGCAGTACTTGTAGTTGTGTAAACTGATGATTTACAAGATGAAGCTTGAGTAGTAACAGTTTTAGTTGGTGTACATGTAGCAGGTGGTGTTTGAACAATGACAACATCGGTATTGGTTGGTTCGCCATCAATAGTTAGGACTGTTGTAGTAGTGACAACTTCAGTGGAACAGACAGAATTTGCCTTAGTTAAAGTGATATATTGAATCATTGAATTTTTACACGTTGGTGCTGGAACATGAACAATTTCAAGAGTGAATGAAGTAGCCTTGTTATCTGCACCAATAGTAGATGAAACAGTAGTATCAGTGGTTTTTGCACAATCTGTAGAAACAGTGGTGGTGGAGGTTGAAAGACATGTAGATGCTGGAACATGGACAATCTCAAGAGTGAATGATGTAGCCTTGTTGTTTAAACCAATAGTAGATGAAACAGTAGTCTCAGTGGTTTTTGCACAATCTGTGGAAACAGTGGTGGTGGAGGTTGAAAGACATGTAGATGCTGGGACATGGACAATTTCAATAGTCACTGGGGTAGTCTTGTTATCTGCACCAACACTGGATGAAACGGTGGTAACGGTAGTGGATAAACAATCTGTAGAAACAGTGATCATCTTGTTACCAGGTTGGACACTTTGAGTACAGGTTGCTGCTGGAACATGGACAATTTCAAGAGTGAATGAAGTAGCCTTGTTATCTGCACCAATAGTTGATGAAACAGTAGTAGCAGTGGTTTTTGCACAATCTGTAGAAACAGTGGTGGTGGAGGTTGAAATACATGTAGATGCTGGGACATGGACAATTTCAATAGTCACTGGGGTAGTCTTGTTATCTGCACCAACACTGGATGAAACGGTGGTAACGGTAGTGGATAAACAATCTGTAGAAACAGTGATCATCTTGTTACCAGGTTGGACACTTTGAGTACAGGTTGCTGCTGGAACATGGACAATTTCAAGAGTGAATGATGTAGCCTTGTTATCTGCACCAATAGTTGATGAAACAGTAGTAGCAGTGGTTTTTGCACAATCTGTAGAAACAGTGGTGGTGGAGGTTGAAAGACATGTAGATGCTGGAACATGGACAATTTCAAGAGTGAATGATGTAGCCTTGTTATCTGCACCAATAGTAGATGAAACAGTAGTAGCAGTGGTTTTTGCACAATCTGTAGAAACAGTGGTGGTGGAGGTTGAAAGACATGTAGATGCTGGAACATGGACAATCTCAAGAGTGAATGATGTAGCCTTGTTATCTGCACCAATAGTAGATGAAACAGTAGTATCAGTGGTTTTTGCACAATCTGTAGAAACA
>JAJLVQ010000043.1:0-27109 GCA_030570335.1 Pichia rugopelliculosa | reverse complement strand
GTAGCCTTGTTATCTGCACCAATAGTAGATGAAACAGTAGTATCAGTGGTTTTTGCACAATCTGTAGAAACAGTGGTGGTGGAGGTTGAAAGACATGTAGATGCTGGAACATGGACAATCTCAAGAGTGAATGATGTAGCCTTGTTGTTTAAACCAATAGTAGATGAAACAGTAGTCTCAGTGGTTTTTGCACAATCTGTGGAAACAGTGGTGGTGGAGGTTGAAAGACATGTAGATGCTGGGACATGGACAATTTCAATAGTCACTGGGGTAGTCTTGTTATCTGCACCAACACTGGATGAAACGGTGGTAACGGTAGTGGATAAACAATCTGTAGAAACAGTGATCATCTTGTTACCAGGTTGGACACTTTGAGTACAGGTTGCTGCTGGAACATGGACAATTTCAAGAGTGAATGATGTAGCCTTGTTATCTGCACCAATAGTTGATGAAACAGTAGTAGCAGTGGTTTTTGCACAATCTGTAGAAACAGTGGTGGTGGAGGTTGAAAGACATGTAGATGCTGGAACATGGACAATTTCAAGAGTGAATGATGTAGCCTTGTTATCTGCACCAATAGTAGATGAAACAGTAGTAGCAGTGGTTTTTGCACAATCTGTAGAAACAGTGGTGGTGGAGGTTGAAAGACATGTAGATGCTGGAACATGGACAATCTCAAGAGTGAATGATGTAGCCTTGTTATCTGCACCAATAGTAGATGAAACAGTAGTATCAGTGGTTTTTGCACAATCTGTAGAAACACTGGTGGTGGAGGTTGAAAGACATGTAGATGCTGGAACATGGACAACTGTAAGACTGTATGATGTTACCTTGTTATCTGAACCAACACTGGATGTCGCAATGGTTTCTGTAGTTGATAAACAATCTGTTGTAACTGTCACAAGTTTGTCAATAGGATGGATACTTTGAGAAGCATTACTACTTTGAGAACACGTTGGTGCAGGAACATGGACAATTTCAAGAGTGAATGATGTAACCTTGTTGTTTAAACCAATAGTAGATGAAACAGTAGTATCAGTGGTTTTTGCACAATCTGTGGAAACACTGGTGGTGGAGGTTGAAAGACATGTAGATGCTGGAACATGGACAATTGTAAGACTGTATGATGTTACCTTGTTATC
This sequence comes from Pichia rugopelliculosa, assembly GCA_030570335.1. NCBI lineage: Eukaryota > Fungi > Ascomycota > Pichiomycetes > Pichiales > Pichiaceae > Pichia > Pichia rugopelliculosa. The sequence goes on along the minus strand of JAJLVQ010000043.1, from coordinate 25,967 downwards.
TGAACCAACACTGGATGTCGCAATGGTTTCTGTAGTTGATAAACAATCTGTTGTAACTGTCACAAGTTTGTCAATAGGATGGATACTTTGAGAAGCATTACTACTTTGAGAACACGTTGGTGCAGGAACATGGACAATTTCAAGAGTGAATGATGTAACCTTGTTGTTTAAACCAATAGTAGATGAAACAGTAGTATCAGTGGTTTTTGCACAATCTGTGGAAACACTGGTGGTGGAGGTTGAAAGACATGTAGATGCTGGAACATGGACAACTGTAAGACTGTATGATGTTACCTTGTTATCTGAACCAACACTGGATGTCGCAATGGTTTCTGTAGTTGTTAAACAATCTGTAGAAACATAAATAGTCTGACCAACGCTACTTTGAGAAGAAACATTACTACTTTGAGTACAGGTTGATGCTGGAATGTGGACAATTACCTTAGTAAATCTGGTGTACTTGCTGTCTGTGCCAGCAGTAGATGTCACTGAAGTCACGGTAGTAGATAAACAATCAGTGGAAACAGTGGCAGTAATGGTTGGAGCACATGAATCAGCAGGGACATGAACAGTAAGTGCAACATAAGTTGAAGCGGTGGAATCAGTAGTAGTAGTAGTGTATGTAGCTTCTTCACAATCAGTAGAGACAGTTATAGTTGAAGTTGAATAAACTGGTGGGTAATAACAGGATGAAACACCGACGGTAACAACTTCATAACCATAAGTTGAGGCAACACCTTGAATCATAGTAACTGGGAATGCAGTAGAAGTAGCAATAACAACATTACAATCAGTAACGGAAACTGTTGAGGTTGACCAAGAAAGTTGAGTTACACCTGGAGTTTCAACATAAATTTGAACAGTTGTCACATGTCCACCATTAGGAAGTTGTAAAGTGGCAGTACTTGTAAAAGTTGTTGTATAAGACTTGTCCCAAGCTGAGGTAATTGTATTAATTGCAGGAGCATTGACAACGTAGTAAGTTGAAGTATAAACAGATAAATTATCAGTATAAGTCTTTTGATAAGTTTGAGTAAATGCGAATGTTTTAGTCCAGTAACTAACACTGGATGAATAACTAGGAGCATACTCAATATAAGAGGTATAAGTTGAACCTTGAACAGTGTAAATTGATGTCACTGTAGTAGTATAAGATTTATACCATTGACTAACAGTTATAGGAGCACTAGCAATATCGATTTCTTCCCAATAAGATGTATAAGCCTCTTGAATATAAGAATATAAAGTGGTTGCAGGAGAATTATTAAAGTTAACAGATGTTGATGTTCTTGTAATTGAACCAAGACCAATTTGAACATAAGTACTTGGCTTACCTTTAATAACTGTAACAATTGTAGTTGTAGTTGGAACAGAACCTGAAACTGTTAAAGATGTAACTAATGATCTATAAACGAGAACAACATTACCTGTAACAACGTCACCATTACTATTTGTATATGTAGTAAATGAAACAACTGAGGATGTAGACGTAGCACCACTGGCCCAGGTATACATGGTAGTGGTTGCTGGACCATAAATAACAGCCTCTGTGGTTAAAACATCTTGATTATTAACATTAATTGTTATAACTGAAATAGTAGTTTGGTAAGATGGTGAATTCCATGTTACATAGGTTGTTGATAATGCAGGTTGAACAAGTTGAACGTAAGTTGAAGTAATTGTGTTAGCACCATCTATAATTTGTGTGAAAGTGGTATAGATAGAAGTGGTTGAAGCATAACCAGTGATTGTGGAAGTTGATAATGTTGGACGATAAATAACAACAATTGAACTACCGACAGCATTGGTAGCGGTGGAAGTTAAAACACCTGGAGATCCCCAAGCACTATATGTAGTAGAAAATGCAGGAGCAATAACTTGAACGTAAGTTGAAGTAATTGTGTTAGCACCATTTATAATTGTAGTGCTGGTAGTATAAGTATTACCAGTCAAAGCGGTACCAGTTGATATGGAAGTTGATAATGTTGGACGGTAAATAACAACAACTGAACTACCAACAGCATTGGTAATGGTGGAGGTAGAAACACCTGGAGATACCCAAGCACTATATTCAGTAGAAAAGACTGGGGCAATAACTTGAACGTAAGTTGAAGTAATTGTGTTAGCACCATTTATAATTGTAGTGCTGGTAGTATAAGTATTACCAGTCAAAGCGGTACCAGTTGATATGGAAGTTGATAATGTTGGACGGTAAATAACAACAACTGAACTACCAGCAGCATTGGTAATGGTGGAGGTAGAAACACCTGGAGATACCCAAGCACTATAACTTGTGCTTAAAGGAGGGACATATTCAATGACGACACTAGTAGTATAAACAACATTATCTTTAGTCAAAACAGTTTGAGTCGTTGCGTAATAAATCCAATTATTTTGCCAAGTTGTTAATGTTGTTGAGAATGCAGGAACGTAAGCAACTTCAACAGTTTCAGCATAAGTTAGACCACCTGAAACATAAGGAGTAACATAGGTTGTATATGAAGTAGATGTACCAGTATAGGTGGAAGTACTGAAAGAAGTTGTTACAGCAATACCTTGAACACCAATAACAACACCAACTAAAGTGGTATAAACTTGAGCAGGACCAGTAATGGTTACCGGAGTATAAACAGTTGAACCTGGAGGAACATCAGCATTATAATAAGTGGTTGAACCCATTGAAGTAGAAGCTAGAACAGTTTCACAATTTTCACCTATTAAATTACCTTGAAGTTGATAAGCATATTGAGAGATTGAAGCAACTGCACCAGCTGGATCTTGGATTTGGAAATTTAGAACAGCATCAGAAATAGCATTAACATAAACAATTCTCATTGGATAATAGTTACTACCTTCTAAATATACATAAGATTGTTCAGGACCAGCTGCATTCTTTGAGGCATAGAGAACGGCTTTATCTGCAGTACCTAATTGAGCAAGATTTGGATTACAACAATCAAAACCACCTGTACCCATCCATACAATAGCAGCTTCATCGACTCTGTTCATTGAAAAGGTATAAATACCACTGGTTGGAGCTATAATAGAATAAAGTAAAATAATGTTAGTATTATTGTTTTTGATCATATTGAAATAGAAAGCAAAATAAAATAAAATAAAAAAAAGTATTAAAACATACCATAAAAGTAAGCTGTTAATTCCATAGCAAAATTAGTAATTGGGACTTCAACACCATATAACATTGAAGAAGTTGGGTTAGCATAACCGACAGTATTAATAAAGTTTGGATCAGTAACACTAGTAACAGTTGTAATAAGTCCGCTAGAATATCCACCATTGAGGAAGGAAGAAGCTGAATACTCATCGGTATTACCATAAGGATAAGAAAAGATTCTTGCATTAAATCCATGGGCTGGGTTTAAATTTGGAATGTTACAACCAATATTAGTTGTCTCTAAAACACCGGCATTATCAGCATTTGCAAGGCTAAAAAAAGCTAGAACAAATGATAGAATTGAAAATGACGATGATGAAAATCGCATTTTTAAACTTATGATTTGTTTTATTTTGTGTTTGATTAAAAGAAACAGAACAAGAAGAAATTACAAGTAAGTAGGAAAGGAAAGGAAAGAAAAGGAAAGAAAAAAAAAAGAACTTGACAAGAAAGTGTAGATTGAAGAAATGGAATAGTATTTAAATAAAATGGAACCAAACAAAAAAGGTAGCATTGAAATGATGACGGCTTTTGGATCTCAAATCAAGATACAACATACAACAACTTAAAACATAATGTATGTTAGACTAGAACCTTACCGGAATAGAATATAATGAAATTCCATCGTAAAAGATGTAAATCATTAAACAAATTTCAAATTTCAAAATATTGGAAAAAAAAAATTTTAAGAGAAGTTTTCACAATAGGAAATATAATAACAAATAACAACATTATTGAAGGAGAGGGAACATTATGATTATGCAGAAGGTTCCATCAATGGATTAGTAGAAAATTAAATGGAAAAGTCGATGAAAACTGTGAATATTGACAAGCATATGACGTTTGGAAAATAAAAATATGCAAATTAGAAATTTGATCATGATTATGCATGAAATAAAATAGAAATGCAAACAATCGGATAGATTATTAATATAATAATAGAAAAGAATTGTGCGTAAACGAACTGAATTCCCTTCCAATTCTTTGGCTTAGAAATATATTAACGTATACGTTACGTATATCTATATATAATATACATGTATATGCCGTTGGAATTTGCAGCAAGTTTGGTGGATTGGGAAATGACAGTGAATATATCCTAATTCGGTAATACACCATTTAAGGTTTTTTTCCTTTTTCGCTGTGCATTTCCTTTTTTTGACATTTTTTGACGCAGTTTTCCAAATTTCCGAATTTTGTGGCAATTTCGATCCTTTATGGGCTGCAGAATGTCGTAAAAGGGAACCTTTTGGAAAACTGTTTCACATTCCATAATTTGCTCGATAATGCATGGAAGTTTAATCAACTACTTCTTCGAAGACTTCATGCATTGTGCAGCTTGTACAAAAAACTTTAAAACAAATTGTAAATTGCTTTAATACAATGTAGTAACTTCCCAGCTGTACAGTATTATTAAGGTTATTGGATATATATATTAGATTATTAGATGTCAAGAAGTTGCGTAATAGTCCTCCCACATTAACTCAGCAATAATTAGAAGCGCCACTGATTTCCTGCAGATCATGTAAATCATGTCGATCTTTTACAGTTCTAAATAAAAGCTTCCATATCGATAAATTGTATATATATGTCTAGTGACACAATTCTAGCGTTGGTACATATGTCATACAGACGACTTCAAAAATTAAAAAGTACTAATATTAAATATTACTAAAACTATTGTCATTAAATACATCCATAACAACAATACTTGCACGACTTTTCAATACCGTATGTTCTAACCTGGTTTCACGCAACTCTTCCTCCTTCATGTTTGGTCCAATAACCTCCCCCATTGTTCTCATAGGTACTCCCAAAAAAATGGTAATCTTACATCCAATTCCCGACTTCATCTTCAAAACTCGTTCCTGTAAGACGCATACCAAATCCCATAACGTATGATCCAGCGGAATTGTAATTTGAACACGTTGATTACCGGGGAGGAAGGCACGGATTACAGCCAATGGTATTGGTTTCCCCTCATCTAATTTCCTCCTGAGTTCCTTTGTCAATAACGGCTGTTCTGGCGGGTTTGCCCTCCTTGAAAGAAGTTGCTGGTATTTTTTAGCCTGTGAGAGATTCATTTCATAAAGTGAATCTGGATCTGAATCTGAATCTGAATCTGGATCTGAACCTGAACCTGACGGTACATTGTATTCTTCATTTTCATTTGATATATCCTCAATAACGATCTTGGAGTTTATCATAGGGTCTTTTGAAGCATCAAGTGGTTTCACCGTTTGACTTTTATTTGCATCAACCTTCACTTTCTCCTTCTCCTTCACTTTCTCCTGCTCCTTCACTTTCTCCTGCTCCTTCACTTTCTCCTTCGTGTGATTTACATTCATAATCCTAATTGCATGATTCCCCCTGTCTAATCCTATATCCCTCAATTGATTATTCAATTCTGAAACATCTATTTTTTTCATCATTATCTGAACATTCAATCCCTCATCAATTGATATCGATGATGAATCAATCCCACTTTCCTCGATAAATTCAGAAATCATATCTTTGACAATCATATTATTTATAAATGTCTTCGTTATCGTCTTCGGTAATCCATTGAGGTTTATATTACATCTAATATTAACATTTTCAATATCATCTCTATTGCTTTCCCCTTCTCCCCCTTCTGTCTTTTCGACAAGTTCAAGATGGGCACCTTGTGCCAAATTCATAAATCTGAATGGAATTGTTAATTTAACTTCCTGGTTATTATTGTTAATTAATTTAAATTGATGTGATGATTTGTTCAATTTGAAATATTTAATTGACTGAATTATTACATCCTGTAATGTGGCCATGCCATTCACAGTGATTCGATGTGTTTGAAACTTCCATGTGATTGTAATTGTACTTGTAGACATGACCTTCTCTTAGTGTTGCACACAAAATCTTAGAGTATTTGAATATTGTAAAGTGGCAAATTATTTTTCTTATTGAAAATATTGAATTTTATTTATTTTTTATTTTTTTATTTTTTTATTTCCTTTTTGGTATTTTAACGCGCCTCTTTTAACTTTAAAAAAAATTTTCAAACCAATTCCATTAATATGCTGAAACTTTTCATAACTTTTTACTTTTTAGCTTTTTTCGAAACTTCTTTGCATACTTTAACTCAATCTTCGACTATTTCTCAATAAACTTTAATAAGAATGTATATAAATATTTTATTATCCAATTTTTGACATATTATCTATATAATTAAAATGTATTATACGCGTATAATATATATATATATATATATATATGTAAATATAAGTTAGCCTGAATATCACCGTTGCATGATATCCATAAAATCATCTAACTTTCCATAAGTTAATTTATCATCTGTTCCAGATTCAAAGAATCCGTCAAGTAGTTGATCAACAACGTCTTTCTCTGTCACAATTTTATAAGAGTGGAGAATGTCAATAATTTCTTTACTTTTCCTTTCGTTTATTAATTTGTTTAACGGCTGAAACAACTCATCGCATGATTTTATTAATAACTGGTCATCCGTATAGGTATGTGACATTGAATTCAAGTCTCTCATGAATTCAATACATTTATCCCTTTTAAACGTGTAATTGAAACTCATATTTAATAAAATCATCAAAATTTCCTCATGTTTGAAATTTTCCAATGTTTCGATTAGATTGGAAATTCGATTATTTCTATTTCCATCTCTATCTCTATTTCTATTTCTATTTTCATCATCATTATTTGGTGGTTTACTTGTTCTCATATATTTGAAAAATAATTCCCTCGCTTCGGGGACAAAGCCTACTCCTACCCATTGTACTAACAATGTCTGAATTTCAACTTTATATTCATAGAAATTATCTTCATTTAAAACCTTATATTCTTCTAATGATTTAATCATCAAACAAATTATCTTAATTAATTTCTGTGCATTTGACCTATTTGTAATAAAATTCGATATATCATCATTATTTTTATCAACATCTTCTACTTCTAAAATTTCTTCAAATTCATTTGATGATCCACGTGATAAATATATAACTGCATTTGAAAAAAATTCATGTAAAATCATTGATTTTTCAATCTCACTTAATTCAAGTTTACCAACTCTACTAAACTTAAACCTTGGTTTATCATCTCCGATATCACCCCTCAATCCACAAAGTAAATCATGGAAATAATTTATAATCCATTGATTTAACGATAGATGCGTCAAAAACCAAATTAATACTCGTCTATATCCTTCGCACATTAATAATTCATCTATAATTGAAAATGTTGAAGATGGATTAAAATCAATCATTTTATTAAAATTATTATCCTTCTTTAAAAAATTGTAAATCGTATCAACATTTATTGAATCGTCATTATTTTTTTCTTTAAGTTCTTCAATTGACATTTGTTTACTTTCATATTCATATTGAACAACCCATGCAACACTTCGAATAATCTTTTCACATTTATCACTTGGTAATGTCTTAATTGTCATTTCTTTAATTGCATTGATTAAATTCTCAATTGGTGTTAAAAATATAGTTGAATCATTAATGGATAATTGTAATAATTCAATGAATTCATCATTTAATTGCATATTGCTACCTCTTGGTATATCTCTCCAATCTCTACCTTTAGAATCAATTATCTCTTCCTCTTGATTTCGTATTGCCGATGGTCCATTGTTTATATTTCTAACTATATCTAAATTTAATTTTTTAATTGGAGGTAAATCTAAATCATTTGATTCGTGATTTTTAATTTCTTCAAGTTCTTTATCTTCAGCCATCAAAAATTTTTCCTCATATTCTTCTTCATCTTCATATTCATAATCACTTTCAAAATCTTCAAATTTACAATTACAATCTGGATGTAAATCAAATAAATTAGATTCGTTTCCTTGGAGTTCACCGGTATCATCATCATCAGTATCGTATTCTTCTTGCCCTCCTTCACCATCATCATCGCCATCATCATCATCGCCATCATCGTCATGGTCATCGTCATCCCCTCTTACTTCTTCTTGTTCTATTTCGAATATACTATTTTTACCAATAATTTTCTTTACCTTCCCATTGTGGTAAGAATTATAGTCATCATCTTCATCTCTATTCTCTACTCCTCCATTCATATCCTCTAATTCCATTTCGAACATATATTTTATATCCTCATCATATCTATCTTCAGGTTCAAAATTTAATAACAATTCAGTTACAGTATCTAATTCAGAACCTAATGATAATAAACTAGCAATAAAGATTCGAATATCTCTCTTAATTGATCCATTGGTAAATTTACGACCCCATGGACGCATAAAATTAATTAATGATTCATGTTTAAAATCATGTTCTCTCTTAATAAAATCATCATTTAAAATCATTGATATCATCGATCGTATAGCTGATGATCCCTTAATCATATATCTTATAACTTCAGGATATCCAGGAAATCCATTGATTTCATCCCTTCTATCGATTTCTATACCTAAATAGATAACTTTTGTTTGATTTTTCCAAATTTGTAAATATAATGATAAAAATGGATTTAAACAAATATTCCCAGATCTTGCATATAATTTATGAATGATTAATAAACTTATAGTTATAATTGTATATAATAGATTTAAATGATGGAAATCACTAGCTATATTGATCAAATTTGAAAATGAATTATGTGGTAACCATTTATATAAATCATTCTCCCAATTTATTTCATCATTTTTAATCGATGTTAATACACCTTCATTATCTGAGTTAAGTATAATTAAAATCCTAGTTATGATTATTGACAAATCATAAGATAAATCAAATTCTGGTATATTTGTAATTTCGTTATTCTTTGTTTCAATGTACATTTCATAAATTAATGATATAATCAAATCACTTACTAAATCGGCACTTAAAATCATTTCATTTCGTTTACCAGTAGATGATGGTTGTGTATATGGATCACATAGAGTTGTAATGATAATAAACAATTTGTAAATTTTAGAATTTGTATCACATTTTCCCTTAGTTATGCAAAGTATTTTAAATATTGCATCATGAAATTTATATGGATCGAAAAAATTATTGCTTAATTCTAAATCAAAACTAAATTCTTTACCTTCTAAATCACTTTCATTACTTTCTTCAAATTCAGGTTCTGATTTATCCTCATCTTCTTGTTCATCATCTATTGCGTCATCTTCGTCATCTTCATCGACATCATCTTCATCATTATATTTTTCACCTTGTTCATGACCTTCCAATTCTTTCCTCCGTTTCCGTTCCTCATGTAACATAATCATTTCATTAGGAATATTCTTTGAGATATCCTTAATATATTGATCCAAACTTTTAGTTGGTCTATTAGATTTTGATTCTTCAATTAATTCAAATAAATTGTTAGATTTTAAATTACCAGACTTAATATCTTCCATACATTTAAGTAATTGTAAATCATTCATTCCAGTGATCATATTTCGAATGTTTTTCAATAATTCCAAATCTCCTCCAGCTAATTCAATTGTATCTTTATCAAACGGTATTACATCTTCTGGATTGGGTATATGAAATGATGATGATACTGTATTGGTAGTTGATGATGATGATGATGATGATGTTGTTGCTGTTGACTTGTTTTTTTTCTTTCCTCTCAGTTGCTTTAATTTTGATTTTTTGGCCATTTTTTCGTTTTGAATTGATACTTTACCCTTTGCTTAAATAGTTTTCAAGTCTTTTTCTTTATGTTCTGGAAAAAACATGATTGACACAGTGCAGAATCAAAACTTCACTAGTTCCGCTTTTTTTTTTTTTTTTGCCTGCGTTAAGTTTTTACGTAATACAGAACGGTTTGTTTGTTAAGGCTTAAGCCTACATTAACGCATTATTAACTATTATGATTATTAACTATTAACTATTATAAACTTTTCTACATAAAAACAAATGAAAACAAAGACATGGAATAAAGTACAATATAAAAAATAAATGAGGTGATCAAAAAAAAAAAACATATTGAATTGAATTGAATTGAATTGAATTGAAAAGCAATGAACAAAATTACAAAGCATTGCAAGAAAAATAGTGTCAAATTGAATATTATGATTGAAGTTATTTATTAACTATTAGTTATTAATTACTAAACTATTGATTATTGTTGATTATTTAGTATTGGTATTATTATTTATTTAAGACCTCATATCCGTTATTGATCAGTCATTTGATGATCATGTTCCTCGTTAACATTACTACCATCATTATCTTGATCCTTTTTAAGTTGTTCACGTTTCCAAAATCTTAATAATAAATCACCATATCTTTCTAATTCTTCAACTTGAATCATCAATTGGAAATCCATTAATAATAAAAATTGTAATTCTAAATGATTCAATTCATCTAACGGTAATCCTCCAACTTTTGCATACCTTGAATTTTTATAAAAGACATCACTGAAAAATTTAGATGCAACTGTTAAACCAGAAATAATCAATCTATGAATATTATAACTATCCATTACAAAGACTTGTGATGATTGACTATTTGTATCTGATGATTCATTACCCATCATAATTTCATCCTCGTTTGTCCTATCTGAATTATTTGCCCTTTTGGCAATTCTATCAAAATAGACTAATAAACTTAAAAATACATCATTGGTAACGGGACAATATTTTAAAATTCTTGTAAGGTATGAATATAGTGAAATTGCTGGTATATTTCTACCATGGAATGCTAAAACATTCGCACTATATTTACTATTCAATAATCCTGTACCTTCATCTAATTTGTTAATATTTAAATGATCGTTATTTGAAGCTGTAACATTCGTAGTGTTATTATTTTGATCGCTATGTAACAAATCGTTGGCTTCAACTATTTTTTGCAGTAATGCAGATAACATCAATAATAATTCTTGTACTGGGTAATCTGCAATGTTCAAATGATCTTCATCATTTGGTTGCAATGAATGGGTTTGTTCTTCTGAATGCGAAACAATTATTTTCTGTTCTTGTTGTTGTTGTTGTTGCTGCTGTTGTTCTTGTTGTGGTAACGGCTGCTGTTGTTGTTGTTCTTGTTGTTGTTGCGGCTGCTGCTGTTGCTGTTGCTGTTGTTCTTGTTGTAGCTGTAGTTGTTGTTTCTGATAATATATCTGGGTATGTTCCTGAGTTGGTGCATGAGCAGGAGCAGAAACTGATATAAAATTAATATGATCAGTAGTAGGATTATTATTGACGAGATTATGATCGCTATCAACATGGTGAACAGTAGGTTGTGCATCTTGATATAACGTTGAACTACTTGAATTTGTGGAAAATGCCAAATCTTTTGATATATCCGTTGTTGCAATTGCAGGGGTAGGATATGGAGTAAAAAATGGATTATTTGAATTGTTTGAATTATTTGAACTGGAAATACTTTGTGATAACTGTGAATTGTGTTGCTGTTGTTGTTGTTGTTGTTGTTGCTGTTGTTGTTGTTGTTGTTGAAATTGGGTTGACTGATTTCGTTGTTGAAAGGAATATTGTGAATACGAATTATTTGATGAAAAGGAAGATGAAGCATTTGCTGATAGAGTATATGAAGTGTTTGTATTTACCATTGCATTGTAGGATGTTTTTCGAAGAAAGTTATCATGTGGACGTGGAATTGATTGTGGTAAAGATTGAGAATGTGCTGATTGTGATTGTTCTTGTTGTTGTTGTCGCTGTTGCTGTTGCTGCTGTTGTTGTTGTTGTTGTTGCTGCTGCTGCTGCTGCTGTTGTTGAATTTTCGATGTAAGTAAACTTCGACGCCCTGCAGGAGTAATCGATGAAGAATAACTTTGGGAAAACGATAATGAATTGTTAAAAGATGTACTTATTAAATTGTTGTTAAGAGTGTTGCCATTGTTATTGATATTATTACTGTTACTATTGTTAAAGGTATTGGTATTATTATTGATACTGTTATTGTTATTGTTGTTTATCGGTATGTTTGAAGGGTTTGTAAACGAACTTGAATTGGGGAGGTTGTCCATTGATCCGGATCTTGAAGACAAAGAATTTCTTGGTAGGTTTGCATAGGCCGGTGGGTGTGCCGAAGGAGAGTTATATGAGAATGATGTGAAATTAGATGGAGATGTTGTAGAAGTGTATGAGGATGAAGTAGAATGTGACCTGTTGAGTTGGTTGAGTTGGTTAAGCTGGTTCATCTGGTTGTTGATGAAGACGTTGTGTTTGTGTGGAGGGTTGGACATGTGGATTGTCTGGTTGGAGAAATAGTAACAAACAGTACAGATAATTTAGTGTAATTGGCCTATAACAACAGTTTGCACACAGAGAGACACTGTGACATAGTACTCTCTTCTCTCTTTGAGGATTTTGATTTTCCCTCCCCTGCATTTCATTTTGCAGCAGTTGTTGAGTGAGAAGTTGAAAATGGAAAAAGGAAAATGGAAAAAAGAAAAAAATTAATTTGTTCATTATTGTATAATGTATATGTATATGTATATGTATATGTATATAATATATAATATATGTTATTCTTTATTCTTTATTCTTTATTATATTATTTTGTGATTCTTTTAATAATTATTTACTTAATTTTTATATATTTATACTTATATTTATATATAATATTTATATTTTAGTAAAAGATTTATTTCTTTGCAGCAGATTCCTTTAAAACCTTCTTGACAACTTTTTGTTCTTCAATAAGGAAAGCTCTAACAATTCTTTCCTTAACACAGTTACCACATCTTGAACCACCGTAAGCTCTTGAAACGGTCTTTTGAGTTTTTGAGATTGATGCATAAGCTCTTGGTCTTAAAGTTGCAATACCGGATAATGCTGCACCACAATCACCACACTTTGGTCTGGTTGCTTGCTTCTTAACATGTTGAGCTACTAATCTACCACCTGGAGTCTTAACAACTTTGATTTGGTTAGATTTGGTGTTGTCTGTAATAAAAAAAATATTCAATCAAAATAAAGTGATTTATTAAAAATGTTAGTATTCTTGATCATAATTCTTTGAATAGTATTTGAATAGTAAAAAAAAAAAGAAGATAATTATTTATTAGAAATTATCCTATTTTGAAATATTGTTTCATTTTGCAATCAAATAATAGTTATTGTTGTCATTCAACTGATGTATAGAATCTTTTAAATCTTAAGGGTATATGATCATTGCAATTAATTTCTCTAGCTTTTAATATTATGATAATATGATAACTATGCCAGATTGTTATAATGAGATTACTTATCTGTTAAATTGTTTAATGACAGTATGTATATGTATATATATATATATATATATTCAATTTCTTCTAATAAATCAACATCATAGTAATTGTACTTCAATTGTATATTAAACAAAATAAATGGCTTTCAATAATGGGACAAATAAAGGTATGCTAATATATGTCTATTTCACAAAATATTTCTGATAATCTGTTTTCTAATTTTTAAATATCTACTAATCAAATAGAAATGATATGATGAATAATAATGGTTGTTGATACTTACATGGGTTTCTTCTTCTGAAAGTAACTCTTTGAGCCATTGTGTCTATTTATTGAAGGATGGTTAACTTTAGAAGGTATTAGTAAAATCTTCCTCTTCCTATATATTGAATATAATATTATCATAAATGACAAAAAAAAAGTGTGGAAATTCTCACATTGCGCGCCATTAGAGGGAAAATGGGAAAATAGAGAAATCGCGGTCATGTTATAATGTATGGTGCGAGGGTGTGTCTTCATACACTAGCCCTTTATGTGTGCACGTGCCAACAAAAACCCTTATTCTCTTATATTATATTATATTCTCTTTTATTGTATGTTTTCAAGTTATTTGAATTATTTTGTTATCTTATAATGGTACTATAAAGTAAGTAAGTAAATATCTATCTATATGCTTAATTTTCAACTGCAATAACTTCCATTTCAACATCAACACCTAATGGTAAATCAGCAACTGCAACACAAGATCTCGCTGGCTTGTGTACATTGAAATATTTAGAATAAACTTCGTTAAATTTACCGAAATTAGACATATCCTTTAAAAAGATATTGACTTTAACAATATTTTCTAATTTAGAATTAGAATCTTCAACAATTGCCAATGCATTCTTAATAACTTGATCTGCTTTCGCTTGGATATCACCTTCGATTGGTTTACCATCTGGAGTATATGGAATTTGTCCACTAACATAGATGAAACCATTAGCTTTAGTTGCATGGGAATAACTTGCAGCTGCAGGTGGTGCATTCTTGGACATGACTGTAGTAACTTTGCTGGACATGGTTCTTGTGAATTGTCTGCTGAAGGATGATAACATATTGTTAAAGAAGGAATTCAGTTTTAAACTATATTAATATTAATATATATCAATCAGTACAATATATCAGTCATTAATATGCAACCAATATTGCTATAAGAATGAATTTCCATCCCGTTCTTTTTTTCTTTTTTTCTTTTTTTCTTTTTTTCATGTGAATTCGCTCATCGTGCGGATATATATACATTCCCGAGTTGGAAGTGCGGTCGGTAGAGACAATGAATCTTTGTTATACTATATATACAAGAATTTATTTATTTATTTATTTATTTATTTATCGTTATTAAACATTAACATATATGTCATCTCTTAACCGCTGCATTGGTATCTATACCTTCAACAATCCCCCCGCTCAATGGTTGTGTCTTTTCTAATTCGGCATAAATTCTCTTTTGCTTTTCATAATCGTCAAGATTCGCCTTTTGTTTAGAATTCAATGCACGTCTTTCTAATCTTTCTCTATCTTTAATAGGTCCTTCTTGTAATTGCTAAAACAAAAAAAAGGGGGGGGAGGGTGAGTGGGTGTATTCAGGAATAATCTGTTTGTTAGTATTTAAGCTCAAATCTAATTTCTATTTGTCGTTGCAGTTCTTATTACTTACATCTTTCTCAAACTCAGCCATGTAATAAACACCACCTATCGTTACAGCAGATATCAATGTACTGACTGCAAATGTAACCTTGGAAGCTCTGGACATAATTTGTGATTAGGATCAATCCAAAAGTAACAAATAAATGAAAAGAAATTAGAAATTTGTAAATTGTAAATTGTCATATCATTTTCTATTTTCTATTTTCTATTTTCATTTTTCATATCCCGAAATTTCATTTTTCATTTTTCATTTTTCGCATTTTAAAATCTTCCCATATTATACTATTATACCATATACCATATAGCTATATATGTATGGTTTTCCATCATCAATTGACATGCCATTTATTTGTAATGGATCGTCATTATATGCATCCATGCATGCATCTAAAATCAAATCAAAATGGTTTTATATCTCTGTTCATTTGTACGTAACAAATTGTAATTTCTTCATGGCACTCTAATAGCACATATTTTATGTTATTATACAATCTATATATCTACATATAGTTTACTCATTTAACTATAATTTAATTTAATTTATTATTTGTTGAATATTATTGGATAAACATTTCTTATTTTCTTCCTACTATTTAACTTTTAGTTTAATATCATCATCGTTTTTACCCGTCCAAATTGGATCATCAAGAAAATAAAGCCATGAAATTGAAGACCATGAGGAAATCACACCAAATGAGCAATAAATACTATACATCATTAATCTGAAAAATTCCAACCTTCTCAATATTTCAAAATTTCTACTTTCTATATCTAACATTTGAATTAATATACATAATGGTGCAAACAGTATCATGTAAATTAAATTTAATCTATCTAACACTACTACTCTTGCATTGATAATTCTTGAAAAATGTGTAACTTCACTAAAACTCGTCTGAAATACAATAAACCAAACAAATGTAATCAAACTTTTAAACATCCATTCAGCTGACCCATATAATAATGGGAAAAGTGAAACATATCCAGCAGATGTTAATAATTGAAATGGTGGTAATAATCTTCTATCTTGACATATTACAAATGTTAATGGTATGATTATAAGCATGATTGCCTTTTCATGAACGTGCCAACCAAATAAAAATGATGAAAATGCACATAATGAAATTGATCCAATAAATCTTTCAAATTTTGGTTGTAAAAATAGGGGAATCAATGACATAATTTGATAAAATAATGTTAATAAAAATGTATGATTTGGTTCAATTTGTGGTAAAAATGAAAATTTAACATCTCCAACAATTCCTCTAGTTAATGAATCATTTGAATTAATTAATTCAGGTGATTTATTGAAAATTTTATATAAAATTGGTAATTTTTTAGAAACTTGAATTAAAATTCTATCAATAAATGAATAAATTGCCCAAATATTTGGTGCCCAATATGCATGGGTTAAACCTCTTGAAAATGGAAATAATCTATTAATTAATTGTGGTAATACTCCATAATATGCAAATGGAGCAAATGCAATAATGAAAACGAATAAAACTGTTGATCCTAATTTGAACAAATTAATCCAATTAATTATATTGAATAAATCCTTTGACGTATAATCATAATAACTATTCCTTTTAGGTAATTTATTTAAACAATAACCTGATAATAAATAAACAAAATATGCTGGTGCAATGTAGAGGAAAATATGTTTAAAACATAATAAAACTGCAAACCAAAATCCACATGCTAAATGATTCCCTAATTTTGCATTGACAATTGATAAAACGAAAATCCCAAATAAGAATCCATTATATTGAAAATGAATATGATCAATTATAAATAATCCAGGTGATAAAACAATCGATGCAGATATGACAAAATTTCTTCTTTTCTCCTTAGTTGTAACTGCAGTATTGATAAACCATTGTAAGGCAAGAAATAAAACTATTTCTGTTATAATTACTGTTGATCTTTGGAAAATTACCGTTTTCATACCATAATGACCTATCGGTACCAATTCGATACATCCATCCTCTGCAACTGATTTTGGCACAAATCTTGAAAGAACCCATTCAAAATATGCGAAGAATGGTGGATAATCCAAGGTCCATTGGTTAGTATCTTCAAGATACCAATCTTTCAAAGGTAAAAGAGAAGTTATAGAAAGCCAGTTTCTATGAACATCAAAATCGGTGGAATGATAGGTTGGAAAAAGAAGGATCTTGAGTAAAGTTGAAGCCACCCATATGTTCCAAAGGGAGTAATTGTAACCCTGACTATTTGATGACGTTGATGATCTGATGCCTGCCATGTATAGGAAAACAAATAATAAATAATGGCAAAAGAAAGCACTGAAAAAACATTGTCGAAACGACTAAGAAATAATTCGAAATTCATGTTAGCCATAAACGTCTCATTACCACATTGGGACGCGGTTGTCACCTTATTTAATTAAAGAAGGCTCCTCTTTCATTTAAATTTAAATTAAATGCATCTTTTCTTACTGTTGTCTTTACTGTTTCGGTGTTTGTTTGTTGTGGTTGTTACTGTTTTTTCTATATAGAAGATCAAAAGGGAAAAGTTCCGTGTTGTCTTGATTATCTAGTGTGTGTGTGTGTGTGTTTAATTGCCACTTATTATCGCCTTGCTATATCTTTTTTTTTTTTTTGGTTATCTTTATCCGGAACAAAGATATCCTATTAAATCTCTGTTGGTTAAAACTGTGTGAAAAAATTGACATTCGTCCCTTAAATGCCATACGTACCATCTCCAAGACGAAGAAGTTCCTCATCAATCAATATACCTCGGACTTCTCTCCCAAATGCTGCAACAGATTCCCCCTTACCAAATTCAGCCGGTTCAAATTCCACCATTGAAGCCGATAATGATAATACTTTTACAGCAGCGCAGTTATTGTCTGTCGGGAATAAATTATCCTCTAATGATGATAGTTCCAGAGTTGACATAAAGGATCATAACAATAAGAATAAAGATACCATTAATGTTAATGAAAATTCATCAGCAACATCCTCTGAATCTCATAATTTTATAAATTTCCCTTCTCCGCTAGATGAAGAAAATATGCCACTTTCTTTATCATTTATTAGAAAACCCTCAAGATCGGGAAGCATGGACTTAGGTGTTGATATAGATCGAATAATGAAACAGAACACTCTCATGAACTCTAGATCTTTTGATGATATTTTGAATAATAATAATAATAATAATAATAATGATGATGATGATGATGATGATAAGGCTAATAATATCAGTAATGATACACCAAATAAAATTCTAGATGATGGGAATTCGCCATCTTCAGTTTCTCCAATATCGCCCTTTGAATCACAAATATACCTTAATAATCCCAACAACTATACCCATCCATTGGTACGTAAAAAATCAGGTGAACTAGTGAAGTCATCGTTGAAATTGAACACATTTGGCTCCTCACGGGCTGCTTCCCTACCGGCAACTCCAACCTATAAACAGGTTCATTTTGGTTCAAATATTGCTGTTAAATACTTTAATGAAAAGGATAAGCCTAACTCGATTAGTGCCGATAATTCCCCAAATTCGTCTGATTGTGAATTAGTTGATAATACTGACACTGACAAAGATGATGATGATGATGATGATGATGATGATGATAGTGATGAAGATGATGACGAAGTAGGCTATTATGGGTTTTCAAAAGATGAGAATGATAATTCAGATTATTCAACTTATCAAACTGAAAAGTTATATAAAGTAGCCAAAAAATGTATCGAAAAAAATTCAGCTATTAATTTGGGAAAATTCAAACGGGTGATGGGAAGTTGGAATTTAGATTCTTCAGAATTTAAATCAATTTCTAGTAGAGATCATATTGACTGTGAAGTCCCTGTGTTTTTAGAAAGATGCTTCCTTAATTTGGAAAAAACTGAAATAATTGGTCAAATTGCTGTTAAAAATTTAGCTTTTTCAAAAATTGTTCAAGTTAGATATACATTTGATGATTGGTTGACAATTGTAAATGTTGAAGCAAAATACACTTCGGATATACCAAGAATTCTGAAAAAGGCAGGTTATGATCGTTTTATTTTCCAATTATCAACACCTGCTTTGATTTCTATGTATTTTAAAGCAAATAATTTCAAATCAAATCCAAAAATTGAATTCTGTATAAAATATACATCTGGAAATCTGGATTTTTGGGATAATAATCATTCAAAAAATTATAGTTTAACGTTCTTTAATGAAAAATTAAAAAATTTGATTGATAAGTCTAAAACAATTTTACCAACTCTAACAGATAGACAACTATTGGACAAAAGAATCGATTATTTTAACACTGCATTCAATGGTAATACTGAAGAATCTAATATTGACCTTAGTCAAAGTACTAGGACTATACCCAACACAATCGAAGATTTTAATAAAAAAAATAATAACAATTCGAACAAGGCAGAAAAAAACCCTTCGACCACAAATTTTAGTTTGAAAAAATCGAAGAGTTTTGATAAAAGAAACCATATAAGTAATTTAATATCTTCACCAGAATTCATTAGCAAAAATAATATTCAAATTGGTAATGGTGAAAACTTTAATTTATTCACCAATAGTGGATTGAAGGGAAATTTTTTGGATCATTCAAACACCATTAAAACTAATAATATTAATAATATTAATAATAAAAGTAATAATAATAATAATAATAATAATAATAATAATAATAATAATAATAATAATAATAATAATGACGATGATGATAATAATCGATCTCTCAAAAAAGAGAATGAACATATTCTTGATAAACTAAATGAAATGGACCTAGAAAGGAAAAATCCAAGCATTGATCCTCTTTCTATTTGTTGTTCTGAGTATGAAATTGGTAGTTCAAACTATATAGGTAAAGAAGATGCTGGGAAATCAGAACTTAAGGATAATATTAGAACTCAACTGAATAATAATAGTCAATTGACAAGCATTAATAAACAAGATGAAACTGAACATGGTGGTCTTAACTCAGAGACATATAAGCATTTATTAGAAAAGTTTTGTTTTTTTAAAGGACCAAGTACCGTTTCTTCATTCTTAACAGACGACCAGGATAATTCTAATCCTGTAAATAATAATAACACTTTATATGATGATAAATTTTATTAAATACAGTATTTTATTTTATATATAAGGACTAATATTTGGAAGAACCTTTTCAACATAATTACAGTTACTGAATTTTTTATTTTGATTTAACATCCTTTTCAGGATATCTATATACCTTTATGAATTAACTATTAGTAAATAAATTATAACTTTCTCTTCTTTAATATCTTATCTTCGTCTTCATCGCCTACTATTTCATCACCTTCACTTACGGCATCAACAAAGTCATCCTCTTCTTCTTCGTCGTTATCGTCTTCTTCCTCTTCTTCATATCCTTCTTCTTCTTCTTCCTCATCATCATCATCCTCAGAATTAACTTGGTCGTATCTACTCTTCAAACCCTTCATCTTCCTGGTTTGTAATCTACTTAAATCTTGAGTGCCAACATGAATCTTAGCAACTTGATCACCAAGCGCATCAGTTTGAATATTCTTTCTTTCTTTTGGTTGTAGTTGCTTTGGAATTTTGAATGCTTCCTTTTCCATTTCAGGATCAACATGTTGAACTCTACCTATCTTGAAATCTAACCTTGGACCAGTCTCTTCAAGTTCTATCCTAGCTAATTTAGGTTCATTTGATTTGAAAGTTTTTAATTTATAAACTCTAAAATGAACCAAAGGTAATTTTGAAATTGACGCATCATTATCATCCTCTTCAATTGCGGAAACTGAAATAACATACTGCAAGCCTGCAACATCTTGTAAATTTGATGGTTCACCGTGAAACATATCTAAAAATAGAGATTTGATTTGAATAAAAGTTGGATTTATATCAAATATGTGACCTTGAAATGTAAATAGAGGTTTTAATCCAACTTGGAAAGTCATTTTTTTAAAATCTTGGAAAAGTTTAAAATTAGATAAGACTTGCAATTCAATCATGTCGTAAACTTTAAAATCAAAAGTTCTAACAAATGTTAAATTATTTGGTCTCTTTTTGTTACTTGTTGATAAAACAATTAATGAAGCATCATTCTTTTCACTTAAAAATTCCAGACTTGAACTATCTTCAAATGGTAAGATGTTATTCTTCTTTGTGAATCGTTTGATATATGGTTTTTTCAATGAACTTAAATCAACTGTAATATCATGTAATGCTTGATTTGATGAATTACCAGGAACAAAAAGTGTAGTTTTTGTGTTTTCAACAATTTTGGATTCTTTTTTTTCCAAAGCACGCTTGGAACGGTTATTCTTAGGCTTTGTAGATCTGATCATTGTTGTGTTGATTGATGATGGCTTACAAACAGAAGCTTTGTCGTAAAAGAATTAAATCTGCAATAAAAAGACATGAAAAATTTTATTACCAGCTGGAAAAAAAAAAAACTTCACATTTTTACGTAAGCAACCCGCGATTTTTTCATTGAAGAGTTAAGAAGTTCTGAAAAATTCAAAACATTTCAAATATATGTTGATTTCATGTATATATGTAACACTTTTTCTTAAAAAAGTTTGCAATCTTTTATTTGAATCAGTTTAAAAGAAAATCCAGCTTGCAAAAGTCACAACAGGGTCATTAGTAATCATGGAATCTATTTCTTTTAGTGCGAATAGATTCAAAAGTAGGACCGAACCCAATGATGCTCCTAATAGTGATGATAGCAACGAAATTGATCAAATAAATCATGAAGATATAAACTTAGAAGCATCAGCATCAGCATCAAAAGTCTCTAATAATGGAAAGGGAGTAATTTTTGATTCTCAATACTATATTCTCTACCATAGATACAAAAAGTTTCCACAATTGAATAGTGATGAATCAATTATCAATTTTAATACTGTTTCTGACTCAATTGCAATTCTTATAACTTCTTCAAGAATTTTAGTTTATGATTACAAAGCGAACGATGTTAATTCCCATATGTTTGAATTTGCCTATCTCCCTAATTCTTATAATATACCTCCATTATGTACAATTATTCCAAATCCGGTTAATCCTTTAAAACCAGATCTAGTCATTATTGATCCAATTACAGGTTTACTTCATTATTTTGAATCAATTAAATTAGCTCCATCATTAAGTATTTTAAAAACTATTATCAAAGAAAAAATATCTTTATATAATGCCGAATTTTTTAGTGATATTCAATTATTTCATAATACTGCAATTTTATTAACAACTTCTCAAAAAAGAGTTTTCCATGTTACTTTCAAAGATCAATTTGGTGATGTTTCAATAATTCATAATCAAATTTATAATAACAGACCATTGATTAGTTTTTTGCTTTCAAAATCTTATAGTGTTCGTGAATATAATAATTCAAATAGAATTATTTCAATTAAAACATTTGATATTTCTCCTGTTTTGAGATCAATTGTTATTTTAGAATCAACTGGAAATGTTGCATTTATAAATCATTTAAAGGGTAGCTCTAATTTTACCTTAGAATCAAACTTTGATTTGACTACCATATTATCATCATCACATTTTAACTTCATTGATGTTGAATTTATAAAATCAAAAAATATTGGAATATTTTTACATGAAAATACTGAGAGTAACTCATTGTCAAATCTATTTTTGGATTTTAGTGACATTAAAAATGACCCAAAATTTATATTCAATAAAATGATACCGTTGCTTCCAGAATCAGATTTTATTGTTGATGCAAAAATATACCTATTAGATGATGAGAGGACTTTATTGTTTAGAAATGATCATAAGTTGATTATATTTGATCCAAATTTTGAAAATTTAGTTTCACCTTGGAGTGAAGTCATTAATTTTAATGAAGAATTAGAGATTTATTCTTTAAATAGAATTAATTTTGATAAATCCGTTATATATTTATCAACAGATAAAGGCACCATTGAGTACTATTTCAAAAGAGCCGGTAAATCAAATGATTTATTAGATTATGTTAAAGAAGAAATTATTCAATATCTTAAATATTATTCAACAAATTCACCAGTTATCTTTGAGCTTAAAAAAACCAATCTTCCAATTGAGCAAAATACTATTAGACATGCAATTTTGCAAATTCTTGATGAAGTATTATATAATAAACTAACATTTATTACTACAAATGAAAATTTTACACTACAAAATTTAAATGAAAGGGTTGAATTAATCAAAAAATTGGTTGTTTTTGTATCAGAAAATTATCAAGTTAATGATGATGATGAACTTAAAGTTGAAATTTTGCATACCTGCGAACTACTTTCCATGGCTGAAAAATTTTATGATATTTGCATAACAAAAGATTTAGTTTCAATTGTCGGAGATATTCTAAAACAAATCAAATATAATGGTTCATTATCACAATTTGCTAAATTTAATTCTAGTAATATATTGATTTTGATTGCTGCTTATGTGGAATCCATTGACAATGAAATCGATGAAAATGCTACTATTCAGGTATCGGTGCTATTAAAAGATTTATTCACAAATACGTTTTTACAGTTAAATGATTACTTTAAAAAATATTTGAATGGCTCGGGACTTTTAAAAATTTTTGTTGATCATTTTGACCTTATTAAGAATATTAATAATGTTACAAGAAAAATTTATAACATTTCACGTGAAGTTGGAAGTGCGCTTGATTCGTCGATGTTAAATGAAACCTTGTTAGGATTGTCATGTTTCTTATACTATTCCGTCAACGAAACTATAGTATACTTAGAATCTCATAGTACGTCTTCTTTTGTTTTGAAAATTTTCAAGGATTTCTTAGAAAAAGAAAAGGATAAATGGATTTATATATTTATTGCATCAAATAAACAAAATGATATTGTTCCATTGGTTTTAAAGTACGAAGATTTGTCGAGCTTATCATCCTTAATTGATAGTAAAAGGGTTCTAATTCAATCATGTTTTGAAAATCAAGAAATAGGTGATATTGAGTACACCAATTCAATTACCGATATTGAGTTTGAATTTGATCATTATTTCGAAATCTTTGGTTATCGATTTGCCAGTAGTTTATTCGAATATTATATTCAATCTAGTAAAATTGATATTTTGCTTAAGAATTTTGAAAAGCATTCAAATTATTTAGATTACTTTTCATCGAGTAATCCAAATTATTACAAGTTTTTATGGATACATGATATTAAAACAAATAAATTTAGTGATGTAAGTACTAATTTATTGAATTACTTTTCAAATGATGCATTATCTTCTTTGAAAACTAGAAAGTTTCAATCCAGTTTAGGTAAATTAGTAAGTATCTGTGATATTGATAATAATAGCTATTCTTATTTTGAAAAATTTAATAGTTCCTTATCGTTAACGTCATTACAAGAAAAAATTTATGGGGAGTTATTTAATTTGAACATCCTTGAAAGTTTGGATCAACATATAAGCAAAGGGGGATATTTAGTAGACAATGAATTAACCTTTATTGCAAAGGATGCTGAATCGATAATTGAGAAAATCCAAAAAAGAAATACAATTAACTTAACGGAAATGATTAATTTTATATCCTTGTTAACCTTATTAAGATTTAAATTTGACAATCATTTTCAAAGTGACAATACCGATCGAATTGAAAATAATAATTCATTTGATAATTTTATAGTCCGTGTTTATACTGAAATACTACAATTATTAGATTCCTACAGTGACTTAAAAATTGATGAAAAGGATAGCTTATTACATGATGCAATATTTGAAAAAAGTTTGAAGCGTGAAATCTGGACAAAACTTTTATTCAGAAGGATAATATCACGAGATGATATGAATGATATACTTAAAAAAATATATGTGAATAATGAAAATTTAAAATATCAAACGGATACAGTTATCACTGAAGCTGATCTGAATTTAATAGGTATTACTAATAAGCAAGTAATTTTGGATTACGAAGAGGAAAATATTTTGCTATCAAAATAGAATGTGTATCTTATAGTTAGAATAATTCAATGACATTTAGTTGATTTTCTACCTGACTTCAACTTTCTTGCAAACAATAAGAAAATTTGCCAGCTTTGATTTCCGAGCTAACGTAACGTAACGGGAACTGTTAGTATTTATTAGGAAAGAAAAAATTTAGAGTAACCACCATTAACTGGCATGTGTACTGTAAAAACGTACCTTAAAAAATTTTATATCTGACGGGGTTAGGCTTTATAATGAAACTATAGCAGTTCCACACTTTAGTCAATTCAGTTAAATAAATTCATATGCCTTTACAACAGATGAAGCCCTCTAGAATTATTAGTACAGCGTTTGTAATGCTAAATTTGTGGTAGTCTCTGTGGTAATATAGAACTCCTATAAACTTTAACCTAAAAGGTCAAAAAAACTCCGAGACGGGGAATTGAACCCCGGTCTCCCGCGTGACAAGCGGAAATTCTAGCCACTAAACTATCTCGGAAAACTGCGCAAGCCAGGAATCGAACCAGGGGCTCAACGATGGCAACGTTGAATTTTACCACTAAACCACTTGCGCTTTTTTAAAATTTGTAAGAGAAGATTTTGAGTTGAATTTATCAATATCTGACGTTCCGTCGATAGACGCATAAACTAAGATTATCACAAGATAAAATGAAGATCAACATAAATTAAGAAAGAAACGGATTTTTTTTTTTTTTGAAAGATCTATTACTAATATTATAAATTTTTATATAGTTTTACATACTGGAATTAATTTTCCTCGTTAGCTGATATAAAATATCATTATAGTATTATTGGTGTAATCTTCTTTCACTAAAAATATTATCTAATCAGATTGCATATTAAAAATCATTTATATTTTCATAGTGTGTATCTATAATTCCTCCTAAATATTTGCCTTTTTTTTGACGTCTTGGACGCGCGGTGTATTTTCCCGAGGAAATTTTTGTTTTTCATGGGCGACTAGTTTTCAGGCGATCACCGCGTTCGAGTGAACCCC
>JAJLVQ010000042.1:0-85772 GCA_030570335.1 Pichia rugopelliculosa | reverse complement strand
ATCACAATCACAATCACAATCACAATCACAATCACAATCACAATCACAATCACAATCACAATCACAATCACAATCACAATCACAATCACAATCACAATCACAATCACAATCACAATCACAATCACAATCACAATCACAACCACAATCACAATCACAATCACAATCACAATCACAATCACAATCACAACCACAACCACAATCACAATCACAATCACAATCACAATCACAACCACAACCACAACCACAATCACAATCACAATCACAATCACAACCACAACAATCACAATCTGTGCTGCCTACACGCTCACGTTCAAGTTCTGGTAATCAATGCAGTTTCTCAAGCAATAAAAGTATTACAGGTTTGGGGCTTCCTGGTTTAGGAGGAGCATTTTCAATCACCCCAGCATCCTCAAAACCTGGTAGTATTAGTGGAGCTCCAATTAATTCACTTGAAACAATGTCTTCATTATCAACTCCCATCAATGAAATTATTGAACCATTTTCATTAAACAATTCAAAATTAATTGCGGATGATGAAATATCTCCTCCAATCAATAATAATTTAAAAGACTATTTTTTTACGACAAATACGACAAATTCGTCTCCAATTGATTCAAAGTTTGATGTGAATACTCCTACCACTAATAAAAATTCAATTTCATTGATTGCACCAAGTATTCAACAAGAATATAAAACAAGGGCACGTACCTTATCATCAGCAAGTAGGATGTCAATAAGTTCACAAACATCTGATCCAACTCCGATATTAGCATTACCAATAAACTCAAATTCGAAAAATCCATTAGATTCTACAGTTGAAGCTCCTAAAAATTATGCGTTATTTGATCCAAATCATACGACGCAAGTTAGACAGTTCGTTGGGACGCCAGACTATTTAGCTCCAGAAACGGTTGCAGGACAGGGTCAAGATACAACTAGTGATTGGTGGTCAATTGGATGTATTTTATTTGAATTTTTATTTGGATATCCACCATTTAACGATGAGACACCAGAGAAAGTGTTTAATAATATTTTATATAATGAAATTCAGTGGCCAGATCTACCAAGTGAAAAATTTAAGAATTATTGTTCAGATTCAGCAAAAAATTTGATTGAAAAATTATTGGTAAAGGATCCAAATAAAAGATTAGGTATAGGAGGATCCAAAGAAATTATGAATCATGAGTATTTTAGTGATATCAATTGGAATGAATTATTTAACGAAGATGCATCCTTTATACCCGATCTGGAAGATCCTGAATCAACTGATTATTTTGATAATAGAGGTGCTAATATGAATTCATTTCCAATTGACGATGAAATTGAAAATCTTAATTTGAATAATAATTTGAAGAATGAAAAGGATGAAAAAGGTGACCTTAATGATATAGGATATACTGGAGATTTTGAGAAGGATGAAGAGGAAGATGACGAAGAAGAAGAAGATGATGAGGATGATGAAGAAAGTATTGATCGAAGTTCGAGATATTATAATCCATCTATACATTTAGAAAGAGGTAAAAGTGGGTCATATTCAAGTTTGACATCAACTGATTCACCAAGACAAAGTTTTAGTAAAACTCCAACATCATCACAAATGTTATCATCAAGGGAACGTAGAAGTTCAAGATTAAATGATACGGGTAGTAGTTCAGAATTTGGATCATTTCAATTTAGAAATTTAATGATTTTAGAGAAGCAAAATAAAGATGCAATTAATAGATTGAAATCTGAACATTTAGAACATAGGAATAGCATTTCTTCAATTACATCGAGTGAAAGTATTTCGAATAATTTTGGTCATGGTTTACTACCATCAACAGGTGGATCATCAGGATCGACACCAGTGACACCAAACAATACAACACGAAATAATAAATTTGGCAATGCATGTAATAATAGTTCTAGTAAATCTCCAGTTTTATCATTTATTCAATCACCAGTTGTTAAAAATCCAGGATATTTTAGTTTAGAAACCCCTAAAAGTAATAATAATTTATTGAAGAAATCATTCAATAAATCATATAATAATGATAGTAGTCATTTACCAAGTTTATCATTATCAGATAATGAAGATAAAAATTTAAGATTAATCAATAGTAACAGAATCAGAAATAGAGAAAGATTATTATCAACTAATTCTAATTTTAATTCTAACAATTCATTACCAACATTAACAGTTTTATTATTTGAACCAATACCAATTCATAGATATTCAATTACACTTGATTTAAAAAAATTAGGCTGTATTGTATTTTCATGTAGTAGTGGATCTGAATTAATTAAATTATCCAATGGTAATATTAAATTTGATTTAATTTTTGTTTCAACAGAATATCAAAATCAAAAATTAAATTCAATTGATCTGATTAAATTAATTAGATTTACCAATAGTATTAATTCAACATCAACTATAGTTTCATTATCATCATATTCAAAAGATGTAATAATATTTGATTTTATAAATTATTCAATTGAATATCCAATTACCAAATCGAAATTAAATGAAATTTTAAAGAAAGTTAAAATTAATCATGGTATAAATTCAGAAGAAGCAATAGTAACAGATACAGAATAAGTTATTTAAATAAATTATATAAGAAATTTATAATTATTAAAGATATTGGGAATACCAAAATATGGAAAATTGATAATTTTAAAGGATTTTCAAATAATTTATCAATAATATTAACTAAATTAGATTTTAAAGAATCTAATGAGAAATTTTCTTTAATTCTTAATTTACAACGATTTGAAATTTTAATTAAATCATCATCTTTTAAATCTTTAACAAATTTTAAAATATCACACCAATTTTCAATATTTGAATCAATTGTAAATCCTGTATAATTTTGTTTATCATCATCATAATTTATGATTGTTTCCAATGGACCACCTGAATTATCAGCCAAAACCAATTTACCCAATTTCATTGCCTCTAATGGAACTATACCAAAATGTTCATTTTTTGGAGTATATAATAATAAATCACAAGTTAAGATTAAAGAATTTTTCAAATTTGAAGAGATTGAAGTTAAAAATATAACCTTTGGTGGATTTATCAAAGATACCAATTCACCTTCTTTAATTAATTTATAATCAAGATTAAGATTATCACATAATATCATTAATTCATTTAAATATTCGAAATTTTCAATATTTTGAGAATCATAACCACCGGTAATAATAATTGATTGATTATTATCATTTGTATCAGTAATATATTTATTAAATGAATTGATTGCCAATTCTATATTTTTCTTTCTTTCAAATCTATTAATTGATAAGAAATAAGAATTATTTAAAAGGATTGAATTTTTAAAATTAATATTTTTATCATTATCAAAAAATTGATCATTATTAACACAGGGGTAAACTATATCAATATCTTTATTTTTCAAAATTTTAAAAGTTTTCAAAAGTATTGATTTTGTAAATTTTGAATTTACAATTATTTTATGAGAATGATAAGTTGAGAATTCTTCAATTAAATCAAATAAATATCTGTAAATTGAACGTAATAATGAATCATGAGAAGCTAATAATTTATCAGGAAAATGACAATAAAAGATGATTTTAGTTTTGAAAGAAAATACGTATAACATTGGAATACAATAACTTAATTGATCAACTATAATTAAATCGAATTTATAAATTTGTAATGTAATAATTAATTTAATTGTAAGATATAATTGTCTTAAAAATGCAAAAATAATTTTAAATTTACCAAATAAATTAGTTGGTAAAAAATCACCATAAACTTTAACATTTAATTTTTTAACATCTTCAAAACAATGAGTTTCATCACAATGTGATGTAAATATTGTAATTTTATTATCATTTGTAGATTGTAATGCAAGTGCAATATCAAGAATTAAACGTTCGGCACCACCTATTCCTAAATCAGGATGGATAATGGCAACACTGAGGGGTTTTGTCATTAAGTTATTATGCTCTTGGCAATAATTTAAATATAAAATATATGTACATGTCATACAATATATGTAATTCATGTTTGGCTATATTACAAAATGAAACCTCACCAGTTCCCAATAGCCGATATCCGAGCCTAGTAGAATCCAGGAATTATGCGAAATGCCCAATGCAAAAAAGAAGTCTATAAAGAATATCAACGTGTTATGTCGGAAAACAATTCCCAATTCCTCTTTAATTAATTAATTTGAACCACCCACCAGTCTATGCTTGAATGAGCACCAACTGAGGGCTCTTTGCTCTTTACCATCATAGCCATCACTAACAATAAGCTGCTGCTGCTGCTGCTGCTGCTGCTGGTACTCCTCTAATATGTTACTTCCACCACCTCACTTTGCCATGGCAGAGTCCACCCTCTACCATTGCACCTCCCTCGACGCCCTGCACCTTCCCTTCATTGCTACACTCAATCTCACGGCCCTCCTGTGGGTCAATGACGAATCTCCACCACAGGTGATCCGCGTCTTTCTCTCCACCCACAAAATCTCCCTGCACCATCTCCCCATTCCTCCAACGCCCTCTGACAACTGGTCTCCAATCGCCCCCGCCAAGGCCGCCACCGCCCTCTCCCTTACCCTCGACTCCACCCTTCACCCACTCCTCATCGTGGACCCCTCCGCGCTCGTGCTGGGCATCCTCCGTCAAGCCCTCCGTTGGAACCATGCGGCCCTAATCCACGAATACCGCTTGACCGCCCGCTCTCCCTCCTACAGGGCAGAACTCTTCCTCGATCTATTGAATTTGCGCTTGGTGGCCCATGAAGAGGACATGGGCGAATCGGGCGAATCTGCCCATTCATCCGCCAATTCATCCGCCGGTTCCTCCCATACGCCCTCTCCAATGTCCATCCTCGCTCCCTCCCCTCCTGCTCCTCCTCCTCCTTCCTCTCTCTCTCCTTCACCTTCACCTTCTCCCCACTCCCTCTCTGCCTCTCCACAAATTCCTGCACATCTCCTTCGAATGGCCCAACAGAGGAAGAAAAATACCTCCTCTTTCCCCACTGCACTCACCTCCTCCGCTTCCTCCCCAAATGGATCCCCTCCTCTCACGGCGGTATCATCAACCTCCGCCCCTCCACCACCGACATGGAAAATGTATCTCCCACGACCAGACGCCCCACGTATTCGAGAAATCCCCACGACGATCCGTGTGCGTCTCCCACGAGAATCCGCCCTCCCTGACTGGTTTCTCAGATTGCGTGCATACTGTGAATTGAGTGAGTGTTAAGTTAAGACTTTTCACTTTTCACTTTTTACTTTTTACTTTGCGGCAAATACGGGAACTTTTAATACAATATTGCATATGTTGTTGTACGTTAGATTTAATAAAATATAATATAGTACTAATAATTAATAATCTTCTTAAACTGACTACAACCGTTCTTAGTTCTTATTCTTGTTTTTTTTTTCTTTTCTTTGATTTTTTTGTACTTAGTCCGTTCTATTCTTTGTTTTGATTCATTTCTTAGTGAAAAATTAATCTCATAGGTATACATAAAACCTCAAAAATTACAACCTTCCCAATCATCAACTACCACCACTACCACCACCACCCTACTACTACTACTATTACTACTACTACTACTACATCCACTACATCTAACAGCAACATCAACTACCAACAACGTTTATTGCATCACTCATGCCAAAACGTTCTTCAATCTCTCAATCTACTGATACTTGTCTTAAACCACTTTTGAAAAAGGATAATGAACACTCCAATATTACTGATATAAATACAAAATCTCGTAATGATATTAATAATACTACTACTACTACCTCCAATGATAATGATAATCCACCCCAAATCATATTATTACCAAATAGTTTACAAAGTTCTTCAAAACGTAGGAGAGTAGTTAGAGCGTGTGATCGTTGTAGAAAATTGAAAATCAAATGTTCTGGTGATTTACCTTGTATTCATTGTACAGTTTATAATTATGAATGTACCTATGATCAACCAAATAAATCAAAGAAAAAGAATGAAAAAGAAAAGGTAAAAGAAAGAGAAAAATCACAAGATATTAAAAATCAATCAAATTCAAAAAAACCATCAATAAAGCAACCAACTCCACCTCCAGTTCCAATTTTTAAACCAGTTAATACAATTTCTTCCACTACTCCAACATTGGAAAAGTTTAATTCATCAACAGTTTCAATATTAGCAAATTCAAATCCTGAATTATTTAGTAAATTGACAGATAGATTAAAATTATATGATGATATATTACATAAATTATTACCTGAAATAAAATTAACTGATTTAAATGATAATCCAAAACCTATAAATCCAATGAAATTATGGTCAACATTAAATAAATTAAAAGATCAAGGTAAATCGATTTCGAAATCTTCAAGTAAATCAATTTCAAAAATGTATGATTCATTACCTGATATACCACTACCAAATTTACCAATTTCAAAGCAACCTCCTCAAATAATTGAACAAGAAACTACTTATATACCACAATCTTTACCACCTCCATCTATGGGTAAAGAAATTAAGATTATTTTACCATCAAGGGAAGTTGCATTGGATTTAATTACTAAAACTTGGGAAAATGCATGTGTTTTATTTAGATTTTATCATAGAGTTGCATTTATTGAAGATTTAAATGAATTATATGATACTGATCCAAATTTATATACAAACAAACAACAAAGATTTTTACCCCTGGTTTATTCAGTTATGGCATGTGGTGCACTGTTTTATAAAAGTGATAATAATATTAAATCAAATTTTGATCCAAATTCAAATCTTAATAATGAAACTAATAGTAATAATGATAATAATAATAATAATAATAATAATAATAATAATAATAATAATAATAATAATAATAATGATAATTTTATACAATCTAAAGATTTTGATGATGAAGGTTATAAATATTTTATTGCAGCTAGAAAACTGATTGATATAACTGATACAAGGGATACATATGGTATCCAAACAATTGTAATGTTAATTATATTTTTACAATGCTCGGCAAGATTATCAACATGTTATGCCTATATTGGAATTGCATTAAGAGCAGCTTTAAGGGAAGGATTACATAGAAAATTAGATTATCCCTTTAATCCAATTGAATTAGAAATTAGGAAAAGATTATTTTGGACAATTTATAAAATGGATATTTATGTTAATACAATGTTAGGATTACCAAGAACTATTAGTTCTGATGATTTTGATCAAGATTTACCAATTGAATTAGATGATGAAAATATTACAATTAATGGATATAAATTTGAAAATCAAGGTAATAGATTATCATCATCAGGTATTGCAAATGCTCATACAAAATTAATTTTAATTATGAAAGAAGTTGTAACTAATTTATATCCAATTAAATTGAAAAAGAGTTCAAATTCTTCAAATAATGATAAAAATAATTTTGTTTATAATTTAGAAATTAAATTAAAAGATTGGTTAAATAATTTACCTATTGAATTAAAACCTGGTATTGAACCTTCAAATAAATATTTAAAGGCAAATAGATTATTACATATTTCTTATTTACATGTTAAAATTATTTTATACAGACCTTTTATTCATTATATTTCAACAATTAATTTAAATAATTTATCACCTAATGATTTAGCATGTATTGAAAAGGCCAAAAATTGTATTAATGTTGCAAGATTAGTTGTTAAATTATCACAAGATATGATTAATAAGAATATGTTAAGTGGATCATATTGGTTTTCAATTTATACAATTTTTTTTTCAGTTGCTTGTTTAGTCTATTATGTTCATTTTGCTCCAAATAATAATAATTTACAATATTTAGAAATTAAAAAAGATGCAGAAAATGGTAAAAAAGTTTTAGATATTTTGAAAGATAGTAGTATGGCTGCTAGAAGAACTTATAATATTTTAAATGCACTATTTGAACAATTAAATAGGAAAACTGCAAAGGCTAATATGTCAAATAATAAAGGAAAATCTAATAATATTCAATTTGTACCTGCTCATATGGGAAGTAATGAAAATATTCAATTTAATAATAATAATAATAATAGTAATAATAATAATGTTACCAATACTAATAGAAATAATAATCTTCAATTTAATAATCAATCTCAAAATTATGCACAACCAATTCAGTCATCAATGCGAACAAATAATTTTAATCAACAATCGGTATTGCAACAATCTAATCAACAGAATGAATATAATTTACAAAATCAATGTACATCAAATAATGATAATATTGTAAATGACATAACAGAATATAAATATCTTCCAGGACCAATGGATCAAATGGATATGAAAATTTTTGGTAGATTTTTGCCACCTTATATGTTAGATAATAAAACAAATGATGAAGGTATAATTCTTAATAAAAATAAAAGAAAATCTTCAACAGTTAATTTATCAAATATTGAAAATCAAATAAATGATAAGAATGAATTGAATATTCAAATAAACAACAATGAGAATTTAGATGAAATGAATAATTTAAATTCAGTTTTTGAACCATCATTAGGATTATTTAATTTTGTAAAAGATAACAATCAAAATATAAATACAGATACCAATGTTAAAATTGAATCACCAACAGCATGTCAAACAGAACAAATCCAACAACCTGTCCAACCACAAACATCAACAACGACACAATCGACTCCAACGTCAACAATTACATTACCAAACAATGATTTATTAGTTTCCACAAATAACTATTTTAATAATTTAACAACATCAAATGCAATACCATCAGGATTATCAACGATTTTTCAAAGTGAGAATGATAAAAAAGATCAATCAATAAATATCAATAATAATGAATTAAATATTTCAAATGAAAATCAATTAAATCAAACAGAGAATGATTCAAATACCAATTCAGATATGAATAATATTAACATTAACAACACAGCTAATTTTATACCTGATGATCAATTAAGTGGTATAACAAGTAGTAATGATGATGATAATATGAATAATAATCAAGTGCAATCAAGACCTATTGAACTACCAAGTAGATTCACTAGTATTGAAGGTCTTGGAATGCTTGATGAACTATTATTTGGTAGTGGTTGGGATAATATCGATGATGAGGTTTAAAGGAATGGTTAAATTTACATATATACTGTATATTGTATATTATATATTATATAATGTTTACATCTCCAGATTTTGAATTTTTTAATTATTTGCCAAGAAAAATTCCATTCATTTCTTCCAATTGTTTGAATTTAAGGGTTTTTACTACTTGATCCTGTTTGCATCGTAACTAAGATCAGTGGATTATTTGACAAATTGAAGCTATGTCTTGCAGAAAATGAATAGCCTAGATGTTGATCAATGTTATATATATACTATATATATACTTTAAGTGTATATATGCAGTATGTATATTTGTACTCTAATAAAGTGATCGGCACCGGTTGAAATTAAACTTCGCATTTTCCCTCTTTTGTGAGTGGTAATTTCCGCATTTGGGCTCATCGCCGCATGGTTTCCCTAACAAATTATTATGGGGAAAGGTTTTGTCTCCTGCAAGTTGGTACTTAATGTCAATGTTGCAGTGGAGTTGATGATGACATTTTCAAGGTTGATCTTCCTATTTTGATTTCATTAGTCTGTTATTCATATCATATCATATTTATTTCTTTTTTAGTTTCTTTTTTACCATCAGTTTCTATTCTCTGGTTCATTATATATATTTGACATCTTATTTCATCTCATCTTAATCATTGTTAATCTAATCATTTGTTAGTTGACAATTCTCAATTTCTCAAGCTTGTAATTTTATCATTTTGTCAGGAGATTATTTGAAATCCTCATAGACCCTATATTTTCATTCACCTCTTTCCCTAATCAATGTTTCAATATATTTGCTTCTTCATTATAATCAATCATTAGTACAATATCAAACACGCATATAACTAAACAAGATATTTTTTTTTTTTTTAGATTATATCAATTGATCTATAAGTTACTTATAAGATAAATGTCATCCATTTAATCTTTGATTTATTTTACTATATTCTAATAGATTTCCCCAAATAAATCATGTTAAATTCTCAATTTTATAATGTCAATTCACAACTAAGAGAAGATCCAAATTCAAATAATAACAACAATACGACAAATACCCACCATATCGACAGCAATCATAATCTACACGATTCAGAGAATAATAGT
Organism: Pichia rugopelliculosa; assembly: GCA_030570335.1. NCBI lineage: Eukaryota > Fungi > Ascomycota > Pichiomycetes > Pichiales > Pichiaceae > Pichia > Pichia rugopelliculosa. Next base: position 75,626 of record JAJLVQ010000042.1, on the reverse strand, counting down.
GAAATAGGTAATGGTCTAAACGTAGAAAATCAATCAGATCATAATTCTATATTTGAAACTCATCTTATAAAACCTTCACATATTAAACTGATATCTGAAAATACCATTGGTCATGATTTGAATGATGAGGATACAATGGAGAATCATAATAATGATCCTGTTAAGGAAGATAATAAATCATCATCAAAATACTCAAAATCTGAATCAACAAAATCAAACGATAACAGTAACAATGCCACCAATACCCCTGAAATTACAAACATCAACGCCACTACCGCCCATAGTGATTCGAATAATTCTTCACCTTTAAATCAGAGATTAAGAACTGCTTCCATCAATTATCAACAATTTATACCCCCACAGCCTCTTCATATTTATTCACAAGGTAATAACAACAATAATAATAATAATGACAACAGCAATAATAATAATAATAATAATAATAATAATAATAATAATAATAATAGCATTAATAATAATAATAATACTACTTTCAATCATGGTTTTAGTTTCTCAAGTAATTATCCCCAATCTAATCATAATTATTTCAGACTGAATTCGATTGTTGAAGATCCTAATTATCAATTTATTACCAGTAGAAGAAACTCTATCTTACCAATATCTGATTTCTCATCTACAGGTAATACCCCAACTGATTCCGGTTTCTTCATTACAAATACCAACAGCAACAATAATAATAATAGCGTACACAGTTTAAATTCTAATTTTGTTTTTAATTCTTCTTTACCGAATTCTTATTTTAATCAAGGTCTGAACAATCATCCACGATTATCATTTGATTTGAATTCTTTTAGTTATGATCCACTATATAATATTGATTCATCAAAAGAATACCCTCCAAATAACTTTAATCATCGAAATTCAATTAATACACAAGTAAGCGTTGGATTTATTCAACCTTTTATGTCTGATAAATATTCAAATAATACTTTCCCAGACCATCTGATTTCAACAAGGAGACAAAGTGAACAATTAGACCCATTTATTGCTCAATCGATTTCAAAAAATCATTCAATTTCAAAATCAATTTCAACTCACCCAAATAATTTTGGTAATATCAATACCAAACATCCTCAAATGTTACAATCTATTCCTTTAATACCTCAACCGAATATCAATTCAAGACAAAGTAGTTTAACTTTTAGGAGATACAATTCATTAATACCTTATCCAAATGATTTCACGGCATCGGAGTTTGATTCTTTTTTGAAGAGAGATTCGAATCTTGAAGTAGTTGATCCATTACAACCAGTTCCATTACCAATCCATAATGCTGAACTCCCAATATCTAAAAGCAGCAATAATTTTCAAGTTAAATCAAGAAATAATTCAATATTCTTACCATTACCATCAAGAACTAGTTCAATCTCAGTTTCACAACTAGTTACCTCTTCATCACAGAATTCGATTTCAAATTCAAATCCGAACTCACTTTCAGGATCAACTTCACATTTGAATTTGATTCAAGATCATCACAATGATATCGATCTACTCCATTCAAAACCGCAATCAAATTATCAGTTTCCAATGTCTCATCAAATGTATCCTAATTTAATCCAACAACAACATTTAGTTCAGCAACAACAACAACAACAACAGCAACAACAGCAACAGGACCAGCACCAACAACCAGATGCAACTCAAGAACACCCTCAACTGCAACAGAATCAACATCAGGAGCAAGAACGACAGGAGGAGCAACACCAAAAACAATTAGAGATAAATGGTACTACTGGTGAAACAATTGCTGTTGAATCTCAAAGTAGTAGATTGACTAAAATGGTGGATGAAACTGAGACATCCAAAGCAAAATCTAAACCTAAGTCAAAGCATCTGTCTTCGGCGTCAAAGTCCAAGATCAAATCCAAATTGAAATCTAAATCTAAAACCAAAGCTGCTCCACAACCCAAACTTAAATCAAGAAGAAAATCAAAGTCAAATTCAAATATTGGAAATGATTCAAAGACCAATATTGATGGAGATTTATCTGAAGATTATAATAATAAAAATAGTAATACTATCGTTACCACCAATAATATGAAAAATGACAATAGTAATACAGATCATAGTGGTAATAAATCTGTCAATTCAAATAAAAAGAAGAATAAAACATCACGGTCTTTGAAAGAAGGTGAAATTAAAGTAAGGTCATCAAATAAAAAACTAAAATCTAATAATGAGCAGAACTCCACTGAAGATTCCAAATCAGATATATCATATTCATTGTCGATAGAAGATCCTAGACCATTAATTGGTGCAACAAAAGTCGATCAACTAATGCTAATTATTGAAGCAAGGAAAAAAGGTGTTTATGGAAACATTGAGCAAGTTGATGATGGAAAACTTGTTAAATCAAATGGTGAAATTCAAAAAGATATTTTATCTAATTCAATCAATTTGGTCGGTGGAGTTGAAAAGAATACTATGAAGGGTGATAAAAGTCATCAATGTAAATATTGTCATAAAAGATTCACACAAAATACCCATCTTGATGTTCATCTAAGATCACATATGGGAGTTAAACCATATGAATGTGAATTTTGTGGTAAAAAATTTACCCAAGGTGGAAATTTAAGGACTCATAAACGTTTACATACAGGAGAAAAACCATTTAAATGTGAAATTTGTGGTAAACATTTTAGTAGGAAGGGTAATTTACAAGCACATATGCTAACACATGAAAAACTTAAACCATTTGTTTGTAAATTTGATGGATGTGATAAAGGATTTACTCAATTAGGAAATTTAAAGGCACATCAAAATAGATTTCATTTAGATACCATCAATGAATTATTTAATAAACTTGCAAAATTTGATGAGAATGGTGAATCATTTGATAAATTACCGGAAAGTGAAAAGGAACTGTTAGATTATTTTTCTGGTTTATATAAGAATCTTAATAAAGGTATTAAAGGTCGTGGTAAAATGGATACCAATATACAACGAGAAGAAAATATTGAAGAATAAAATTTAATGATATATACATTCAACTAATTTACTTAATAAGCATAATTCATAATCCTTAATCATATTTCTTTTTTGTTCTATTTTATAATATATTTAAGTTCTTTTTTTTTTAAATCTATATATAACAAAATGTATTGTCAACATTAATTAAGCTACTTTATTTTTACCTTCTACGTTAAATGTTAAATAGCAACAATAAATTTTGTCATTTCTAGGCTGTGCAAACAAATTATTTTTTTTTAATTTTTTTTTTCAATTTTTTTTTTTCATCATCAACATGAATTTTTGTTACAGCTACATACATATATGAAAAAAGTAAATTTGTATAATTTTCAAAGCAAAGTTGCAACATAAGCCTTTTTTTATATAATATCCCAAAATCATGAGTGAAATAGAAAATAAAAACAAACCAGATGAAGATATTGAAATGAATGAAGAAATAAAAGGACATGAACAAGAACAAGAACAAGTAGTAGAAGACCAAGAATCAAATGAAATTCAAATAGATAATGAAAAAATCAAATTATTACCAGGTGCAACAAGTGATGGATTTGCTGCATCATTTCAAATTACAGATGAAGATCATACATTAGGAAATGCTTTAAGATATATGATTATGAAAAATTCAGATGTTGAATTTTGTGGATATTCAATTCCTCATCCAAGTGAAAATAAACTTAATTTAAGAATTCAAACTTATGGTAATATGACTGCCGTTGATGCATTGTATAAAGGTTTAGATGATTTGGCTGATTTATGTACCCATATTGAGGATGAATTTAGTACCAAAGTTGCGGAGAAGAATTATAGTACTGAAGAACCATAAAGAATGAATTTAAATTTGTTAATTTAATAATAGTTGTATATAATTTATAAAATTTAAAATGAAAGAAATAACAGTTGGAAAATTAACTATGTAAATTTTAGAATTTAATCTAAATGAATGAACCTATTCTTCAACGAAAATTGCCGCATAAAAATATAAACCTGAAAATATAAAGAAAGCAATTGAACCACTTAATAAAATTGTTTTGATTGAAATTTTTGTTGAAATATATTGACCACATAAAACTGCCAATAAGGTACAAATCATATGACCAATTGAACCACCTAAAATAATTTCAATCCAATCTGCACCAGCTGCCATAGCTATTGTAGTAATTTGAGATCTATCCCCCCATTCAGCTAAGAATGTCATTGAGAATATTTGAAACCAAGTTGGAGATGCAATAAAAGATAATAAATTTTTAATTTTTGATTTTAAACTATGATTTTCAATTTGTTTATCCTTAACAGATTTACCCTTTTCTATATCATCAATTATATTATTTAATTCATTAGTTGAAATTTCTTCTTCAACTTCAGCTAATTCATCTTCAACACCTTGACCACTTTTAACATTTAAACTTTCACGTAATAAATTTATACCAAAGATTAAAAATAGAATAGATGCAGCAGATCTTGTTAATTTTGGTGATAATAAGGTTGGAAAGATATGACCAATTGAACCAGATAAAACAGTCATCAATACCAAAGCAGATGAAGCTGCTGAGAAAACCAATAAACGTGGATAACGCATTGACATAATTGCAGCAATCAGGAAAGTTTTATCACCGATTTCACTAACTAATATCATTGAAATAGATAAATAAAAGGGAGAAATTGAACCCTTTTCTTGATTACCACCAGTAGCAATTTTAGAATTTTCAAATTCAGCCAATTCATTAACAATTGAACCCGTTAGTAAATCTAAATTTAAATCTAGATCTAAATCTCCATTTTTTGAATCTTTGACCAAATGTTCATCATTGAGATACTTACCAGATTTTGGGTCAATTGGATGTTTAGCAAGAATATTTGTTAAAAACAAGGTTGTTGTGAGTAAGGGTAAAAGTTTCATGATGACAGATTGATGGATGAGAAGAGAAGGGAACGACAAGACTAAAACAACAACAACAACAACAACAAGAACAACAAAGAAGCAGCAAATTTTTAATCACCAAATGTCAAATGTCAAATGTTAAATAAGTGCATTGTCCGCATATACAAAAATAGAATTCCCACTTAGAGTATCGGCAATTTCTACTAGTAAACAATCAGGTTAATGTGCGAATGTTAAACAATTGCAGGGTATGATTATAATACATGCACGATCACCATCCATTACTGACAGAATGATTGGTAGATTCAATTATTATTATACAAAACATGATCTTTATGGTGGTAAGAGGTAGAAAAAAAAGTACAAAAGAGTACAAAAGAGTACAAATTGTACAAACTGGAAAAACTGGAAACCTGCAATTTCCTCTTTGGGAAGTGTTGAAACGAGAATTTTTTTTTCTTTTTTTTATTTTTTTAATTTTTTGTGAAAATTTTTTTCTTTTCCTGGATGCTTGTTGTACATCTTCTTTTCTTTTCTTTCCTTTTCTTTTTTTCTTTTGTTTTACTTTACTATCTTTATTAAACAAAACAATCGATACAATATGGGTTACGAAAACGACAACAGAGGTGCATACAGATCCTTCGGAGGAGGTGATAGAAATAGATTTGGCAGAGACGATAGACATGGTAATTACAACCAAGGTGGCTTCAATAGAAATCGTGGATCATTTAGTAGAGATGATAGAGAATTAGGTGCTAATTTACAAAAGCAAAATTGGGATCCAGAGACATTACCAAAATTTGAAAAAAATTTTTATAAGGAAAATGAAGCTGTATCTAATAGATCAGAAGAAGAAATTACCAATTTTAGAAATGAAAATGAAATGACAATTCAAGGTCATGATATTCCAAGACCAATTACTTCATTTCAAGAAGCTGGTTTCCCAGATTATGTTTTAAAGGAAGTTTTAGCAGAAGGTTTTGATAAACCAACTGGTATTCAATGTCAAGGTTGGCCAATGGCATTATCAGGTAGAAATATGGTTGGTATTGCAGCTACAGGTTCAGGTAAAACTTTATCATATTGTTTACCAGCAATTGTTCATATTAATGCACAACCATTATTAAAACCTGGTGATGGTCCAATTGTTTTAGTTTTAGCACCAACTAGAGAATTGGCAGTTCAAATTCAAAAAGAATGTTCTAAATTTGGTAAAACTTCAAGAATTAGAAATACTTGTGTTTATGGTGGTGTTCCAAAAGGTCAACAAATTAGAGATTTAGCAAGAGGTGTTGAAATTTGTATTGCAACTCCTGGTAGATTATTAGATATGTTAGAAAGTGGTAAAACTAATTTAAGAAGAGTTACATATTTAGTTTTAGATGAAGCTGATAGAATGTTAGATATGGGTTTTGAACCTCAAATTAGAAAAATTGTTGATCAAATTAGACCTGATAGACAAACTTTAATGTGGTCAGCAACTTGGCCAAAATCTGTTCAAAGTTTAGTTAGAGATTATTTAAATGATTATATTCAAGTTAATGTTGGTTCATTAGAATTATCAGCATCTCATAATATTAAACAAATTGTTGATGTTGTTACCGAATTTGAAAAGAGAGATAAAATTTCAAAGTATATTGAAACTGAAATGCATGATGAAAATTCCAAAATTATTATTTTCGCATCAACAAAGAGAAATTGTGATGAATTAACATCATATTTAAGAAGTGAAGGTTGGCCTGCACTTGCAATTCATGGTGATAAAGAACAAAGAGAAAGAGATTGGGTTTTACAAGAATTTAGATCTGGTAAATCTCCAATTATGGTTGCAACTGATGTTGCTGCAAGAGGTATTGGTATGTATTACTAGAACATGAGAAGGTTTTTTTTTTTTTTTTTTTACTAACGAAGCAACTATTTTTTTTGTTTTTTACTTTTTTTTTTAATACAGGTTATTGGGGATTAAATTAAGTTGAAATTAACTTAATTTTTAATTTAATTTAATAAAATTTCAAATAATATATTTTATGTTCTTTATTTTTTTCTCGTGGGAGGAAAAAAAAATAATAAAATATTTTAATAGAGTTCAGATGTGGACTTGATGATGATTGGAATTTTGTTTTTATTTTGAAACTATTAGGAAATGAAGAAAAGAAAAGAACTATTGAATAAATGAATTAAAAAAAATGCAGGATCATTTTTCTTTCATAGATTTATTACATTAGTTTTCTTTTTTTTTTTTTTTTGAAAATTTTTTGTTCAAGAATTTTAGTGCATGCAAATTAAATGGGTTATGGGATCAATTTATATAAATGCATGCATGTATAAAATGAAAATAAAATTTTATTATATTATTCTTGAATTTTAAAATCTTTTTAATAATAATTTCGAAGTAATTAAAGGACACCCATTATTTTTAAAACCAATTATAATAACTAATAATGTGGTTTTTTTTTGTTTTAACCTGTAAAAGTAAAAAGTTGGAATAAGAGTAAAATTAATTTGAATAGAAATATGAATATATTACTAACACTATTAAATCACAATATTTTTTAAAATATTTTTTGTTTCTTTCTTAATAGATGTCAAAGGTGTTACATGTGTTATAAATTATGATATGCCATCCAATATTGAAGATTATGTTCATAGAATTGGTAGAACAGGTAGAGCCGGTGCCAAGGGTACCGCAATTACATTATTTACAAGGGATAATGCAAATCAAGCACATGATTTGATTGTTATTTTATCAGAGGCAAAGCAAGAGGTTACACCAGAATTACAATCATTAGATAAAAGACAATGGAGAGGTGGTAATGGTAGAGGTGGTAGAGGAGGTAGAGGTGGCAGAGGTAGATTTGGTGGTGGTGGTAGAGGTGGTAATAGATTTGGTGGTAATAGATCAGGTAGTAATAATGCACCTTTAGGAAATAGAAGAAGTTTCCATTAAGTTTTAGATTGTCCAAGTATATTCAGCTTAAATATTTTTTTGTATTTCTGTATTTCCCATATTAGAGTAAGAACTAAGAACTAAGAACTAAGAACAAATAATTGTAGAAAAATGGAGCGAGCGGGAAGAGTAAGTGAAATTTGTTAGTGTGAAATGATTTACTTGTATGGTTGAATGAATGGCTCCTCTTTGATAGATATACACACATTTGCAAGATGGTCAAGATCAATCCAGAGGATCCAACGAAATTAGAATTTAGAAAATTGAATGATCCACAGGATTCAATAGGGATATCAATTTATAAAAAATTTTTCAGATATGCAACCCCGAATTTATTCATTTGGGGTCCATTAGCACCTGCACATGATGCATTATTAGCAAGATCAACAATGGCAAGAATTCAAATTGCATTAGGTATAATTTTAATTGGTGGTACATTTAGGAAATATCCAAATAATATAGGTATATTTAGAAGAAGATTTAGTAGAATATGTTCATTCTTTGGAGGATTTTCATTATTAATTACAGGATATCGAGAAGTTTCATATTTTCATAATCCTAATTCCAATCCATTATATGTTGAGATTCAACTGGCTAGAGAATTATCATTATTAGATAAATCTAATAAAGGTATTATAAATAAGGGTAGTTATTGGTTTGGACCAAATAATTTTATGCCAATGAATAATGAACAATATTGGAAAATGGTTTATTCAATTGAAATCAATGAAATTATGTCAGATAATTATTTTGAGAGTGAAATTTTTAAAAAATATGATAAATTATTTAAAAAGAATTTTAGTAATGATATTGAAAATAATAAAATTACTGAATTAACTAATAGGATCAATGATATTGTTAAAAGGAAAGATGTTAATATCGATGTTCATGATTCATTTAATGAATTAAATTCAGGATTTAGATTATTTAATGTTGATAAAGATGATCAAAATACTTTAAAATATTGGAGTGTTAATAATCCATTTGATTCATTACAATTACAAGAATACAAAGCATTTTATTCTTACATGTATCCAAGGATTAAAGTTGATAAATGAGTTAATTAATTAATAAATGAACACGGGTCAAGCAACCCAACAATTTAAAACTATTGTCTATTGTCTATTATCTATTGTATACATCAAAACCTTAATCTTCACCCCCACTTTCACCAAATTACTTCACCCCTCGCGATATCCCCCGTAAGGAAAGGACATACGGTAATTTCCGATATGCTTTTTAAAATTTAATACTGTTTAAAATTTAAAAATTATACAAAAAACTGTATACTAAACATAAATATATATATCATTAATTCATTATAAATGGATTGATTATTTTGAAGTATCTAAAACATATCTACCTAAAATCTTACCTTCACTCATTAATTTGAAAACTTCAGGTAATTGAGATAATCCAACAACTTTAAATGGAGATTGAACTAAACCTCTTGAGAAGAAATCTAAAGCTTCAGCGGTATCTTCTCTATTACCAACATAAGAACCTCTAATTTGAATGGATTTAACAACTGCATCGAAAACCGGAGTTTTAACTTGTGCACCAGCTGGTAAACCAACAAGGACAACTTTACCTAAAGTTCTAACATATTGACAAGATTGAGAAATTGCAAATTCAGAAACTGAAACATTGATAACACCATGAGTACCACCATTTGTCTTTTCAACAATTTCAGCAACGACATCTTTACATTTGGTAAAATCAACGAAAACTTCAGCACCTAAACTTTCACATAATTCCTTTTTATCATCACCACCATCAATTGCAACAACTCTTAAACCCATTGCCTTTGCATATTGAATTGCTAAAGAACCTAATCCACCACCTGCACCAGAAATTGCAACCCATTGACCAGCTCTTAAATCAGCAGTCTTTAAAGCCTTGTAAACGGTAACACCAGCACATAAAATTGGTGCAACACCATCTAATGGAGTACCTTTAGCAATATGAGCAGCTTGAATTGCATCAGCGGTAGCATATTGTTGGAATGAACCATCATGAGTATAACCTGATAAATCAGCCTTTGCACAATTTGGTTCAGCACCTTGTTCACAAAATTCACAACCTAAACATGAACCATTAAGCCATTTAATACCTGCATAATCACCAATTTCAAAGGAATTGACATTTTCACCCTTTGCAACGACAATACCTGCACCTTCATGACCACCAACTAATGGTAATTTGGTTGCTAAAGGCCAATCACCCTTCCAAGCATGTAAATCGGTGTGACAGACACCGGAATACAGAACCTTGATTAAAATTTCGGTAGCCTTTGGCTTTGGAACTGGGATTTCCTTATATTCGATTGGACCACCGTTTTCATAGAAAACGCAAGCCATTTGAGTTTTTGGGATTTCAAAAGACATGATTGATTGATTGATTGATTGATTGATTGATTGATTGATTTGTTTGTTGTATATAGAAAGAAAGAAAGAAAGAAGAGAATAATAAGAAAAAAGAATATGAAGATGTAGACAGAAATGAATTGGAAGAATAAGAGGAAAAGGTGATCCTTTTATAGAAGTGGGGGGGTGTGTGGAGTCCGAATTGGGGGTGAATGGAATGGAACAATAGAAAAGGAGGGGGGGGGCGGGGGGTGACAAAAATCAAGAATGATATGATAAAATTGATAAAATGATACACGATGGGCATATAATTATAATGATTGGCATATAAAGTTATCATTTGATCAGCTCACACCCTCACGCCCTCAGACCAACTTCGCATCGATCCCCCCCGTTGTTCGTGGCCGTGGTGTTGGCGGTGTCTCGCCCCCGTCGGTCCTGTTGTTCCCACTGTTGATACATGAGGAAACGAGTGAGGGAGGGCTCGCCAGTTTGTAGGAGTGGATGGGAGGCAACAACGGAGAGGAAATGTTGGAGTCCCAGGCGGCGAGTTTCGACAGTCTGTGGGGACAATCGATGGGAATGTTGCCAGAGCGGAGCGGCGGGGAGGGCCGGGAGGGGTACACGTGGATGGGAGGAGGCGAGAAGTTGACGGAGACGAACGAAATCGGAGTAGCGGCGGTGGACGGAGGCGGTTGTTTGTGGGAAAGTTGGAATGGTGGTAGAGGTAGATACGGTGTAGACGGTGTATGGACGGGAGTTGGGAGGGTAGTGGGTGGTGGGGGAATGGACAGAGACTTCGAGGGTGTCCTCTGGCGGGGCGTAGGGGGAGGATGTAGAGGGTGAGCGGGAGCTTGAACGGGGGGTGAACATGGTAGTTGTAGTTGTAGTAGTAGGTGTAGTAGTAGTTGTAGATGTATAGCTATTAGACATTAACCATTTAACATTTAAAGATTTACAAAAAATGGTTTTAAATCACAGGGACTTCCACTCAAAATGGAAAATTTAATAGTGGGAAATGGAAAATTCACAGCGCGGTATTCGGTATTGCAAAAAACGAAAAACTCACACAGATCTCTAATTTACGATTTACGATTTTTATTTTTTAGCACTTTTCATAACTTCATTTAATGTAATACACACACACATACATTCTATTAGATATCTAGATCACATATATCAGACTTATACTCTCTATCCAACTGTTATACTCTTACCAGATAAAATCTACCAATTACCTCTCTTACATAAATACATAAATACATACATATCTATTTTACATAATATTATTATCTCCGATATGAACTATCAGGAACTTTCGCTTGATGATGATATGAATAATCAAATGAACCCCCAACTCAATAATCAAATACCTCGTTATCGACAACAGAATATACAAGACCCTGATCAAGAAAGAGGTGATCATAGGGATGATATCGATGATGATGATGATGATGATGACATGGATGATGATGACATGGATGATGACATGGATGATGAAGGTGATGATGATTTAGAAGATCGAGAAGGACATGATGAAATTGGAAATAATCGAGATGATGAAGATGATGATGAAGAAGAAGATGAAGAAGATGATTTGGATGAAGAAGAAATAGATTTAAATGAATCAGCTGGAGCTTTTGCTAACGTCGGTCAAGGACTTAGTGGTAAATATAAAAATTTCATGATGCAATATTGGCAAAACACCATTGATTCAATCGAAAAGGATGATCATGATTTCAAAAACCATCAATTACCACTTGCAAGGATTAAAAAGGTAATGAAAACTGATGAAGAAGTTAAAATGATTTCCGCTGAAGCTCCAATTTTGTTTGCAAAAGGTTGTGATATTTTCATAACTGAATTAACAATGAGAGCTTGGATTCATGCTGAAGAAAATAAGAGAAGAACTTTACAAAAATCTGATATTGCAGCTGCATTACAGAAATCCGACATGTTTGATTTTTTAATTGATATCGTACCTCGTGATGATGATATTAATAAAAAGAAAAGTATATAGCTAACTAAATATATATAGTATCCTATTCTAATTCCGCAACAACCTCAATTTCAACTTTAAATGCAGGTCCCGCCAATGATGTAACAACACATGATCTTGATGGTTTCATCTTAAAATATTTAGAATAAATTTCATTCATTGGTCCAACATATGATGAATCAGTAACGAAAACTAATGCTTTAATAACTGATTCAAGTGAACTACCTGCAGTTTTTAATACAATTTCTAAATTTTTAATCAAAATTTCAGTTTGTTCTTCAACACTTTCTGGAATTGTACCATCTGACTTTAATCCAACACTACCAGATGTGAAAACCAATCCATTTTTAGTAACTGTTGCAGCATCTAAAATTTTTGATACCTCAGGAAGTCCACAATCTGCCCATGTAATAACTTTCACCATTATTCTATTCTAACCTTAGTAAAAAAACAAATCCTTCATGATCTTGAAAACTTACATTAACTTATTGCCAATAATTTATCCTTTTATACAAAATACAAAATACAAAATAGAAAATACATTAACATGTACACTGATAACAAACAACCGCCAATTACCTAATTGGACATTCGCTTTCCAAAAAGAGTAAGTATTCCGATATTGCAACGTCGTTCGACCGCATCTGACCTTAAAATCCTTCAAACCAATCATGTTTCATTTAATGTAAGCAAGTGACAAATTCGGACATTACTGTGGCCGTAATGTGTACACTGTGTGAAAATTATATCTTAGTAATTTATAATTTATTCTTTCCCCTTAATTTTCATTACTTTAACCTGGTTTCTTTCTTTTACTATATCTTCATTCTATACCTTCATTCTATACCTTAAGATGCTTAACGAAATCTCCAGTAAAGATCAGTTCTCTGAATTAACTTCAGTTAATAATAAATTAATTGCATTATATTTCCATACACCATGGGCTTCTCCATGTATTCAAATGAACAAAGTTATAAATACTTTATCAGATTCAGAAATTTATTCTAAAATTACTTTCATTTCAATTAATGCTGATTCATTCCCGGAAATTTCAGATTTATTCGATATAACTGCTGTACCTTATTTTGTAATTATTAAAAATGGTTCAATTTTACAAGAATTAACTGGTGCTGATCCAAAGGAATTCATACGTGTATTGGATAAATTTAATGAATCAAATGAAAAATCAGAAGCTAAAGAAACTACTATTACTACTACTACTCCACCTCCACCAACTTTAGAATCTGCTACAATTCAAGATGAAACTCCTGAACAATTAAATTTAAGATTGAAAAAATTAACAACCGCTGCTCCAATTATGTTATTTATGAAAGGTACACCATCTGCTCCTCAATGTGGATTTTCAAGACAAATGGTTGCAATTTTAAGAGAACATCAAGTACGATTTGGATTTTTCGATATTTTAAAAGATGATTATGTTAGACAAGGTTTGAAAAATTTCTCAGATTGGCCAACTTTCCCTCAATTATATATTGGTGGTATATTTCAAGGTGGTTTAGATATTATAAAGGAAAACTTAAGTGATGATGAGCTTTTCTTCGAACATGCCTTAGAAGAGGCAAATTCTAAATAAATCTATAGTACATAATTTATAATTTTATAAAGTTTATACATATATATATCTTATTTGATCGCTAATTCAATTGAATCATCACTAAATTCATAACTATCTGATTCATTATTATAAATAGTTTTATTCCCCCCTTCCTTCTTAATTTCTTCATCACTATATTCAATTGGATCTGAGGATAATTCTCCATCAATTTCAAATTCATGAAAATCGATTTTCCCACAATCACCATCATCCCCGATAACTCCATAATAAATATTAATATATTTTTCCAAATCAAAACTATCATTTAACTTCTTTTCATCATTTTCATCTTCATAATTTACAATAAATTTATCATCTGCATATAAAGAACTTGAAAAAATTCCACCAATTCTATATTCCTTAATATTTAAAGTTTGATTAGTTGTTAAATAATAATTATATTTAAATTTAAAACTATTGAGATTTTTAAATAAATAAAATCCATCAAATAAATTTAAAGTTTTCAAATTTAGATAAAAAAATTCAGGTTTTCGATTCAATATATCATATCTTAAATTTTGAAATTCTTTTAATTCTTTTAAAATTTTGAATCTTTTCTTATTTAATTTAGAATCTCTTGAAAATTTAATTTGGGTTCGATTATTTGGATCTTTTCGATCATTCTTAAGTTTCTCACAATTAATTCGGATATTAAAACATGAAATAAATGATAAATTGGAAATAATATTGTTATTATTATTCCCAATTCTTCGAATCTGTGTATCTGTTAAACTTAATCCATCTAATAATTCCATTAAATGATTTCCAATTGGTGGATTTAAAATTGAATAATTTTCTAATATACATAAGTTAAAATTTTTTAAATTTGTGAAAATCTCAAAATTAATTTTATTAATTGTAAGTATTTGATTATTTAATTTACTTATTGATTTATCATTATTTGTTAAATTATACCTTTTTTGGAAATCTTCAAATTCTAAATCTTCATGTTTTGAACCATATATTAATTTACCAATCGAATGAAATATATCAATATTTGATTCCTTACCATCAATTTGAATTATATTCGAATCTTTAGTATATTGAAATTTATACCAAAATTCAAATTGATTTATCGCATTTCTTAAATCTCCTAAAGTTGACAATTTATTGATTTTCAAATTGATTATCTTATTTAAATTAATTGATTTCATCGTACATAATTTTAAAATTGCATTTCTCAAAAATGTTTTGGCAACTTTATTAAATTTTATCCTTTTAATTAAACCATCATCAAATTTTAAAATGTTAAATCCAAATATCGTTTCTACTTTAAAAGTATTTTCAATTGTAAAATTGTTAAAATTATTGAATCCTTCATTATCATCATCGGTATTTATATCATATTCAGTTATACTGAAAACTAAAGGTGGCAATTGAAATTCATCATTCATTTCAATCCAATTTAAAATTGCATTTTGAAATTCACTTCTTGTTTCTTTATGAAATAAATTCGGTAATTCTTCAATAATAACACATTTCTCATTTATACCTGTTAGCAATTTACATTGATTCAAAAATTCAGTAAAATAATAAACTGATGAATTCTCAAAATTAGAATATTTTAAAATATTAAACTCAACTAGTAAATCATTTTTATTAAAAGCTATATGCCTATCTAAATTTTTCAATTTTTCATACATTAACTTTTCAGCAATCAATTTAATCGAGGTACTTTTCCCACTACCACTTGGTCCAGAAACTATTAATATTTTATTCTGCGTTTTTCTATTTATTAAATTATCTAATTCATGTTCTAAATTCTCAAGTTTCCTTTTATGTATACATAAATCAGCAATCGAAGTTGGTGCACTTTGATCTATCCATGTATCTGAACTTGAATTGCCGTTATCGTAATTCAATTTGTTAGTATCTAGATAAGAACCAATATCGTTAGGTTGATCATAATCAACTCTGTTTTTTTCATAATCATCAATTTTAAACTTCGATGATTTTTTGAAATTTAATTTTTTTATGGGTATATTAAACATATCAACTAATGATGTATTACTACCTTCTGATAATGTCCGTTTTCTTTCACGATTTTCATTTATTTGTTGTTGTGAATTTAATATCATTTTAATACTTGAATCATTTTCGTTCTCTGTATCATCTTCCTTTTTATGATCAATTTTGGTATTCTTATCTATCCCGTTTGAATCTAAATCACTTGTCGTTAATAAACTATCCTCGATATCACTTAGATCTGTTGTATCATTTGACATAGTTCAATAGTTCAACAATGTAGTCATATACCAACTATTTGTCTTTTTAGTTTTACATATAAGATTTTCATCCATTTATGTGCGGATTTATTATTTGCGGTCTTATAAGTCGATGATTATTTATCCGTTTCATAACATCATAAGAATGCTTATAAAATGGTTTTGATTCATGTTTAGCTTAATCAATTATAATTAGCTCATCAAATAAAAATTACCCGTAGTTCTAGACTTTAAAAAAAAATATTTTTTTTAAATGATGATTAATTATTACAAAGTTTTAGTTTATTTATATTTAAAATTTCGGAGAATGTTTATTTCAATTAAACTGATCCGTTAAATAACATTTCAATTGCACCTTCAACCGAACCACCACTACGTCTTAACGCAAGAATATTACGATCAAATTCAAAAAATCCCATATCATTAAGCTGACGCAATTGTGTAGCATAAATTTCTTCAGGTGGTCTTGTGTCTGCAGCTGGAGCAGATGCACCAGCACCAGCACCAGCACCAGCTCCACCAAATAAATTCATAAGATTTGGATTTAACGCAGGGTTAAAAAGAGGATTATTACCTAAAGCTCCAAGACCAGTATTTGCGCCAGCACCAACGCCGGCACCAGTACCAAATAATGAAGCAAATGGGTTCGCCCCCGCTGCTGCTGTGCCGGCGCCACCGCCAGCAGTAGCAGGAGTTTCCGTAGTTGTTGAAGCATTTGGATTACCAGGTGAAGGAAAGCTTGAAGCTGTAGATCCAGGTACACCAAAACCACCAGCACCGCCCATCGATCTTTGTAATTCCATCATACTTCTCATAGCTTGTGGATTTGTTAACATATTCTTAACGTAATCACTTTGTAATAATTCTCTTGCTGCTGGTCCCATTGCCCTTAATTGTGGAGATTGTTGAATCATATAATCTAACATTTGCGGATTTGATAACATGGATCTCATACTTTCTTGAAATAATGGATTTTCCATCATTTGTTCCATTTGATTCTCTGGTGGTAATTGCATACCATCAGCTCCAAAACCTAATTGATCCATTGTAGGCATTGGGATATTATATCCTGCATATCTTGCATCGGTCAAACCTGCTAAAGGATCAAATGAATCTTGACCTGCTTCAATATTAGTTGGAACTGAAGATGCCAAATTAGCAGTATTTGAGGATTCATCAGATGGTGCAGAAGTTGAAGTTGATCCTGCCTTCGCTGCACCTTTAACCAAATGAATAGAGTGTCCTTCTTTAATTTTATAAGTCTCTAATGGGTCATTATCCTTTAAAACTTTACCAGAGAAGATAAGACGTTGACGATCAACAGAAATATCTAAATCTGATGCTATCTTTTCTTTTAATTGCAAAACTGTCATTTCTGGTGTGACAGATAGTTGGTGTTTGGAATCACCAGTCATTTTGATAGTAATGTTAAATGCAGACATTATGGACAATCACTAGTATCTATCTTTCTATATGTTTTGATCTTTCAGAAGATTAAATACCAACTTCTTATTATCCCACCACTTACAATCTGATCAATTTAAGGTTGAAAATCATATTGCCTTCGAAGCTTCGCTGTCCAAAGGCGTACAAACTAGCGACGCGTCGATTGGGTTTTGTTAGTAGACATGACTGGGTGGGTGATACATCACATCTTATCATAAACTGACATGACGATAAATATAATAACTTAAAAGTTAGCTAAACCCAAACCCTTTTTGCTATTCAACTTGTATTAGCTATTGAATATGGTTGCTCCACCAGTTGGCTATGAACGACCGAAGTTCCCATCATTATTTTGGCCAGTCGGTCCAATGAGTGAAAGTTACGATGCATCTTTTTTGTATACCTTCAAAGACATCTGGATGTTCACAGCAGTTTGGACAATTATTTTAATGTCTGCATTATACACAGCTTGTGCTTCACTATATCTTTTTTCCCACTCTATTGGATTATATCGACATCCTGCTTATAAGATTGATTATTCCAACTATACTACAAATTCTAATAATAATAATAATAATAATAATAATAATAATACTAATAATAATAATAATAATGCTTTTACTGCCAATAATAATGATAACAATGGAAATTTCGAATTTGATGTTGTGAGTAATACTCATTTTTATAGATCCACCATGTCAACCTATTCACATTATTTTGTCAATGTGTTTTTAATTGGTAGTCTTAAGGTCAGAATTGCAGTTTTTGGCGTATATGTTTTAGTTGGTGCATTTCAAGGTTTATTTATTGGTTCAATTTTAGGTGTTTTGATTGCTGCAGTTTATTCGGCTGCTCAATTTAAAATCACTCCTTGGATACCTTTTACTTATGCATTAGTTACAACATTATTCAATTTATCAAATGCTTATTCATTTACAGTAAGGACAATGTGAATCACCTTGCAAAATTATATACCCTACATTACATGTGTAACAATAATAGCTTTTATTATGTAAAAATAGAACTTAATATAATTATTCAGCAATACATACATACATATATAAGCCTTCTATAAAAAAGTAGATTTCCCAAATAAATATTATAAAGTACACAATATTCCGAATAGAAATATTTCAAAAGAATAAAGTAAAGCAAAAAGTTAATATAAAATCAAACCGAAAAGAAAAAGCAAATAAAAGCAAAAAGAATAAAATGCAAGTTTATTCTTTACAATCAAAACAATACATTTTAACCTCACCATTCTCTAAACCACAGACAATTCTAGAATCACCTAAACCCACACAAGAGACAGAACTAGCATTCGTTAATGTATGCATACATTGACCATTTTGTAAATCCCAAATTTTAATACTCTTATCATGAGATCCACTAACAATTCTGAATGTATCAGCAGCAATTGACCAAACACCTTCAATATGACCAAATTGGGTACGTATACAATTACCTGTTTTAACATCCCATAATTTGATGGTATTATCTAACGATGCAGTTAATAAATGGGTTGGCAATAAAGAGGCACGAGATTTGACAAATTTTTTGAATTTATTCTCTGCTTCATCTTCATGACCAATCGCAACATCAATATCATCATCATCATCATTATCGTCACTAGTATCTGTCTCAATGTTATTGATTGGATTATTAGAATCATTATTACTTGATTCATCATTTGGTAGATCAGTCACTAAATCATCGGTGTAAGTAAATGGTATAACACATTGAACTTGTGCAGTATGACCACCATTTTCAACACCTCCAAATGTCGTAATACATTCATTTGTATCTAAGTCCCATAATTTTATAGTTGAATCATCACTTGCACTAAACAAAGTTCTGCTATTTGAATGTATCTTGACACACGTAACCCAATCTGAATGACCACGTAATGTATAACATGTTCTTGTTTCTACATCCCAAACTTTAACAGTTTTATCTGCACTACCACTAACAATTAATTTATCCAAAAAGTCAACAGTTATGACACCTGCTCTATGTCCATTATATGAGGAGATACATTCACCTGTTCTCCAATTCCACACTTTAATTGTCGAATCTAAACCTGCAGTTATCAATTTTTGCTCATCAAAGATCAATGATTTAATACCCATTGTATGTCCTGTTAAAGTTCTAATTAATTCACCAGTTTCAGTGTTCCAAATTTTCACAGTTGCATCATAGGAACCAGTCATAAGTAATTTATTATTATTGTACTGACAACATAAAACGCCATCTGTATGACCTTGAAATTTTCGAACAGAATAGTAACCTTTTCGCCAATGTCTTTCAACGGTATAACGTTCAGAATAAACAGCCTTCCAAGGTCTTTTCTTTCTCATTAACTGTTTTGAGTTCGAAATAGAACTTGGATATTTCCATAAAGGTTGTGGAATATTATTATTACATAAATCATAGTACTCGTCATCAGCTTCAGAAAACCTCCTCTTTCTATTGTTAGTATTGGTTGAAGAAGTACCATTGGATCTTTCCTGTAATTTTTTAACTGCCATTAAGGGTAAGCCCCAGCCACACTGTGGACATTTTCTGTCAATATGTTGTTCACACATATATCTCCAGACTCTATCATCATCCGCCAATTGTTTCCACTTTGTCGATACTTGTGCGGCATTGCATAAACTTTGACAATCTAAATAACATAATATTTTCAAAGCTAGCTCACTTGGTAACATTTCAAGGAAATCAATCTTTAATAAATGTGAAATTTCATGTGAAATAACGGATAATTGCGGGAAGCAACATTGTGAAATTAAACCTTGTAATATTAAAGTACGTTGACTATTTGTGCCATTTGCAAAAGTAGACCAAACATTTGTAATTTCTTGTTGTTCTTTTCTTGAAAATTTTGTCAAGTTATCCTGAATTTCAGTCATTTGTTGTTTATCTGCCAATTTATTGCATCTGACTCTTGGATTATGTCTATAGCAATATGTTGTATCTAGCTCATAAACCGGCTCTTTCGTACTTTTGTTAATTGGCGTTTCTGTTTCTAAAATAATTTCTGAATCAATATTGTTTGCTTTACTTGCTGTTGATTTGGTTATATACGTTTTCTGTGTGTGATTAGATGAAGTAGTTGGTACTTCTATCAATTGATTTTGAGAAATAATATCTTCACTATCATGCTTCTCCTCTTGTTCCTGCTCCCCCTCCCTCTCATCTTCATCATCATCATCATCATCATATCTATGTTTGTTACTATTGTTCAAAAGTGTGGTGGAGTTGCGCAAATCTGAGTTGTTGGGGTAATCAGTGGATAACACAAGACTTGTCGGTGAATCTTTGGCACAAGAACGTTGAAGATATTGCATTCGAAGAGATTGCTGAGCTTCTGGCATTCTGTCAGGTGGAGATCAGGAAAAGAAAGAACTTCATAGATAGACAATTTTCAAGGAAGATTGCAACACAAATATATTTCATGTCATTCCAAAAAAGCTCAGCGAGGAACCACAGAGGTATTTTGTATTTTTTTTAATTTTTTAATTTTTTTTTTTATTTTTTATGAATTTAATTAAAACGCCACAGTTCTGTGTGCACGTGATATACACAAATTAGAATAATTATATATATATATATATATTGTATTGTAACAGGATTAACAATACTGTTAGATTATGCGACTATCGTCCGCACTAAAAAGGCACTACGTCGAGTAATTCATGTTGACAAAGACCATTTGTCAACCATCTTGTATAATTACTGTATAGTTCCTTTTAAGTAGATTCAACTGAGCTCATAGGTCACCCCTACTAAGCCATTATCTCGTTATATATATATATATATATATACATACTATTTAGTTGGCTACACCCATTTATCTACTGGGTTGGCTTTGTATTCATCATAATCAGCTCTTTTGTATATACTGATTTCTGTTTCGTTTTCAACACCAAAGGTGATAAGTTTGGTGATGTCATCGTTGACATCTAATACCCAGTCGTCGTCGTGTTCCATGTTAATCACAAGATTCATGGTTTTAGTTCCATGTGCATGTGTATAGATCTTCATCGTATCAAAATCAACATTTCTGTATGGTCTTAAGCTTCCATCCGTTTTAATGGTCTTCATGATTAATTCATAGAGCTGTTTCGGGGTAGTGTTTTGTAAATCAATATGTTGGAACACGTGATTCCGGATGTTTCTGAAAGGAAATGATTTGATGATTCTGATCGTAATCACAGAGTCATTCAACGGTCTCACCGTGGATGTCAATGGCTCTTCCAAATCGTATTCAGCCATGACCTGTAGATTCTAAGAATAATAGCCAATGAAATGGTCAAAGAAATAACAAATATCAAATAACCAAAATTCTTTCTTCCAGGTTGTGAAAAAAAAAAATAAAAAAAAATCTTTCCCGTTTAGGAAATTAATTTTGAAGATCTGGAAATTCTTTGTTGATATCTTTTCATGTTGATATTTTTTTCTTAAAGACACAGACACTACTCTATGAAAATTACATTCAATAGCTTCAAAGGATTTCTGCTGGAAGAAGGGAAAGCAGAACATTTTATTGATATAAGGAACAATCTTACACAGTTAAAAACCAAATCAGAATCCGTAAATTCATCAACATCCAAACCTAAACACAAATCCCAAAAAGGCAAATTAACAGAGTATAAAACCGATGGTTTTGATTTGTTATCAATTGCCTGGAATACGACTCCTGATTTGATAAGCGAAGGGGATAATGATGAAGGTATAAGTATTGAACAATTTGGTGAATGTTTAAGGCGTTTAAATTATAAATCCGTTCAATCCAATTCGTTGGATGACTTAAGTTCTCATACAACCCTATACGGAGAGAATATACTACCTACCGTACATTCTGATTCTGGTGATGGAATCGAAATATCCCCGGTCAAACGCAAGAACCAAAAGGTTAAGTTATCCTTAGACGAAAGAAAAGATTTGAGAAAAAAGGCCAGAGAATCGAAAAAGAATGCAAAACGTGATAGAAAACATTCTAGAAATAAAAGTAATACTGATTTAGACCTTATATCTGAACTTATATTAGAATCATCGAAATCGAAGATACAATATTTAAAATCTTTACTCAATGACTGTATTGAAATTGCAGGATCAAAATCTAAAGACGATTTATCAGATACATCGAGAATTTTCCAAATTGATGATGTTTCAATATACGTTAGTGATTTAAAAAATTTATTAGATGACGAGTGGTTATCAGATAGTAATATTGGGTTTATTTATGCGTATTTATATCATGGATATATTTTGCCATTGTTATCGATGAAATTGAAAAATTCAAGATTCAATCAATTTGATAACCAGGGGAATAAGGATGTATTTATATCCCCACTTTGCATGTTATTACCAACATTTACATTTTTGATTGCCAACCACCCCGATCCAATCGATTTAATAACGTCAAATGTTTTACCACCAAATATTTCTGAATCTCAAATTATTTTTTGTCCATTAAATGATAATGACGATTTTGGTGCATCTGAAGGTGGATCACATTGGAGTTTAGTAGTGTTTCTAAAACTATTGTCAAATGATCATTCCAAAAATAAAGAATATTGTCAAAAAGCTTTAGTTTTCGATTCAATGTTCGAAGCAAATCTTAATGAAACCAATCAATTGGTTTCTAATATGGCCAAAATTTTGAATGATAAAAGAGATCCTAAATCTTCATTAAACTGGGATATTATTCATGTAAGAGATTCACCACAACAGACAAATAGTTCTGATTGCGGCGTTTATGTATCTTCTGTTACCTCTTGCTTGGTTTCACAATTAATTATGCTATCAAAATCAGACGATGATTCTTTTATTGATTTTTCTTTAACAAATTTAAGATTTAGTGCAATAGATTCAAGAATTTGGATGTTAGGTACGTTACTTAATTGTTTGAAAAATGATGAATAAAAATACAATAATGTCTCTATTAATTTTTTCAAGTCTATAGATTTAATTTATAAAATTTTGCTGGTATCTTTACTAATAATTTTCATTGCATTAGCATCACCTTTTGCTAATTCTTCATTATTTAAAACTTTGGAAATACAAATCCATGGATCACGGGATCCACCCCATTTTAAAATTTCATTCTTGAAAATTTCTCCAGCATCTCTAGAAAATGGATCATTCTCAAATAATTCTGTCCAGATTTTCGATGCAATTGCTCGATCAAGTAAATATGAATAATAAACTGCACCATAGGAATATAGGTGTCCAAATTTACCAGGCCAACTTGATTTTGTATCTGATAAAATCATCAAATTTGCTTCTAATTCATGATAAATATCAATCAAATTGAATCTCTTATCATTAATTGGTAAATTTATTGCACCATGTAACAATTGATCTAACAATGCCATTTTAACCTGTCCAAAAGTTTCCAAATGTGTTAAAACTTTATCCGAATTCAAATGCTTTTCAATTAATTCAATAGAAACTTCTTTACCAGATTCAAAGTGCTTACCAAATGATTTCAAAACTCTTTTATCCCTCGCAAAAGTTTCCTGTAAGATTGAAGGCAATTCGACAAAATCAGTTTGACATCTCGTACCTGAAACATTATGTAATTCAGTTCTACCTAACATACTATGCATTGCATGTCCCATTTCATGAAATAATGTTGAAACTTGATCCAATGTTAAAAAGACAATATTATTATTATGAATATCCGGTTGATAATTACAAACCAATGAAATAACAGGTAGTTGATAAATTTCACCATTTTGTTCAATAGTTTCAACAGTTGATGTGGTTGGTAATGACAAATTAAACGGATCATTCATATCTAATTCTTTATCATCTAATTTTCTCGAACAACAAACTGTAAAATGTGCAGGATGTGGAGTTTTTCCTTGTCTTTGCAGTAAGTCTAAATACATTATACCAACTTTACCATCCTTAGCACTGATTGCATAAAACTTCCTGACATCATTTGACCAAACTTCACCAGGGTTTATTTTTTGTGGTACTAATTCAATACCATAAATTGAATTGAATAATTTTGATAGGCCAGCAACAACTGTACCCAAAGAGAAAAACTTTGTTATATCCTCATTTTGGGAAGATTTTTGTGAGGTTAAATGTTTGGTTAATAAATATTCTCTATCCCATGGTTTGATTGAATTGATTAGTTCTCGATCTGATAACTTTGTTAAATCCGAGACCTTTTCATTTTCTGGATAATATTTATATAAAGTTTTCAATTCTTTTAAAATATCGGGTTGTAAATCATTAACCATGCCATTCAAGAAACCGATTACATTTTCGGGATTTTTTGCCATTTTATCATTTAATGCATATTGTCCATAATTTTCACAATTCATTAACTTTGCCAAAATTTCTCTACCTCGTAATAAATTAGTTAATAATTGAATTTGATCATTCGGTACACTATGTAAAGCAACCCAAATTTTTTCACGAATTAATTTATTAGGGCATGATCGCAATAATTCAAATGGTAAATGTCCATAAATTGGAATTGTTAAACTTTTGTCAAAATTTATTTTGATTGATTTCAAATATTCAGATTTAATATCAGATTCTGTCCATTCAGATGGTTCAATCTTTATAGATTTTTCTTTAGGTATTGTTATATTGTTATTAAACTCCTGCCCAGCATTTGCAATATACGAAGATAATTGAACGAATTGTTCCCCAGTTTGATCATCCATATCAATACCAGATTTTTTAAAGTCTGCATATAACAATTTACCAACAGAAATTTCTTCATTTGACAAATGACTTTTTATATTCAATTTTGAATCATACAAGACTTTTTCAAGTTTATCAAATAATGGTTTTGATGTATTTAAAATATTCATATGTTCAAATAGTTGATAATGACATTCCTCAGCAGCCTTTATAAATGAGGAATTTGGATGTACAACTCTAATAAACTCACATAAATCGATAACTCTACAAAGCATATCTGATAATCTATCTAATTCTTTGATATAAGATCTCATTCCCTCCTGAGATTGATCATTTATCATATGATTTGTCAAATCTCTTGCCTTCTCTAAAGTTTCTTTGGCAAAGTTTTTTAAACCTTTCGGATTCGTTAAATATGGATTACAAAATAAACCAACTGATTTAGAATTTGATGAAAATATCAATGGGTTAAACAATGAAGATGATGGTAATTTATTATCATTAAATTCATTCCAGAATTTATCTGAATTAAATATTTTGGTGATTAGCTCTTCATTCGACAAATCATTTTTTCCCTTACTTATAATATTTTTCGAATTGGTTTGAAGATGCCTTATGGAGTATACCTTCCACCCCACATGAGATTTTAATCCCAAACGAAATAACGGAGTATATATCCTCATTATAAGGGATGGTTATTTATTTAAATTGTAGAGATGAAAAAAGAGATCAACGATCAAAAGATAAACCGGAAACAAATGTTTCTCACTTTGAAGATTTTAGAACTTTTTCTTCGATGAAAAATGGAAAATGGAAAATGGAAAATGGAAAATGGAAAATGGAAAACGGAAAACGATAGAAAATATAAAATATAAAATATAAAATAGACATTAAAGACAAAAGACATTGTAGTAAATTAGATCTAAAATATACAATTCAACTGAAAGAGGGAAAGAATTTAAAAAAAAAGAGATAAAGCACAAGAGAAATGTATTAAGCATAAAAAAAATAAAAAGTAAATATGATATGCAAGAAGCGTTCTTTTTATTTATTCATTCATTCAATGCTGTTTAGCAATGCATGTTTTCCACGCATTGTCTGTAAGTCTATCAAATAGTTCCCTGTCTTTAGCAAGATTTCCAGATAGTGTCTGACTGTATTTGTAGGTGAAAGTACCCAGTGTAACTGATCCTGTGATCTTTTGTGATGAAGATATTGTAGTGGATTCAGTTGAACCATCTGATGATTGTACCTGTTGTGTAGGTTGAGCTTGTCGAAATCGTTGTGTACCGTCATCATATAACTCTTCTGCAGAATTAGGATCTGCAGATGGAATAATTGGGTCAGAAGTAGCAGTATTCGCAGATGTAGTAACATTTAAATTACTCTTAGTTTTGTCGTCCTCATAAATATCCGATATATTTGGAGTCCCTAACTTTTCATTGATATTAGGATGCATTTGAATTTGTAGTTGAATCTGTTGTCTCTGTAAACGTTCTGCAGCTTGAATTGCAGAAGTTGGAGATGTTGAAGAATTGGAAAGTTTTTGCTTTTTATTGCTATTATTAGTATTGTTATTAGAATGAATTGAGTTTGGTGACAATGCAACCCCAGCTCTAGAAGTGGGAGATAAATCTTGTGAGGGTTGCTGAAGCGGATGTTTGTAAACAGTGGGATAAGCAGTTACTGGTGTTAACACGGGAACTACTTGACCACTAGCTGTTTTCATATAAACTATCTGTTGCGATTGATTTTGTTTGGCTGGTTGTGGTTGATTATTTGTTGTTGGAATAACAATTAAAGGATTTGGTTGCTGTATGTTTGGATATGAATAAGCAGGAGCAGGTAGAGGTGGAGGAGATACAGGAAGTGCCATTATTGCACCTGTATGAATATTATAGAACATTTGCTGGTATGATTGCGTTTGTGAGATTGGTTGCAGTGGTAGTAAATAAGGTTGCTGTAATCCTTTCATTTGAGGAGCATCTATTGATTTATTATCCTGCAAGTTATTGTCTGTTGGTGGTTGTGGTGGTTGTATTTTATTGAAACGCTTAGGAAGACTCAAAGGTGTAGGTATTATGGGATTCCCTTGTGGCTTGTCATTAGGTAGTAAAGATGAATCATTCATTAAGGAATCTTGTGGTATTTTATACTTATAAGAGGGAATAGATATGCATGAAGTTGGATCGCTGTTCATGACATCTAAATGTGAGGTATCAGGATTGTTAGTGTCTTCTGCATTATTATGATCATCATTTCTAGAAGCCGCTTTGTCCATTTGCGACATTGGTGATAGAAGAGGTCTGTCGATGACAGCGGCTGAGGAACCTTCAATGCCGAATCCGTCAGTAGGAGTCATGGATTGAAAGGAAGAGACTGAACAAGAAGGGTTCTAAATTGTAATTAAACAGTTAAATCTTCATAAACGAAATGGAAAGAAATAAAAAATAAATTAAAACAAAAAAATAAAAAATAACATGAAAATGCGTAACGGTCGTGTGTTCGAATCCTCTCCGGGACATAAAAACGAACTCCTTAAATTTTTATCTCACTTTACATTTCGCCACTTCTTTAGAACGATTTACTTATTAATTACACCGTTGTTGAAAGTTTTTTCAACTCTTTATAGTATTCTCTCCCTATAACACAGAAAAGGTACTGACCTATCTTTGCAAAGCATGGTAATACCCAACCAATCGTTTCCGTTGATTTCTGGGGATTCTCAGACTCCAACAAGAGCTCCTCCTGCGCCAATTACACCTTTTAATACAATGCCGCAGATAAGGGTGTCTGATTCTACTGGAATATCTCATACTTCAAGCATGGATGATTTGGTAATTGAATCTGGGTTAGACGATGACAATATATATTCAAATTTGAAGATGAAGTATTATAATAAAGCTTTAGTTTCATATCTCTCTCAGCAAGGCTTAAACATGAACCCACTAAAATTAACATCACGTCATTTGAAGGAGAAGCATTTACTCATTCATTCATCATCTGTATCAAATGATAGTCCTATAAACTCTTCTGTTTCTTTAAATTCAAACATTGAAACTTTTATGACTGGAAATGGACAATTGCTATTTCTACCCTTTAATCCACAAAAGAAGAAGAGGAGGAGGAGACATACCAATATTCAGGATGAATATAATGAAGATGAGAATGATCATGAGAACGATATTGACAATGAAAATGACAATTTCCCTGATAATGACAATGATAATGATACAGAGCAACTGATTCCGGAAATGGATGAACCATACGATCCAATAGATCTAAGTGATGCACCCAATTTAAATTCGTTGAAAATGAATTTGAATAAAAATGAAGATGGCTTGCATAATATAACGTATCATATATTTGGTATTATTATTAAAATAAAAAAATCCTGTTTATTAAATGAAATTGTGAATGCTAATTATCATACTCATGCTTCTGTAAAATGGAATGCTCCTGATTATTCAAAAAGGGTTTCTTTTGACGAAAGATACAGGACTTCTGAGATGCTCGAGTGGAAGTTAAATTTATCAAATCCTGATTGCTATATTCCTTTAAGTGATGATAAAAGCATGCCTTCTGATTATAATGATTCCATTGACGAATCAAACCTTTATGATGATTCATTGGAGTCAGATTCACTGTCAATGGATGTTCATAGACAAAAATTTAATGATGTAAAATATTCAAATGAGCCAACTCAAAATATTAAAAGATATGTACCATTAAATCCAAATAATTATGTCAATGAACCAACATCGTTAAATAATGAATCAATGGTTGAATCAAATTTATTTAAGAATTCAACAAATCCTGTTAGTAAAACTTTTGAATCTGGCTATTATATATTTTTATTACCAGTCGTTTACCCACTAAATACCATTGAGTCCATTTTTATCCCAAATGGTCAACACTCCCATGATTTATCAATACAAATCCAGAAGGGTCAAGTAAATTTACCAACTTTACAAGCTCCTCAATCTGCATTTTTATCAACCTCTCCAAGTCATCATTATAAATACGATGATCAAAATTTTGAATTTCAAAATCAAGTTTTATCATCGTCAATTAATTCACACAGCAATAATTCTAATAATACCTTAAGTATTAGTCCAAAAAATTCATTTTTAAAAAAAATCGGTATTAGGAGAAATTCAAGTTCAAATGGTAACAAATTAGAATCAACTTTAAAGGGCTCATACAACTCTTCAAAAAGTTTTGATCAGCGAAAATCTTCAATTTCAAATATTTTACCTCATCATAATAACAACAACACAGCTAGTATTTATAACTATAATTATAGGTTATATTCGATTAGATTACCTCCTTCTGATGCTACTTCAACATTGAATAAATCTATATATGTTAATAAGGTTTGGAATAAAGCATTAAATTATGAACTTTTGCTACCAAGAAAGTTCACTCAATTGTCACCACCAAATTCTTTGGCCGTTCCACCGAATGATCCATTTTTGCATAACAATACATTTATGCTGCAAATGAAATTAGTTCCCTTAGTTAAAAATTTACAATTAAAAAGAATTAAAATTAATATTGTTGAAAAAATAACATATATTTCAAGGGCAACTAATGGTTCAAATGAAAATAAATCCTCAAGGAGTAGAACTAAAGAAAGAATAGTTTCAATGTTGGAAATAAAGACAAAGGATAAACCTTCAAATGTAAATGTAAACTCTGCATTATATCCACTTAAAACCCAAATAATTAAAGATTGCCAAGACGATAATTTATTAACTTTTTGTTATGATAATGAATCTTCATCAATTTTCAAATCAGCCGAAATTCCAAATAAAAGCCATAGTAAATTAAGATCAAGATCTGATAGTTTGAAAAATGTATTGCAGAATGGACCAAAGAAAATGTCGAGATTTTTGGATCACTCATCTAGTTCTATAATCCCAACTATGGCTAAGAATGATGGAGATGTTGTTATTACAAACCCAGTCAAACTTCAATGCCCTTTGAATTTTGTTGCAAACGATGACTCCAAATTAATCGCTAATATTTATGAGAATTTATGTACTGGTACTTCTGATTTAAATGACTTACATGATATAGAGTTTCTGAATCAAAATAAGAATAATAATGATACAATGTCAATATTTTCTGTTGGTTCGAATGGTGCCCATGGTAATGACAAAGGTGATGTTTTAACAGATGATGACATAGGATTCTCAAAATCCCCAAATAGGAGACCAAGAGAGTTTTCCTTTTCAAGTCAAAATAATAGTAACAACAACAATAATAGTAATAACAATAACAATTCCAATAACCATAATAGTTGGAGTTCTTTTAATAATGAAGATAAATATAATGCACATACATTCTTAGCTGATTCTACACTCCCCAATTTAAAAATTAGACATCGGTTACAAATTTCGTTTAGGATAAGTAGACCCGACTCAAAAATTAAAAATTCTGATGGTGAATTTAAACTGCATCACTATGAAGTTATTGTTGACACACCAATTGTATTTGTTTCACCATTTTGCACAACTGAAGCTTTAGATTTACCTTCTTATGATGATGCAGTTAAAGCAAGTATGTTTGAAGTTGCTAAGAATTCTTCAAGATTTGCAATTGCAAGAACCACATCTGGTGAAAGTGAATTATTCTATGGTAATGATTCAAGTAGTGAAGAAAATAATGCAATCCTTGCTCCTTGTTCTCCATTAATGTCAAGTACTGTACCATCAATTTCAAATTATCAAACTATCATAAATAATCGAAACGTGAATAACAATAGTAACCGAGATTCAAATTTGATTACAAATACTTTATCTGCATCGCCGCCATTATCATTAACATCATTATCAAATATTGAAAATAATTTTAATAGACAACGAAGTGATAGTGGTCACACACTTAATCCGTCTTCTCTTTTATCAGCTGCTTTTTCAAGATCAAGAGATTTGTCTACCAGTTTACATTCAGTTTTAGCAAATAATGATGTGAGTTCCATTTCATTAAATCATAGTAGGTCAAATATTAATACAATTGATAACATTATAAATTCTAATGATAGATCTGAACCTCCTGATTATACCGAAATCGGTTTCAAATCACCAATTTCAAGTAATAATTCAGGTGTTGAATCTGCAATTGATAGTTCAAATACACCATCCTCTGTAAGTGCTTCAAATGATTCATCTACTCATGAAAATGTGAACCCTCCAACCTATGAGATCGCCGTTAAACAACATGAAGACGATGGCACTAATAATACTGGAAATACACAACCAAAGCCACCAATTGTGTTAGAAAGGACGAAATCAAGAGAGACTATTCATACTTTGCAATCTGAAAATATTGGGTTATTGGACAATCGAGATGAGTTTAATAGCACACTTGAAGTCAATAATCAATCTTTTGGCAATAGAGAAAATGCAAGTCATATGAGTTATTTGAGTAATAAAAGTATGGAATCAGATCTTAATTTAAATGATAAGGTTGATGATTTTGATAGTATAATCAATATGAGTATTGACCAAATAGCTACATTAAATTTAACACCAACGCAGAATCAAATCTAATTGGGCGATAATACGAGTAATCTTTTTTAATTTTTATATATATAAATGATCAAATTTCTATTTTATAAAAATATATTCTTAGGAATATTTACTTAAATAGATTAAGTGTTTTCTTTTATATTTACAAGCAATTAATTAATTTTTCAAATTTAACTAATCTTTATATTCAAGCATTTTTTTTTCATCTGTTGGTTCAGTTCTATAAATATCACCATTAGTATTCATGTACTCTAATGCTTTCTTTTGAGATGATACAACTTTAGATTCTAATTTTCTTTCTAATGGCGCTTCAAAGACAGAGCCTGCAAGAACAACATTATTATTATAAGGATCAATATTGAAAGCTAAATATTCAACCATATCTCTTTCAGACTCTGTGAACTTGGATTCACCACGCTTTTTAACGATCCACTTTTGTTTTGTGTCAAATCTGTAAATAATTTGACAAAGCAAAGTTGAACCATCTTCATGAGGAAAGGCATTAAATGATAACAATTTTGGTGATGAATTGAATTTGACTAATTCCCATTGAATCAGAGCATTTGGTAATGCAGCCTGTCTTTTACCTAATTGGAAATAAACAAATTCGGAGACGTCAGGACGAATATTTTCAATTTTACGTTCCGCAAAAGCTTTGTTAACTTTAACAAATTCAGTAATTGCTTTATTTTTCCAACTGACAAATTCTGGTTTATAACCCTTACCCATACCGCTCTTGAATTGATAAACTTGGACCCAGTTAAAACAAAAAAGTTTAACTCTATTCCATAAAGCACGTAAAACTAAACCTGGTTTAGAAATAGGTAAATTGTTGTAACTAACTGGAATATATGGATCATGTGGAACACCGACTTTGTTAATTGTCGGACGTTGTTGTTGCTGTTTCTTCTTATTCTTTGCACCGATTCCTATTGCGGGATCTTTCTTAGTGACGATATCAGTCGTTGACGCAAATCTTGTAAATAAAAGTTGGCCTATAACTGGTTTCGATGGGACACGTACCCCTTGGACAATTTGTCTTGTAAGCATGTTGCTTTTTTGTTTCAAGACAAATCAAGATAAATAAGAATGTGTACGAAATTAAATGAACTGTTGAATTGTATGATATTTGAAATTTGAGAATCGTCGAAATTTTTTTCATTTCTATTTATTTGCTTTAGTTTAGGTATTAAGTATTAAACTTTCTATTTCACAATTTACATTATTTCTACACAGCTAACGTCTATATTCAACATCTGAATCTGAATCTGAATCATCGTGAGTGTTATTGGCGATGTTTTTATGAGAAGAACGGTTATCCACACGACGTCTCTTGGTGGTAATAGCCCCCGCTTCCACCAATGTTGCATCATTTGCAGATGTATTAACTACAGATGTATCAAATATGTACGAATCACCAGCTTGATTAGAATAATTGAAATCTGAGCCTGTACGATTCAGTTCCCTATCGGCAACATCCTCAAATGGATTATATTGGTGTTGATTGTCAAATTCTGTGTCTCCAAGTCCATCTTGTTGTATATAGTCATTGTTCTCCTCTTCATCATCAGATAGGGTAACTTTACGTAAATCCCGTAACGTATCCATGGTTTGTAACAAAAATGGACGAACCTCGTTAATTTCCATTAAACTTAAACCAGTAAGTTCTAAATATTCGTCATCAATCATACCAAAACCTTGTCTTGTTTTTAGCATCCTAATCTCTCGCAAATCTTGAATTAATGATTTTAATTCATGTGGAGAATCAATAAAATCATCAGGGCACACGTCTAACAATATTTTGGACATTGGGATCCAATGCCATGGTAAATCACAAACTCTGTCTTTCACTCGTTGTTCTTCTTGATATTTAATTTTCAGACTAGGTATATTCAGCCAATCTGGAATGACTATATTACATTTGTTTTGTTTTTTCAATAATACAGCCAACCACAGTTGAACATCGACTTTTTGTAACGCTTTCAATTTCTTCAAGTTTCGTCCAACGAGCTGTACTCCATTCATAGAATATCGAGGAAGAATAGATATAAGTTCCTGTTCAGCCAAAAAAGCCACCTCTTTAGCTGACAAGCTTCTTTCTACTAATGACTTCTTCAATGCCATGTTCTTATAGGTATAGTTTCTGATGATTTCAACACGTATATCTTCAGGACACACGTAAAATAAGGTAACGAAAACCAAAAACCTGACAAAGTTCCTTTCAAGTTCGTGAAACCATGAAAAATAGAAAAATCTGAACTTTTTCTTGTGGTGAACAATGTTACAATAATTCTTTTTTCTTCGAACAAAAGAGTCTGATTATCAATAAAATCCAATGGACTTTGATCCGTTATCCTTCTTTGAACCTGATCATAAATTTGCTTCTGAAGGAAATTTACCAAGGCTTGAAAAAAATGATGAAATAGTGATAGAAAACATGAAGCCTGTGGAGGTATCTGATTCAAGTGATGATGATGAAAGTGACAATTATCTAGCACTCCAAGTTCTAGATTTGCCGCTATCTCTGGGGAAAATTCCTTATAATGTATTATCTACACTCTTAAAACTTTTTCAGCCTATCCAAGTTAAAAATTTTGGGAATAAAGTAATTCATATTCCATCACTTTTCAATAATGATAATTTAACTGAATTTCTTATAGAAAAATCAATAACTTTTATAGATTTAAAAAATTTGGCATCCTATTTAGGACATAATGTATCATCCAGTTTGACCCTTGCTCAACTACCAACGTCTGATCCATCGGCAACAACATCATATCTTACCAAAATCATTGCTTTTCCCTTTACACAATACACAGAAGAAGAAAGAGAAGAAATTTACAGTCTGGCATCCTATGTTATGACAGCAAGCTCAGCACCTGCATTGAAGGGTGATACTACACGATTGATTGAAATTTCCGGTCTTGAAAAGGAAATTTTACTTTATGAACCTGCATTAACAGAAGATAAAATTGGAAATATTACATGGGGTGCATCATTGGAGCTTGCAAAACAAATTGTTAACGGAAATACTTTAACATGGCTTACGCATACTGAAATTCCTATTTTAGAGCTTGGTGCAGGAACTGGTTTGGTGACAATTGTGCTTGGATTGTTAAAATATCAAGTAATTTCTACAGATCTACCTGAAATTATTGATAATTTACAAAAAAATATTGAATTAAATAGACTCATATACTCTAGGTCTCAAAGTGAAGAAATTATAAAAGAGCTATCTCTCATACATTTAACACCTCTTGATTGGAGATCACCAAATGAATTTTTATCCAGAATGTCAAATCCATCGGGTTATCCAATAGTACTTTTATCTGATCCAGTATATTCTCCACAACACCCTTATTGGGTACAAAGTGTGGTCAGGGCAGTTTTATCAAAAGAACCCAATTCACGTGTGGTATTTATGATTGGACGTCGTGATAGATATGAAGATGTTAGAGATAATATGTGGTCCTTAATGCTAGAATTGGGATTGAGTGAAATAAGCTCCGAAATTATTAACGGTTTTGATGATTACGGTGTTTTACAATATGATTATAAAGTATTCGGTTGGTAAAGATAATCCAAATTAGTTTTATAGAGGATACTCTTTCCATAAGTTGTAATTTAAAATTATTATTAGGAATTTATTTAATTATACATTTCTTCTAAATTTCTCTGCCATATCGCCTATTCTTCTTCATCATGACTTTCATAGAAATCATTATATGATCCTTCACTTGAATTTTCGGGAGTAATACCCATCCTAATACCCAAAAATCCCAAATCTGCCTTACTTGAATGTTGGAGGTTAATATTATCCTCATCTTCATCATATGCAATGTCAGCTTCATCGGTTACTAATTCTTCACCTTCATCTGATTTAACATCAGGTGTGAAACAATTAACATGGTCTTGGATGGATTCCTTAGTATCAATTACACTTGAGCTACTATCATCGGGGAAATTGAACATATGATCATTATCTATATGGCTCTGATAATTTTCAGCTTCAATCATATTCTCAACCAAATTAGGTGGAGCATTGAATGTGGTGTTAATATCAATTTTCGAATCTTCTAATCCTTTTTCGATAGTTCTTTCAATGTTCAAACGATTTTTAATAAATAACAGTTTTGGGTATGTAACTTTTTCACCATTTCTAATAATTTTAGCTAGTCGTTCTTCTGTTGGATCTGCTAAAATATACATGTAGTCAGATAAGACAATTTTAGGAAACAATGTAATTGTGCCACTAAAATTTTGTAAAAATAAATTGGACCAATCACTCTCCAATAAATTCGGAAATAATTGAAATTCTTTGACCAGTTTCAACCATTTTATAATTTCAAGTTTAATCAAATTTTCTAAATAACTCAAAATAAATCCACCTCTAAATGTTTTACCTTTTGATCTAACAACTGGTTTACCTATATCACCCCTATTTTTAAATATCCAAAGCATGACGTGTGGATTAACTTGCGAAACAATAGAAAATTTGGTATTAAAATACATATTCAATGTAGATAATGGAACATCAGTTCTTAATGATCCATCCTTCCACTTGCTTCCCAATGAAAATGGTCTAATTGAATTATCCTTAGTTTTTTCCATTAACATGACTGGATTAAGGATACCGGGGACAGCGGCTGATGCTAACATTGCCGACCATATGCAACAATTCGGTGATGTGATATAATTACATAAAATAGTTGGTGAATGTATGTCATTAGGAACAGTTGAAATATTTAAAATTTTACCAAATTTTTTATAAGATTCTTCAAAGGTTGTTGAACCAGTTGTCCACCATTGCGCCTTTCTTGCCCAATCAATTGAATCAAACCTTGCACCCGTGTTCCACCATCTTTTAACCCATTTCCACATTGGCTCATCACCAAATGCGTTAATTTTGCAAGATAATTCCGGCTTGATTAATTGCAGAATTTCATCATTATTTCTGGTGGCAGTCATGGCAGCAATCATACCACCGCCTGAGGTACCACTTATAATTTTAGGCATACAATCATTTTCAATCAATGCCTTCAAAACACCAAAATGATTATAACAAAAGGATGCACCACCACTCAAAACTAGACATGTTCTACCAAAATTTTTATTAACAATCTTGAAGAAGATTCTTTTTTCCCTATTGTTAATTTCTTTTGTATTCGTAATAACATCCAAACATTTAACTACTTCTGTATTATATTTTTCAATCAACTTTTTCGTTCCATAATAACAATGTGAATACATCAATGGGTTTTCAGTGCCTGCAAAATTTGATTTTAAGCAGGTCTGTAATACTACCATTAAATCTTCATATTTGTGTGAATGTCTTAATTTTTTCAGG
The DNA here is from genome assembly GCA_030570335.1 of Pichia rugopelliculosa. Classification (NCBI taxonomy): domain Eukaryota; kingdom Fungi; phylum Ascomycota; class Pichiomycetes; order Pichiales; family Pichiaceae; genus Pichia; species Pichia rugopelliculosa. The sequence continues at coordinate 38,604 of JAJLVQ010000042.1, read as the reverse complement.
TTATTAATCGTTCTTCTAATATTTCTCCAATCATAATATTTATATCTATCTTCATTACACCATTCGTCTAATCCTAAGTATTTATCTAACTTTTTAGAATTTTCAATGTATTCTGAATAACTGCTTGAATTTCTCAAATTTTCAACCAATTCTGACCTTTTCTTATCTCTTGATAAAAGAAAATTTTCTGACAATGAAATTGATAGTCTGACAATGAAATAAAAGAAAGAAAGCATCATCGTCCAGCAAATAATAAAGGTCAATAATGGATATCTGAGAATAGTGAAGGTTAAAGACGAATCATCAAAGTTGTTGATATGATTATAAGTATATGAGGATGAGATAGAGGAAGTATCTGGTCTTTCTGATCCCTTGTCATCTCCCCATTGTTCTAGTAATGGTGATTTTATATCAGATGGATATCTTTTTTTGGTTTTATTGTATACAGGTGTCCAATCAGATTGTGAAGTTATCGTTTCCACTCCAGAGGTGAAAGCCTTTGGGCGGTCTATTGGATTTAAAGTAATATTTGCAATTGAACCAGATCTGCTGATACGGTCATCAGTGGTTACCGTGTGATCATCGTAATTGAGGGCATCTTTGAAAACCTGTATGTGGTCCTCATTGATGTAATCGGTGTCGTACCTAGCTCTGGGGCCTGGCACGTATTCCTGGGACATAGAACGTTATCTCGTGAAGGTCGAAATTCTGTACAAACTATTTATACAACGTACAGTGATATTGCCTGTCAAATTACAAATTATTATTGATTATATTTCTATATATTCGATCCCTACGCGATATTCTTAGCATGAATTTTGCATTTTATTTTCTATATTATATTATAGTATTGACTGAGAAAAATCAACACTCTTCTGTGAAAGACAGCAAGTATACTGGACATTGGCATAATGCAGACCACTGAGGATGTAAAAAAAGATGAAACGTATCCGATTCCGGAAGCAACATATCTTAATTTCAACAAATCACTTATAGAGGGAGAACATCAGGAATTGCCAAATCCTTACTACAAACATCAAGTTACTGAAGCAAGAGAAAGAAATGACTATTCACATTTATCTGATCATATTATTAGATCCATTGTTATGGAATATGGTCATTTCAATGAAATTACAGAAGAAAAATTGCGGGAGGCGATAGATAGAGGCATAACCGACTTAAATGATGATGAAATGGATGTTGATGAAACAAAAAATATAGAATCAACTGATGAAAATGATGAAACTGATGCTTCCGAATTGAAGTTTTATAAAAAAAGAGATGAATTATTACAAATTGTACGAGATTCACTTGGATCAGCAAAAATTACACTTGATTTCGTTTCATTGCTTTTATCATCTGTTAGACCAGCAGCTGGCACTTCTTCAATGTCGGCTCATTTAAAACAAAATATAAAACCGGGTTCCCTTTCATGTGAAAAAATTGAGCTCAACATACCAGATCCCGAAGAACATAAACAGAGACATAATATTGAAGCCATGAGAATTGGGCGTGGTTGGAAACTTCAAAGTTTAGAAAAATCTAAAGATTTAATTAATTATTCAGTCGAAAGATTGAAAAGGAATTTATCTGAAGAAGAAACGTATTGGGCTGAAGTGCTAGAAGTTTTGAAGGCAAATGAATTGATAACTACTGTCTCTGCACCAATACCTATATCTAAATCAATTAATCAAAATGGTCCGAAACCTATTGCGCTACCTAGACAACATAAGGTTTTGGCAGTTAAATATGGTTATGGGGATTCGGGAAGTGATTATTTTGATAATGGAATTGCTGTTTTAAAAAAGGGACAAGGCGGACATTTAGAATTTGAAAAATTGAGCCAAAACGAAAGAGAAAAGACTTGGGGTGGTGAAAAAATAGTGTCAGTTAAACTCTTTAAAATCTCCAAAAATCCAAATGAGGCTCCTATATTAATTGGGCAATCTGATTCCTATGGGACTTTAAAAAAGGAAATTATTTTTAATGATAATTCATTTGTCAGTAAAGTGAAAAATTCAAGGTTTTTTATCTTTGAAAATGAATTGTTTTGGCATTTAATGAAAGAGGCTGCAAGTTTAATTTCATTACAAATTCAGATAATTGAATCAACAATTAAGATCAAATTATTTGATATATGTATTCAATTAGAAGCAATAGATATAGCGGCGGAGGAAATTTCTAATCCTGTACCTGAACTACCTGAAAATAAACGTGCTGATGAAATTATTAAGTTTTTTAGAATCTTACTATGTGCAAATAATTATAAAAATATTCAGAAATTACATATATCACCAGTTTCATTGAGTAAAGACAATCAAATATCGAAAAATAAACATAGTATATTGATATCACCAATTGTCATGTATACAAAGCACAATCATATGATTAATAAATTCAAAACTTTATTCTTATCATTATTATTGGATAATGGAATAGATGAAGAAAATGCAAAATCAGTAATCAATAATGAGTTAATTATTAAGAAATTTATTAATGATCCAAATGAAATTAAGCAATTTAAAAATTCAAAAAGGTGTTATAATAATGATCCCTTTTTGAGAGTTTATTCAAGGATGGCACCAACAAGTTTAATGATTCTAAAACATAATGGGAAAAAAATTTGGATTGAATTAGTTTCTAGTTATACAACCTTGCATATTTCAATGAATGTTAAGGTTATTAAAATTGAAACTAAGGAAACTTTATTAGAATCTACGTTTAATTCGAAAAGGGACGTTGAACAGTGTTTGTCTTGGGTTCTAAAACAAAATCTATAAATCTGTAAAATGATTAATAATTAAAACAATAATACTTGAACTTATGTAAAGTATATGATTGTACTCTATAGAATTTTCCTTTTTTTTTCTCTAGTAACTTCACCACCAACTTGAAGAAACAATAGATGATTCAATTTTCAAATCATTCAAGTCTCTGCTGACATCATTAACTAAATCTATGTTATTTTCTTCGACCAATTTCTCTGTGGCAACAGGTTTATCATTCATAATCTCCAAAACAACTCCTTCATCGACATCAACCTTGCAGAGTATACATTTTAAAGCCAAATTCGATTCTTTAATTTTCAAATTAAATAATTCATTTAATTCCTTCATTTGTGATTCGTATTCAATTTTATCTTCTGGGATTTCACAAGTATCATCGCCATAGAAAACATACATACTTTCATTAATAAATTCCACCTTACCATTCTTAATCAATGGAAATTTTCTATCATCTGAATCATCAATAGTTTGAGTCCATATACTATAGAAGGATGCTTCAACTGTTTCAACTGTAATACCAAAAAAAATGTCTTTAATAATTATACCATTATAATAATTAAAGGAAGTATCTTCTGAATTTGCCCTTGACTCACCAAGTTGAATAGATTTGGCCTTTTCAGCTGCCTTTTTCTTTTCTAATGTCTTATATTCTCTATAAATAGTAAATGCCTCAGCTAATGAAAAATCAGGTATTCTAGAATTTTTCAATATTTTAACAAAAACTGACCGTTTTGGTTCGTTATCGTGAGATTCAGAAAACAATCCCCATGCTTCAGCCAATTCATGAATAAATCTTCTTTGAATTTCCTTCATTGGTCTGAAATGATGAGATTGTCTTAATTGTGAGTTATTCAATTGATTAAATCTAGATTCAAGAGTGTATGATAATAATTCTTTGAAAATATTTTCAATACTTAGACACCATGTTGACTGCTTGGAGTAAATATTGATTAGAAATGGGGTATACAATGTTTCAATCTTTCTCATTTTGAATGTGATTTCAGTTTCTTTTGTTCTAGCTGGGTTTAAACCTAATGCTTCAAATAATAACTTATTTCTACGTTCCTTTTCACAAATTTCATCACATTCAATATTAGAAATAGTGCCATCTTCTGAAGCTTCAATCATTTTTGCAACAATGTAACATGTAATTGATTGCTTTCTTCTACCACAATTACATGTAAGCTCAATTTTTTCTTGACATGGAATTTGTTCATTACATGATTTACCAAAATGGCATAATTGTTGACATTTATGGCCACATTTTTTCAATTTAAGACATTTTTCAGTACATTTCTTTTGACAATCACCAACTTTGTGACATACCTTTTTACAATTATGTTCACCACAAGCGAGTTGTTTGCCACACGTTTTGAAACAACTTATAGTTTCTTGATAACACATAACATTAGTAACCAAATTTTTCTTCTCACATTGACACATTTTGGTAACCAACATTGTACATTTTGGACATGATATATTATCTTCATGACAATTATGGTGTTCAGCTCGATGCCCACACTCAGTTGGTCTTGTGCATTGATAAGGACAGACTGGTAATACCGTACCACATCTGACAGGTGCAGATACAATTGTACGACCACAATGACAAATTAGGTCATCCGATGAAGATTCTAAACATGGTGGACACGGACCAGAATGACAAATTAGTTTACATCTATGTTTACCACAACTTAGAAGTTGATCACATACTTGTTCACAAGTATGAACAGCCTCAATTTCCACTTGATCTGCAATTGCATTTGTAATTAAGTTATTTCTCAATTGCTTCTTTAAGAACTTTGTTCTATCAAATGCAATCTGTCTAAATTCACAACAACGTTTGGTACAATAATGTCTCTTACAATTAAATTTTGCATTACATTTAGTCAAACAAGTAGGAACATAGCCATCAATTTTCAAAGAGCATGCAACTGAATAATGAGTAAATCCACATTTACAATCCATATCAATAGATTTATAACAGGGAGCACATGGTCCATTGTGACAATTCCAATAACACTTATGACCACATGGTAACCTTTTGCCACAAATTTCATTACAATTTGGGATTTCATCAAGACATGATTTTCTTGGAGTTGATAGTAAATCATTAATTTTGGATTTTCCACAAGAACAATATATCAAATTTTTTGGACTATTTGGACATTTATGACATGATTTATCAATTGTATGACAATTTAATGAACATTTATGGATTCCACAATCTAGTAATTCGTTACATGAACTATTACATTCAAAATTACCAATCCAAGAATCCCCATTTTGATCGATTGACTTTTTTGGTAGTCTTTCATGGCATTCAATAAGTTCATTTGACTTACCACAATAACATTTAACATTCAGTGTTTCAGTACATTCACCACAAAATCCAGAATGACATCTTTTTGCACATTTATGTATACCACATGGAAGATAATCATTGCAAATTTCATCACACTGCCAACCAGTTGCATAAGGAGTTAAAATACAAAGTGACTGTTTTGAACTTTTACCGCAATGACATTTTAAATTTGGACCAAGTGCAGTACATTTTTCAATATGAGGACCAGGATGGCAAGTATGTGAACAATCATGAGAACAATCAGATAGAGGTTTGGAACATTGATTACCACATGAATGTGGTTCTAAATAATTAATATTTGGGTTAGTTGATTTACCACACCAACAGGTATATTTTTTAGGTATTTTAAGATGATTAAAATTGCACGAAGGACAACGCCATGATTTGTCATCTTGTGTTGATGAACCACGTTGGGCCCAATCTTGAATACAATCTAAATCAAATACCCTATAACAATTGTTACAAGACCAAATTTTCGAAGTTGGCGTAATATAATCTGTACAAACCAGACAAGTATAATTTGATGTCCCAATTTCTTTCAAAATGGAGGACCTCAAATCCAAATGAATGTGATCTGGTGTGGGTTCATGTGTATGATCTTGCATGTTATAAGTATTTTATAAGAATCAAATTCAAAGTCAAACCTTTTCTTGTATAAAGAGAACTGAAAATTTAAAATTCAAGAAACCAGTGGACAACTTATTTTGCTGTGGGAGAAGTTACTTTTCGTGGGAACCCAGTCGCTCTAACTTTCATGGGGAAAATATAAACATTTTTTTATTTTTCTTTTTCACTGGGGAAACACTTTCATAATTAGTGGGTAGTTTTCGAGTTTTCAAACTTTCGTGGGCAGCGACCAAACATCTTTTGGTGGGAGCAAACTTACTTCATTTGATAATTATTACTTATTATCTTTAGTCGTACTGACCCATTGAAGAAATACAAAGTATATAATATTAGTAATTGAATTTTCGTAAGGTAAGGTAAGGTAAGGCATTTTCAATACCATTTAAATCTTTTATTGTCTTATTTTTTAAAATCAATTATGGGAAGATTCAAAGGTTCAGAATCTATATTTATTTTCAGTGGTAATTATGATATAATACTATTTGAAATCAGCTTTATCAACTAAATTTTTCACTTTTTCTTTTATCTCCATATTGTTTTCGATTATACGATTTTTAATGAGTGTTTCACTTTATCTGATATTTCTATCTAGTGTATCTTTCAGTTGATTACTTAAATTATTACTGTTGTTGATATTATATAGTATTGTTCACATTGTCTTGAATTTAATCTTTCTTAGTCGTTACACAAATATTTATGATCTCTACCCATTCACTTACCACCGTGACTACATGTGAGAATCGAACCAAGGACTGTGTTTATAAAAAATAGACGTCGATCGACCTGATTGACCCATACCCCCGTACACCACTGAAGAAATCATTAACTTCCCCTCTCAGTAAGAAACCAACAACATGAATTTTAATCATTTTAGATTTGTGTTGGCGGTTTAGATAGTTAAATATTTCTACATTCCGCAAATTATACAATGGCTACTTTGTCCGACCCATGGAAGAAGAGAGATGCATGGAGATACCAAGGTGTCTTCTCAAAAAGTCAAAGGTTTAAGGGCCTTTTCCCAGGTTTTTATATTGGATTAGGCGCTTTTGTTGCATATTCCGTTTATGAAGATTATTTAGCTCCAAAACCAGCACACCATTAGATAATCGCATTCTGCTTTAAAAACATACACATACTATTGTTTGGTCGTATTTCAGCTATTTATTCATTATTTATTATTATTCTATTTATATATTCAGTTACTTCACTTTTTATTTTATATATTAATTACATAATTAAAATTGATTAATTAATAAATTCTAAAATTGTATATATAACGAGATTTACTTGTTAATAAGTCATTAATTCTAAAATTACAATGCAAAGTCTATAGAAAAATAAAAAGAAATAACTTACCCACCCTCTATCTAGTTGGCGATCTATCTCTTCTATTTCTAGCTTTTGCTTCCATCCAACAACTCCAATGCCAAATTTTACCCTTTTGTTCAATTGCATTTTTCCAAATCCAATCGCCATTATTTTCATCGAATGTACCTACAATCATATCTTTACAAATACCGCACATAACTTCATTGTTTGAGGATTCAGGTATATGAACAATATGGTTTGGCGCATCACTCAAATCAACTTTCTCTTTACGATCCCTAAAAGAAGTTATATCCTTTTCATTTTTAGTTTTGTCAGAATCTATTATAACTGAAGTTTTAGCAACCATATTGGTATTATTATCGAAACTGGAGTTATTACCACTTTTAGATTTTTCAATTATTTGAGTATCATCATTAAATTCAATCCATTCATCGTTTCTTAAATACCATGATCTATTAATAACACCGCCTAGGCCATTACCACCGACTTTCAATCTTTGTTCAACTCTTTCATGCCATTCTTCATGTTTGTGTAATAGTATTGAACCTTCTTCTGAATCTAAGAATCTTTTTGGACAATTTGGGCAAATTACAGGTTTAAATTCATATAGCAATGAAATTTCGTTCTTGTTCGGTATATGATTGTTAATAAATGATTGTGTTAACGTTGCATCTTCAATGATTGATTTTTTAGTAGGTTTAATAAAGTTAAAATCCACTTTATTTGTATTATTGGTAGCATAATTAACATTACTGCCACTTGTCTTCTTTAATATATTCTCAAGGAATGATAAGCTTTTCAGTCCTAATGGATTGGTATGTCCATTGTCTGTAGTTTGTAAATTTTGTTGTAGTGATGCCTGACTTTTTTGTTCTTGGTTCATTGTCATGTTAATCATTGCTTGGGCTGAATTATTTGATGATGTATTATTATTATTACTGCCACTTAGACTTAGTAGACTTTGTAATTGTGAAGCATTGAATTGATTTGAATGTTGCTGCTGCTGTTGTTGCTGTAGTTGGACAGCTTGTTGTTGTTTAAGTATATTCAATTTTAATAATTCATCGTCTCTAATTGTTTGTAATTGTTTTGAAACTGCATCTAATTGTGGTTGATCAATTTTTGCTTTACCATTTAAAATTTTCTTTAATTGATTTAATAATTGAGATCTTTGATGACCCTTTTCATCGTTAACTGAAGATTTTAATCTTGAATTAACTAAGATTATCAAATCATCAATTTCTTTAATTAAATTATTTCTTTGATTAATTGGAGAATTTTCATTTGAAGTAGAAGAAGATGATGTTATATTCATTCCAGGATTTGATGCAGCAGTTACTTTAATTAAAAAATCTTCAATTTTATCTAATTGATTTGAATCAAACAATGGTAGACCAGTTAAAGCGGTTGGAATTTTCCAAGTTTTAAAAAGTTTGATTAATTTACATCTAGTTTGATCATCAACTAAACCATAAGTTTGGGTAAAAGTTTTAAATAGATTATTTGAAAATAAAGAAGTATAAGGTAATCCTATATTCTTAGAAATAGAATCTAATAAATACAAACAGAAGAGTTTTTGCGAAGGAATTGCCTTTTCAATTCTCCTTTCAATGGCATTCACAATCTCAGGGGCAAACTGAGTATTTTCTTGGGCCAAAGTAGTGTGTGACTCGATGATAGGTCTAGAGTTGAAAGTCAACGCCTGTAGAGAAGAATAGTAGTCATCACCAAAGGACATGATGGCAGATGTCTGACTGAAAGAACATAAAATGTAAGCTTTGAAACTAAGAATATTAATAAACCAATATAGAAAATAAGCAGAATAAATTAGAAATTTCAAATTTCCAATTTCCATCACGGAATTTGCACTTTTCAATTTTCAATTTTCACTTTTCACTTTTCAAAGTTTTCAAACTCGCAAAACTTCCACTACAGTTTGGTCACTTGTCATTTCTTTCTTAGGGCCTTTCTCTTGTTTCTTTCATTTTAATACACATCACCCAATAACACAATGTATATGCAAAGACAAGTCGCATCCGTTATAAGATCTTCTCTCCGTTCCGCTGTCAGACCATCCATGATAGCCTCTGTCCCTGTGAGACAATTCTCTGCTACCAGAAGTTTCCTAAATACAGAGAAGAAGGAAACTGAACAATCTGAAGAATCTAAATCAACAGAAGAAGATCTTTCTCCTATTGAAAAAGATTTAAAGGATCTAAAGGCAAAATTAGAGAAGAAGGAAAAGGAATATGTTGAATTAAAGGATAGTTATATCAGATCTGTCGCAGATTTCCGTAATTTACAAGAAACTACTAAAAGAGAAATTCAAAAGGCAAAGGATTTTGCACTTCAAAAATTTGCAAAAGATTTAATTGAATCAATCGATAATTTTGGACATGCATTAAATTCTGTTCAAGAAGATGCAGTTAAGACAAATAAAGAAATTGAACAATTATATGATGGTGTCAAATTAACAAGAGATGTTTTTGTGAAAACCTTACATAAACATGGTTTAAAGAAAATCGACCCACTGGATGAAGATTTCGATCCAAATAAGCATGAAGCTACTTTCCAAGTTCCACATGAAGGAAAGGAACCAGGTACTGTTTTCTTTGTTCAACAACCAGGTTATGAATTAAATGGTAGAGTTTTAAGAGCTGCGAAAGTTGGTATTGTTAAGTCAAACGAATAAATAACTAGAAATACATTTTAAAGTTTGTCTTTTAGTTCAATACCTTTAATTTATTTTATCTGTACATATATCTAACTATAAATAAAATACTCTTTAATGTTAATGAAATCTATAATTTACCGAATTTTCAATTGTCACTTATATTTTTAATTACCTATTAATTAATTTAAACAATGTATTTGTATCCATGTTCCTTAGGTTCTGCAAAATTCATTCGAAGTTTTCTGCCCTCAATTTGAAGATTCTTTAACTCATTTATTGCCCTATCTGCAGCTTCTATAGAAGCAAACCTAGCATAACCATGACCCATACATTCTTGCTTAATTGGTGATTTAGCAAGTCCTATTCGTAGAACTTGATATGGTTGCAATATTTTCATTAAATTTTCTTCACTAACATTATACGGTAAGTTGTTAAGAAATACCACATCATATTTAATATTTTTCAATTTTTTAAAGTCTGTACCCAATATCAGTTTTATTTTTCTATTTTGTAGAACATATCCTTGCATTTGAACAGCTGCTCTCTTGGCATTTCTAGGATCAGATAGTACAATGCGTCCGTATCCTTTTGCGTGTTCTTTCCCCATTGTCATCGGTAAATGGAGATCTTCTATAGGTCCATATTTCTCAAAAATCTTAATTATTTCTTGTCTAGTTGTCTCATAAGGAAGTTGTGACAGATATATAGTTTGATTTAGGTCAGATGCTGATTTTTCAAGTGTATTTTTGGATGCTTTCAGCAGATTCACATTATTCCAACGCCTTGACGAAGTTGTAAAGTATCTCTTAAGCACAGAAGAATTTCTCAACATTTTCAATTGTGAAATTTTAGATTAAAAACAGTTCTTAGAAGTTCTAAGTTTTACAAGTTTTATCTTGAATTTGACATGAATCTTGAGAAATTTTTGGTTTTTAGTTCAGTGAGGCTTTTTGAGTTTTGATATTTGATGTTCAATTATATTTGAAGTGCTCCTGCATTTGTTCCTATTCTATTCTTGTTCCTGTTGGTCTTGTATTCTTACAATTACCTCCTGTATCGACATTTACAACAATGGGGCCACCACCACCTCCTCCTCCCCCACCTCCTCCAGGGATGCCTCCCTCTATGGCAGGATCTCAAACAGCTATACCTAAGATCACACCAGATAGAAACGCCCTACTTGGTGATATTAGAAAGGGTATGAATTTGAAGAAAGCAACTACAAATGATAGATCTGCCCCAAAAGTTGGTGGCAATGTCTCTTCTTCAACACCACCTTCATTCGGTGGTAGTGCACCTGCAATTCCGAATATTTCAAACGGATCAGCACCTTCAATTCCAACTGGTGCACCACAACTAGGTGACATATTTGCAGGTGGAATGCCGACTTTAAAACATGTATCGCAAACTCAGAAACCTACGAATAACGTACCTTCAGCTCCCTCAGTTCCATCAGGACGCCCAAAGAGAAACTCATTGAACTTTTCACCAGCAGCTCCACAAATTCCAACAACGGCTCCACCAGGTGCTCCTCCAATTCCAGGAACTACTCCATCTTTATTACCCAAAAATTCTGCACCTTCAATTCCTTCACAGAGACCAAATCTACCAAAAACTTCAGATGTATCTACAAAAAGTACACCCAAAATACCCATCAAAAGGCCTCCTAAAGCTTCGACTTCAACGCCACCTATAATTCCTTCAGCTATTCCTCCATTGCCATCCTCTGCTCCACCGTTACCTTCTTCTGCTCCTCCTTTGCCTAATTTAGCACCACCTTTGCCAACATTTTCATCACCTTCACCTCCACAACCTGTTCCACCAACACAATCTTTTTCTACACCTGGAATACCGCCCCCACCGCCTCCAGGACCACCTCCTCCACCGGCATTTACAAATCAAAAGTCGTCTGCTCCAACAACATCAACTCCCTTAGCAGGAGGATTACCATTCTTAGAAGAGATAAATAAAAAAAGGGATAATAGATTTGTTGTAGATGAAACTACAATCAATTCAATAAAGCCAGCAACACAGTTTTCACCAGAAGGTTCTGCTGCACCGAACGTATCATCAATGAAATCACAATCTACATTTGGTGCTCCACCTCTACCAACTTCAAACGTCCCAAAGTTGCCTACCATGGCACCTCCAAGTGCTCCAGCTATTCCATCTATGGCGGCTCCACCGTTACCAACATTATCGCATCACATTCCTACTGCTCCTACTGCTCCTGCTCCTCCTGCTCCTCCTGCTCCTCCTGCTCCTCCTGCTCCTCCTGCTCCTCCTGCTCCTCCTGCTCCTCCTGCTCCATCATTTGGAAATGCTCCACCTCCACCAGGTCCTCCGCCTCCACCGTCTTTCACAAACACACAACAGTCAAAGCCGACACCCCCTGCCGTTGGTGGTGGTTTACCGTTTTTAGATGAGATCAATAAAAGAAGAAATGATGCTTTTGTGGTTGATGAGAAGGCAGTTGCAAGTAAGAAGGGAGCCACAACAACTGCTCCAATTGAACAAGATAATGTAAAAGCTTCAGCTTCTTTACCTTCATCAATTCCTGCTTCTAGTGGCAATCCATTGATGGATGAAATAATGAGAAAATCTCATAAGCATTCATCAAGTAATGTTTCAAACATGCCGAAACCTCCACATGTTCCTGTCATACCGTCATCTCCACCGCCACCTCCTATGATGTCTTCGCCTCCTGCACCATCGTTCAATGCACCATCAGCGCCTGCTCCCCCAAAAGCTTATGCACCACATCCACCAAAGGTTTCTCCTGAAGAACCTATTGCACAACACATTCCACCATCGATCCCGCCAGCAATTCCCCCAGCAATTCCCCCAGCAATTCCTCATACAACAGCACCATCAATGCCACCATCAATGCCACCATCAATGCCACCATCAATGCCACCATCAATGCCGCCATCTGTTCCCTCATCATCTACTCGACTACAACCGTCAATCCACGTTTCAAATAATGAAAATAATGATATTTCAGATACATCAAGTATATTTTCAAACTCTACATCTACAACCTCAAGATTCAGAAAGAAACCTGTACCTCCACCACCGCCTCCTCCTCCAATATCTACTGATACTGCTTATACTTCTGCACCGCCTAAATTAGAAGTTAACACAAGTTCATTAAATTTAACGTCGACGATATCAACAAGTCCGTCATCGGCATCTCAAAACGAAGATAATTCATTATTTGGAAATATAAGGTCCAAATTTGGCAGTAGTTTTAGACATCATAATAATAAATCAACAAATATGCATAATGATGCAATTGTTCAAACTCAAATTGTCGGTAATGAAATTCGTAAAATTGATGCTTCGGCATATACGATTTCGGGATCTACTGGGGGGGCTGCATTATCAAACTCATCATCAAATTCCAAAGTTCTCAGAATGGAAAGCTCAAGGTTTAAATTCAGTCAACAGAATGAATTACCTTCTCCACATAAATATGAAGGTAGAATCAAATTGTATGCTAGTGGCAGAGGCAGTAGTCTTCCATTAAACTTAGGACATTTAACATAATTAAGATCTAGATAGTTTATAACGTAACCATGTATATCTTTAAAACGATTTCATTTATTATAACTACAAGAATATAAATCTCTATTTACAAAAATTGTCTATTTATTTAATCACATCTGCCATCTTTCCAACCGTCCTTCCATCTTTCTTTCCACAAGTTACAATCAAATTTAGGTTTCCCAAGTTTAACATTAACCGAATTATGAGCATCACAGAGCCATTTGCCAAATTCATCTCTATTTGTAACTTTAACTTTTTCTTTTTCAATATAATCTCTAAAATCTTCAGCACAATAAAAACAAGGGTACAAATGTGAAAATGAATTAATAAATTGTGTTAAATTTTTTTGTTGAAATGGTGTTGGTTTCTCTGGGTATGTTGCTGCAATCGAATGTAATAAGGTCCATGTAGATCTACCTAACTGTTCAACATCAGGTGGACAATCGTCGACAGTTGAATCTTCTGCAGTTGATGCAATTGAAACTTCGGATGTGGCAATCGCCGTTGCCCCTGCCGCAGCTTTCTTGGCTCCAGATCCTGGCATTTGACTAGTAACACTACGAAAATCTAGTAATGTATTACAAGCACGACATCTGAGATAAGAAATTATTGAAAATAATGTTAGTATTTTGGACTATAAGTAACCATTCTAATTTGAACAAATTAAAATATGTACATACGGTTTGCCATTTTCATCATATATAATTTTTCTACCGCTTAAACCAAACTGTGGCATTCCATGAGGAACAGCCTTGACCGAATCTTTCTTATCTTCTGACATGATAACCTTAGTAAATAGGTAAACCAATCAACTAGGGAAAAAATGTTTATTGGAAGACAAGAATAGGACAAGGAAATTATTACTTGAAATTTGTCATCATGAAAATTTTACGGATTTAAGATTTAAATTTAGAAAGCGATTAAAATGAGCACTGGATATCAAAGCTTTAAAGTTTAAACTTTAAACCTTGAAAATCAAAACAATCAAGAGAAGATACCAACCAGAAAGGTTTATTTTAAATATCTTAACAGTAGCTTAATTAAGATGATATATAAATACTAAAATACAGATATACGCTAAAAATACCAAAAAAAAATGCAAAGAAATAAAAAATAAAATGGTTTCGTATGGATAAATAATTTCTAAATTTAAAATTCTAAATTGGATAGATATAATTTTCAGATGACATAACGATATTATCAATTTCCAATAAACGAAGGGCAGCTTTATTTTCAGCAGGTCCATATCTATCTTCTTGTGATAATTGTTCATTGATCAAATCAAACAGTTCTTGGATACCATACTGATCCTTTTTATTATTTCTAAATATTGTTGAAAGAGTCTTTTTGAACAGTTCATAACGATTCTCAGAAATTTGACCATCCCAATTATCATTTTCTTGATTGTTAAGTGGTTGCAATGTTGTTGTTATTGCTGTCGTCGTATGTTCATCAGGAATTGTATCAATGTTTGCTTCATCGGTTGGTCTTAAGGTGATTTCAGTATTCAAATTTAAATCTGATGTAGAAGAAGTTTCTAGATTTTCAATACCCCTTCTCATTGTTTCAACTGAATCTTCATGGATAGTAACTTGAACTTGAGATCTTGTTGTAGGACCCGTCGTTCTTCTTGTAGACGATAAATTATAAGAATGGTTTACATTACTATCATTGTCGTCATCGCTTTCAAATTCTTCATCAGATGATAAACCAGTCTCATCAACATGAACTCTCCTCTTTTTACGAGGTGATTTTTCGTTAACAGTAGGTGTCTTCTTTTTCAATTCTTTAAACAGTGAAAATCTTAATATTTCCTCTGCAATTTTAACATCTTTAACATTGATAGTTGCAGATAATCTAATTTTTGCATGCGCAGTTGCTAAACGAATGATTGTCTCTAAAGTTCTGGCAGTAATTGGGGTTGTCCTGGAATTTTTCGTATTTTCATCATTCCTTAAGGATGCATAAATATCGACAATCAAATTTTTGGCATCTTCACTCATCATTGGTTCCTTCGTTTTGGCATACTGAATATATTTTTTCAAAAATGGAATTGTCAAAACTAAAGGTATATTTTGACCATTTCTATCTGTCACAGTAATACCCGCATGCAAACTTGGATTATACTTAAGAAAAACTTTTGAAGATTTATCACCAGTTTCTTCTAATTCCATGTCACCGACAGCTAATTTAATATTAGATTTATCCCTAATTGGTTCTCCTTCAGCGTATCCTGCTGGGAGAAATCTATGCATATTCATAACATGTTCACTAATTTTTCTATCTCTTTCATCATTTATATCATCAGTAATAATGAATAATAAATCAAATCTTGATAACAAAGAATCAGGCAATGCAATATTTTGTTGTGGTGTTTTGAATGTATCATATTGACCAAAAATAGGATTTGCAGCTGCAAAGACTGCACATCTTGCATTTAATGAAGTATGAATACCGGCTTTCGAAATTGTAATTGTCTGTTGTTCCATAACTTCATGAATTGCAACTCTATCGATGTCATTCATTTTATCAAATTCATCAATACAAACAATACCTTGATCAGCCAATACCATAGCACCAGCTTCTAATTTTCTTTCACCAGTTTCTTTATCAGTTGTAACAGCAGCAGTTAAACCAACACCTGAAGAACCTCTACCAGTTGTGGTAATCGCCAAAGGGGCTGTGTTTAAAACAAACCTTAACATTTGAGATTTTGCAGTTGATGGATCACCAACCATTAAAATATTAATGTCACCTCTTAACCTTGCACCATTATCTAATGTTTTTGTGGTACCACCTAAAAGCATCAATAAAACTGCCTTCTTAATATAATCATGACCATAAATTGATGGTGCTAAAGATTCTGCTAATAATTCAAAGATTTGTTTCTTTCTCGATAATCTAACAATGTTATCAATATCTTGAGCTGTTAAATTTTCTGTCACCTTTGATGAAGTTGATAATGCATGTAATTGATAAATTGAATTTGCTAGAATAACTACTTTAAATGCACCATTATCGTTCAAACCACCACCTAAAGTTCTATAAACACCAATAACTTGAATTCTATCACCTGGTTTACAACAATCTGCTAAATCATCGTCTAAAATAACATCTAAAGATCTTGGTAATTGACCTGGAGGAGCCAACTCAGGTAATTCTTGAATTGTAATAACTTGATGGTCTCTATAAGTACATAAACCGTATTCAGTTTCCAATTTATTACCATCTGCATCTTCAGTTGGATATATTGCAGGAGTTGTAATTGGGTCAAAACTAGTAGTTTGATCACTATAATTTCTTGAAAAGAAAAAATTTTTCGTTTCATTATAATGAACAGATTTAATAATTTTAGGACGAACCAATGAAGCTTTTGTGATGATACCTTCCATTGAAATCATTTTCGACAAATATGATGAATTGATTGTCCTTGGTGATAAACTATAGGCACCAAATGAACCAATGAATGAAATGTAAAATTCATCATCTTCAGAAATTTCAATACCAGGAGTTTCAACTGGACTATAAATTGCATGTACCATTTCATTGAGTGCTTTTAAACAAGAAGGTAAATATTGAGCCGGAGATTCTAATAAGCCAGTTGCAAAATTGTTGTCAAATCTTCTTAATTCATCAATATTAATTGGTAATCTTTTTTTACCATTTCTTAACATACGTTGAATCTCTTGTTCATAAACAGGAATATCATGGACTCTAATACTCAAAAAGTTTTGAAATATTCTGACACGGTCGTCAAGAACAACTTCTTCAACACTTGGGTCGGTGGTGCTCATCTTGTAACGTGATTGGAAGTTTAAATATTCACAAAGATGTTTTAATGTAAATTTCTCTTGTATTCTCTCTTCTCATCTGCATTCAATTATATGGCTGTTTCAGGAAAAGTGAACGCGAAAATGTTAATGAAAAAGAAAAATTGAACTTCAATTTATCTGATTTGGGATTTTGACCGAATGCGGAAATTGGAAATTGGAAATCGGCTGGGTGGCAACATGAATTGAGGAGGTGATGATGATGATGATGATGATGATGATGATTAGTAGATCAAATAAGAGACAATATTGAATAGATCGAAGTCATGGGTGATGCGGATGATCCACACGTTGACACTACATCCTTCAATAATGTCTTGGCTGTTGTGAATCGAATGCGTAACGAACTGGCTGTAGATGGTGGAGATGTTGCAAACAAGAGACAGAAATTACCAGAAAGAATTCAACCACCAACAGCCATAACCAACAATAACAAAAATAACAGCAATTCCACAACCGAACTTCCCCCCAGAGTATCTAAACCTGTACTACCCCATCAAAATATACAGACTGGTGTATCTGAAAAGATCAATATTCCTAAAGAATTACCTGGATTCCAACCAGTTAGGTTACCCCCAGAGGCAAGGGGAACCTATATACCACCTCAACAAATTACACCGGTCAGGTCGACAAACAATTTTCAAACGTTTACACAGATCCAAGTTTCAAGATCACAGACAGGTAATCCATTACTAGAATATTTAAAAGTTTATCAAATGAATAGTAAAATTAAAGATGTTGATTATGTTATCAATTCTAAATGTGTTGCGTTGTTTATATCATTAAGATACCATAAATTGCATCCAGAATATGTTTATAATAAATTAAAGAAAATGACATATACCAATGAAGATATAGTGAAAGTATTACTCGTTTATGTGGATATTGAAGATTTCCAAGATGTGATTAGAGAATTAAACAAGTTATGTTTATTCAATAATTTGACAATGATTTTAGGATGGAGTAATGAACAATGTGCAACGTATTTACAAAATTTAAAGTATGTTGAAAAGGAAGCAAGTAAAAAGATAATTCAAGGCAACAGGAGTAAAGATGATGAGGTCTTGGCAAACGAGGGGAAATATATTGAGAGAGTGGTGAACACTATTTCATCGGTGAAAAGTGTCAGTCAAACAGATGCGAAATCATTATTGGCGATGTTTGGGAGTGTGCTGGAGATAATATCTGCAGATGGGGACCAATTACAAGGTATAGATGGATTAGGACGACTCAAGGTAGAGAGATTACTTGATGCGTTTAACAAACCTTTTAGAGAAGAATAGATGAATGAATGAATGAATGATAAGTACCAAGTACTAAGTACAGTATAACTAGTGAAGAAACCCAACTAAACTCCTCTGCATACTTGTGCACAACGCGTGGTTGCCTAAAACGGCAAGACGTAAATAGAGACAACACTTGTTTTTTTGTTTTCTTTTCCTTAATGAAATTTCACTGTACCTCTCCAGGTTTGTCACCAGCAGACGATCTCGTCAATCTGGGGATACCCCTTTTTTATTCCTGTGTTTATCCTTTATCTTTCTTTTTATATAAACCCCTCTAATTCCACCCCAATACCCCCTCCTATAACCAATCACATCCAGTGCTGATAACCTAATATTAAAAGTTAAAAAGATTCCTCTCAATTTTCCTCATTCTCATCTTTTTTCCGCTTTTAGGTTTACTTTTTTCTCATTTTGAAAAGAAAACACAAACAAATCAAAACATTTGCACCTGGCAATTTCCAACCAAAATAATCATCTTATTTTGGCTATTTCTTTGATTGCTCTGCTCCAAAATTCAAGCCTTCTGCTGCTGTGACAATCTCTAAATTGCATAGTACAGCAACATACTCTTTAGACTCATTCAAAAAGCCAACAGCCGCTAACTGAATTCCTCCCCCTTTATTTCCATTTCCATTTTCTTTTTCTTTTTTTTTTTTGATTCCATCAAAAGAAAAAAGTCATTAAAGATTCCAAAAAAATTGGCACATTTTTGCAAGCCCAATTTTGCCTAACTATTTGTACAATTTAAGCATTCTATTTTCACTCTGTCCCTCATTTCAGCAGGTCTAAGAACCATCAAATATCAAATAGAAAAAAAAAATAAAAGGAGAAAATTAATAATAAGATCAATCACAATTAACAATTTAATAATACACATCTCATTTATTAAAATTATATTAATATACATTGTATCCCCCTCCTCTCTCTCTTTTCTCATTAGTATCGATACATTTCCTTTTCTTGTCTTGCCGAATCATCCAGCGCAACTAAATAAATAATGTCAAATTCTTCAAATTCCAATAGATATTCTAAAAGATACTCATTATCTGAAAACCCTAATAAACATAATATCCCAAGAGAAATTAGATTCGGTAATTATGTACTAGGTACAACTCTAGGTGAAGGTGAATTTGGTAAAGTTAAATTAGGTTGGAGAAAAGATGGTAAGTTACCTTCTCAAACTGCAATTAAATTAATTAAAAGAAAATCAATCCCTTCAGGTTCTGTTAAAGAGGGCAAAATCTATCGTGAAATAACAGCTTTAAAAAGGTTGAGACATCCAAATATTGTCAGATTAGTTGAAGTTTTACAAAATGATAAATATATTGGTATAGTTTTAGAATATGCACCAAATGGTGAATTGTTTGATTATATTTTAGAAAATAAACATTTAAAGGAATCATCTGCCTGTAGATTATTTGCACAATTAGTTTCAGCGGTTGATTATATGCATTCTAAAGGTATAGTTCATAGAGATTTGAAATTAGAAAATATTTTGTTGGATGAATATAAGAATATAATCATAACAGATTTTGGTTTTGTTAATTCATTTACTTCTGTTGATAATGACCTAATGAAAACAAGTTGTGGTTCTCCATGTTATGCAGCTCCTGAATTGGTGGTTAGCTCAGAACCTTATGAAGGTAAAAAAGTGGATATTTGGTCCTGTGGTGTTATTTTATATGCAATGTTAGCTGGTTATTTACCATTTGATGATGATCCCGAAAATCCAGATGGTTCAAATATTGCAAGGTTATATCATTATATTACTCATACGCCTCTAACTTTCCCTGAATATATTCAACCAACACCAAGGGATTTGTTGAGAAGAATTTTGGTTTCAAATCCAAATAAAAGACTCAATTTAAAGGAAATCAAAATGCATCGTTGGTTATATCATCATCTACCATTCTTACATGTTACTGCTGTTGAATGGGATAGAGATTATAAAACTTCTAAAATTTTAACTCAACAGGAAAGGGCAAATAGAAGAATGTCTTTAATGGAAAATCCAACATCTGCTTCATTAATATTGAATAGTAACTCAAATATAAAATCTTATTCATCACAGAATATTCAAGCTTCATTATACTCAAACCCTGCAGCTCCTCAAACTTCGAGAACTGTTGCAATACCTTCTGCAGAAACATCTCCTGTATCTTCACCAATTAGAAAACCAATAGTATCTCCTATAGTTTCGTCATCATCGACATCGAATAATAATAATAATAATAATAATAATAATGAAGTATTTGATAGCAAAAATTACTCTGATAATTTTACAACAAGACATTCAAGATCTGGCTCAACGGCAAGTATTGTATTACAAGCTGTAGTTGATGCAGATGTTCAAAATAAGAGACGTTATAGTAATGGCTCAACTTCTGATATTCTTACGCCCCCGATTAGAAGCTCAAATCAAAGACCAATTTCATTTGCTCCTGTATTATTAGAAAGTAGTAATAAAATTGAAACAATTAAGGAAAGTCCTGAACATAAAAAGGTTTTACCACCTGTTCCTACCCCGATTTTCAAAAAACCTAATGATTTACCAACAAGACCAAATAAACCAAGACCGACATCTTATCATCCTTCATATTCATCAAATAGTTTGGCAACGCCTGATTTATCGTTCATTGCAAATTCTAATTACTCAGAGACTTCATTAAGAGGAAATAATAATAACAATAAAAAGATCACTCATAGTTCTACATATTCTTCAACTTCTGAATCTCTAATTTCAACTCCGTTGAAAGAAGCATCAATTCCAGAATCAGAACTATCAAGAGATGATATTAAAATTGATGAAAGTAATGATAAAATGGAATCAGTGGTAATGGATGATAATATTAATGTTAAAAATAATAATACACCAAAAAATTATTATGCGATGGATTTATTAACTAGTGCATTTGATTCACTTTCGGTTATTCCAAAAACTTTAAATTCAACACTTGAAAAGGGAACTGCAACAATTGATATATACACAGAATCAATAAGTGAACCAACGTCTTCAATGTCTAATTCGGCATCATCGACATTTCATAAATTAACAAACGATGAAATTGTTGAATCTGAAAAGGAGAATATGAATACTTCAAATGCTGAATTGATGAAAACAAGAAATACATTATCTAAAACGAAACCATCAGCAATACTAAGTTCAAACTCAAATTCAAATGGAAATGTTTCAGCTGTGACTCCATCAAACAATAGCGAATCTAATACCAAATATAAACGTTTTAGTCTACTTACATTTTATCAGAACATACCGGGACCTACAGCACCTAATACTTATGTTATGAATAATAATGAAGTTCATTCAAATTCTGAACCAATTATTAATGATGTTTATCTTGATATTAAACAAAATCGTAGTAAAACTTCAATTACATCAACAACAACAACAACACCAAAGATGACACAAATTTCAACAGTTTCTGAATCTAACGAACTTGAAATTGAACCATCAACAATCAATTCAATCTCTCAACCATCACAAAAACAGAGAATAATTACACCAAATAGCATACATAGTAACTCGAGTTCAAATTCTAGATCAAAAAATCAAGTTAAACCGTTTGAACCAATATCCACAACTACAAAGTCTGAAAGAAGAGTTTCAAGTATCAATGCTCATTCACATACTAATAACAAAAACAATAATGATAAAGTTGAGAGGGAAACTTCCACTGCTCGTAAAGTTATGGATTTTTTCAAACGTAGGAGTATGCGTATCTGAATATAATTGGAATTGAAATTGAAATTGGAATTGGACATTGGACATTGTTAATTGATTTTTGATATAGTTGTTATTTTTTATGAATCATTGAATTTTAACGTTGTTAGTCAATTGTTTTGGCTTTTGTGTTTTAATTCATTTAAATCTTATGTTAGTTTATTGTATTTTATTACCTTTATTTATGTTATTATTTTTTATCAACTTATGGCTTTTTTCTTCTTTTTCGTTTTTTTTTTTTAAGGGATTTTTATAAATGCATTTACTCTACTAATTTTTAACAAACATAATTTTTGATAATGTAATATTTACTCGAACGTTAATTTGTTATTAAAAGAATAATAAAATCATATAGTATAAATAATCGAATGTATATAGATTATAGAATAAATAAATAGTTTAAATGAATAGAATAGAATTATGAAAAATGGAATATAAGGTATTAATTAATTAAAAGTTTATTTTTGCATGCTTCTTAAATAATTCTCCTTAACAGCTTCCCATTGTTGTTCTCTCTCTGAATGATATTTCTTCATCCATTTAGATGGAGAATTCTTCATAATAATATGTTTTCTTAAAACCCATGGTTTCAAAGTATTTGAAGCAAAAACGACAGAATTTGTTTCAAATGCTTCTTCAGCTTCAGGTTCAGCCTTTTGACCTCTAAAATTTCCAGTTAATCTTAAATCTCTGACTGCTAAATATTTATCCCATTGATCTGTCTTTGTTCTTGGTCTAACCCAGTCTTTTTCTTCAGTTGGAACTGAATAATTTGATTCATGATTTGGACCTTGTGAATTACGTGTTAATGATGCAATTGTAATTGCATTCATACCACCACCTGCTAAAGCGAAAAACTGCATAAAATAAAATTAGATTAAATTAAATCATAATGTTAGTATTTTGAATTTATGGTATATTAAGAGCTCATTAGATTTCTATTTAATCGAATAATTAAATTGAGTAATCAATGTAATCGGATGTAAAATTAATAATTTCCACGATTTAATGAATTAACAATTCATGATTGAGACGATGTGAAACAAATCAGAAAGTAATAGTCAACTAGAATCTATCCTTCTCTCTAAAAAATATCATAATGCCAGTACATACACTTAAAATAAGACCATATGGAATCAAACCCTCCCAAGGAATCATAATTGCTGTTTGTATAGAAGTATTAACAGACCTAACAAACTGCCTTTTGGATATACAAACCTTTCGAATGATAACAGTCAAACTAAAAACATGTTCTTAGGCCTTTCAATTGCGAGCATCTTCCCCTCAAGAAAAAAACTACTGTCATTTCTAAGTGCGGGTAATATTCCATGCCATGTGGTGTACAGATGTTCAAGACATCTTAAACATGTCTAAACTACAATCCTACATTATTTACTAGCGTTGAAGAATATTTGATACTAAAATACAGCTAACTGATACCTATGATAGTGGTTATATATCACATTAGACTTATAAATTTTTTATATTATTTATTTATAGAAGAGGTTTAGATGTTGGATGGGTAGAGCATAATTCTGACGGAAGCACCGAAAGTCTTAGCTGGTAAGTTGTTCTTAAATTGAGCTCTAACTAAACCGTTGTTACCGTGAACTCTAGTGACCTTACCCCAGATACATCTGATCTTTGAACCTCTGACATCTTTGGAAGCAGTATAAACGTATGCAATTCTCTTACCTAAGTAGAACTTTGCAGCATCCTTATCTGCAACACCTTCAACCTTGATTAAGGAAGTGTTTGGGTTGGTGACATTCTTAGATCTTTGGTATGAGACGTGCTTACCCTTGACGTACACTGTAACAAAAAAAGGAAATTAAAGAGAAAGTAATAGAATGTTAGTATCATGGTTAAATAAATATGAATGTAAAAGATTTGAAATGCAAAGAGAAATAATGAATATTTGATTTGCGTTTATTGATGTGTTTTTAATATTGGCAAGGTGAATTGAATTCTATTTGTGATATATCATTTTTATGTCTAATTTCATGTTAAATAAGAGCATAGACTTGCTAAAATTCATTGTAAATTATAGAATGTTGTAAATGGTAAAACTAAACAAGGTCGTCTAAACAACATTGTAATAACTATAAAGTTTCAAATCTTCAATATTTTCTGAAAATAAAATTTCAAGCATAGGGGAGCAAAAGAGATATTCAAATTGTAGACTTTGGTTCAAATTTAAGAAATGTGATTTCAATACTTGAATATGATCATTCAAACTCAGTTGCTATTTATTCAATTTGCAATCAGATATTCTCAGTCTTGAAGTTTAATCGTAAATAATTAATATTCATAATTCTCTTTAAAAAAACAATCAATCACTGTTGTTTCATTTGCTTCATTTGTTTCTGTATAAACAGTACATACATCTGTGAGATTCAGCCATTTTGTTATATCTATAGTATCTGGTTTATAAAATATTCAAGACTGAAAGGTATTGATGTAAATGTGCTTCACTAATGGTAAAAAATTCACTGCATAATCCGAAAGGTCTCTGTGCCCTGTGAGTGTGAGAGTCTGCGCTGTGCCCAGATGGAAAACGCAAGGGAGAAAAACATACAATGTGACTGCGTTTTGCACATGTGCGGTGCGCGGGTGCATAGGAGTACTAGAAGCTCTCGTGTAAGTATGGGATTGTAGATAGAAGATGTCAATCTCAAGCCCTCGTGTTTTACACGTGATAATGGGGTTTACAGCCTGCTATAATTAATATGATACCATTATCGATGTAATTACTGTACAATTCTTATCAGGATGTTACTTATACAATGTTATTAATTAATATCAAAAATATTTTTCAAGTTACCTTGCTTGGCCTACACTACTTTCTTTTCCCAAAGCGTAAAATCAAATCCAAAATCTTTTTCTACGTTTCCTGTAAGAGTAAATTCTTCATGTAATCCTTTCCTTTCAAGTACCTCTTTCAATTTGAATTCCTCAGCTTTTTGCCATATACCATGATCTAAATTAAAGAATGCATCCATTTGGATTATATCTTCTGTACTTTGACATGAAACTTCTGTTAAATAAATTGCATCGATAAGATCATGATTTTCTTTCATTAATTGATTATAAACTTCTGCACCACCTATTATAAAAATTTCTTCAATTTGGTCTTCTTCATTTAGCATTTCTAATATATGTGGTAAAGAATTTGATAGTTTCAATGAATCTTTGTTTTTAATTAACTCTTCTTTCATTTGTTCATTCAAGGCTTCAATATTTCTTGATAACACAACATTCAATCTGTCCTTTAATGGCCTAAATTTTGATGGAATTGAAAAATAAGTTTTACGACCCATAATAACAGCGTTTCGTTTATTCTCATCTATTGTTTCTGTTGTTAACTTACGGAAATATTTCATTTCTTGCTTGAGTGACCATGGTAATTGACCTTTGAATCCAATACCAAATTCTGGTAAAAGAGCTGCTACTATAAGGGAAATTCTCGGAGTTTTGATGCATTTAGAACTCGTCATAATTAGCAAGTGTCAAGTGGAGTTTGGAGTTTGTTAGCTATATTGAAAAAAAATACTAATCTTTCGTAAAACATTAATCGTTTTGTTTCCTGTCATGTCAAATTCATGACGCGTTTTGAGTGATAAATGTTAAATTAAATTTTGAATTTTAAATTCTACAATTTTTCACCAGTCTCATGCGGCTGATAAGAATTACAATAATCGTTGATGATAAAGGCTACTTACAACATTATCTATTTATTTTGTCTGTGTGATTGTCTTTCCAATTTATATTTACACAAATGTATAGCTTAAATACCTAATGTGTCCATATACGAACCGATTTATCTTTACCACCACTAGCAACTCTTTTACCATCAACACTCCAATCAACTGTGTAAATTTCATCCTGATGACCTGGTAAATCAGACATTAATTTTCTTGTTTTAACATCCCAAACTTTTAGCGTGGTATCCTTAGAACAACTAACTAATAATCTACAATCTGATGACCAAGAAGTTTGATAAACTGGTGCAACATGACCACGGAATGTTGCAATGAATTTACCATCTCTACCATCCCATAATTTGATTGAATTATCAAATGATGCACTAGTAATGTATCTACCATCTGGCGAAAAAGAAACATGATTGACTAATTTTTGATGACCTGTCATTCTACATAGCGGCTTATTTGACTTGGATGGTTCCCATAAGAACATTGTAAAGTCATCACTTGCTGAAATTAATCTTTCAACTAATTTCCCTCCAATTTTAGCAACTTTTTCAAAATTCTTTGTGGCTTTATCATGCTCTTCCTGTTCATCCTTTGGCTGTTCACCTTTATAATCAAAGGCACCTAACCTCAAAACTGAATCTGTCGATAATGCTAAATGGTTAACCCAATGCGCATGAGATTTTAGAACTTGAACACATTTACCATCTTTTGAATCCCATACCCTGATCGTTTTATCATGGGAAGCTGAATAAATCAACCCTAATCCACCCCATTTGACACATGAGACTGCCGATGAATGACCACACATCGTTAATAAACAACGCATTGTACCTGAGTCCCAAATTTTAATTGTACCATCTTTAGATGCAGAAACTAGCCTTGGCTTATTACCCGGCTTAACTAAATGAATTGGTTCCCATGATAAATAGCTGATCCATTTTGTATGACCGGACAAGGTACTTAAACATTCACCTGTTTTACTATCCCATAAACGAATCGTTGAATCCATTGAACCAGTTGCAATAACATCACCTCTTGGTGACCACTGTACACATAACACCCAATTTGTATGACCACTGAGAGTCTTTTGAATGGTCTGTGTATTACAATCCCATATTCTTGCAGTTGAATCACCTGCTCCTGTAACTAATTTATCACTAGTAAATGGTGCAAATTGTGATGCTAAAATTGTTGATCCATGACCTGTTATTGTTGCGGATGCTCTCGTAACCGGCTTAACTCTAAAAATAGCTCTTGGTGTGTAAACAAGTGTCATAAAATCTTCTGTGGTTTTAAATCCCGGTTTAAGAACTGAAGTATAAATATTATCCTTAATATCAATTAAATCCTTTTCGGTTTCTAAAGAAAACGTATACGGAACTGGATCATCAGAAGTACCATTCAATTCATTCAATAGTTCCTCAAGTTGCTTTTCAGTAATAGCACCAGGAACTCTAATAGAACCGCCAACGGTTTCACCTGTATCAGAAGCCTGAAATTTAATTAAGACATTTGGTAAATCTTGAGGTATCAGATCAACTTCACGAGGTTGTTGTGCCTCTCTTTTTTGTCTCTTGGAAAGTGGAGGGATAAGTGTGGACATTCTGTGTCAATTCTAGTAGTGAGATTATCAGATAAGTCTTAAACAAAACAAGTCAACAGTTATAAGTTATAATACAAGTGAAAAAACAAGCTATAAAAATTGTAAAAAGAAAAAATTTCAATTCATGTTCTGCACAGCCTCAAAATTATAGATCTTATTATTTTTTATTTTATTCTTTCTTTATTGTAAATGAGTTGAGCTTAATAGGACGACCCATTCCTAATCGCTTTCTGGGTTTTCTAATGCCACCCCCAATTGGGGCACCGGTGACTGGACTTATATTTGTTCCTGATGAGGTCACTAATACTGTAGCTTTTTGACCTTTGGAGAGGTCTGGTTCTGAGTTCGGATAGTGTCCATTTTGATGAGCATTTCTTCGTAAACCAGTTTTAGGTCCACTAGGATGACCTATTTTGTTTAATTCACTTGAACTTAAATCAAAATATATATTTGATGGTATATTTTTAAGAAATATTGAGGGATCAATTCTATTATACATAGTATGACAAGAATATGTGCATATGAATAATTGTTCTTTAGCTCTTGTTAATGCAACATAAAAGCAACGCCTTTCTTCATTTAAAGCACGTTGTCTTCTTTCAGGGTCAGTTTCATTCAACGCATATATAGATGGTAAAAGACTATTAACAACTGACGGCAAAAAAACGACGGACCATTCTAAACCTTTTGATCCATGAATCGTTGTTAATGTAACTTTGCCAATTGTGTCATTTTTATCAGGTTTATCGTCTGCTGACAATGTCTCTGCAAGATAAATATGATCTAAAAAGTCCACTAGAACGCCAAGTTTCTCATTTTCAATTATATCAGTTTCGTTTGATTCAAAATCTTCATTCGTAATTGACAATAGTTCGTCTTGATGTTGAAATGTTTCTTCTTGTGCTTCCTTCAATAACTCATCTTCATTAGGATCGTAATTTACAAACTGAAATTTCATTTCTCCAATATTTTCATTGATATCATTTCTTAGCTCCTCATCTGATCTATTACTTTTCTTATTTTTAACTGCATTTTCAATAAGCTGGAATTTAAATAAAACAAATGTAAAAAATTCATTCCGTGTTTGGGTGTCTATCCTTTTTCTTGCTTCTTCTACAATTGTTATTAGTTCGGTTAATGAACTTCTCGCCTTCTGTGATGCACCATGTAATTTACCACTTGCATAATCCTGTATAGTTTCAAACGTTCTAAGTTCTCCATTAGTTTCTTTATTGGGTGGAAAAATTGAATTTTCTATGCTTTCAATTACTTTTGGACCGCAACCAACTGAAAACCAACCAATTACACGCTTAAATGATAACCAATCATTCAATGCAATAATTCTTAAACAATCAACAGCCATCGAAATTTCTTTTATTTCCCAAAAGGAATGGCCTTTGACAATTCTGTAGGGAATTCCTTTTCTAATTAATTCTCTTTCAATTGCAGGAAAAGTTCTTGATGCTCTAGCAATAATTGCAATATCTTTATATGCAACATTACCTTCATCCTCTAGTGTAACCAAATTCTTTATCCTATTGCTAATAAATACGGGTTCTTCTTCTGGATCTCTAAAATTAATATAATATACTGGATGATGGCATTTGACATTTGAAACTAAAGTTTTGTTCACACGACCATCTTGAGACCGCATAATATGCTCAGAGAGTTTTAAAATATTCTCTGAAGATCTATAATTTTGGTCTAAGGTAACTTTAATTACTTGAGTATTATGGTTAACAGCAATTTCTTCCATGCTTTTAAAATTTTCATAAGTTGCATTTCTAAATCCATATATACTTTGATCTGCATCACCAACTATTGTTATATTATCTTTGCAATATTTTGAAAATCTGAAAATAAGTTTCAATTGGATTGTATTTGTATCTTGAAACTCATCAATCAAAATATGTTGGATATGAGACGCCAACTCCGGTTTTTTATCAAGAAGGCTATCGGTGAGTACTAAAATATCATCAAAATCAATAAATGAACTTTGATATAATAATTTTTGATATTCAGCATAAACTTGAAGTTTCTGTATTTCCAATTTATTGTTAGGGTCTTGAATTGGAACATCATTTGGATGGAAACCTAATGATTTTTGACGCGATATATAGGATATAACTATTTTGACTGAGTCTTTATCGTTTTTAATGTCATTCAAGCCAAGTTTATCAATTGCCTTTTTAACAAACTCCCGTTTATCTTTATCATCAGCAATCTTAAAATCTTTCTTTAAACCAACAATTTTACCGTAGTGTCTTAAATAACCATAACAGATTGAATGAAATGTACCAATATGTAATTTCCTTGGATCAATTTCAGTATTATCCTGCAATAAAATTTCTAGTCTATCTTTCATCTCTTTGGCTGCCTTTTTCGTAAAAGTTGTAACAACAATTGCAGATGGTGGCAGGCAAAAATGAAGCAATAGATACGCCACTCTAGCAACTAGAAGTTTTGTTTTACCAGTTCCAGGTCCTGCAATAATCTGTAAAAGTGAGTTATTTGTGGTTGTTAGTGCCTTCGTTTGGTTTTCATTCAAGGATCCAAAAAGGAGTTCGTAATTGTAAGACATGCTGAAATTATTTGTCAGATCAATCGGTTAAGTCATTATCATAGTAAGATTTGGATTTAGTACATCGTTAGTGGGTTGTCGCCAAAACAAAAATGTTAAATTCTAAATTCACAACATCCATGCTGCGAAACGGATCTCGATCCCTAAACCGCTACATGCATGATATCGCAAATTTCATGTTGAATTGTGAATCAAACGTTGTATCTTTGACTCTTACTCTCAGAACGGTAAAAGTTACCTCTATTGAGTACAGAGATATACCTAGCAAGGATTACAAGCTGGTTTACCTTCACAATCGTTGCAGAGAAATGCTTGAGCAGCCGGATACCTCCTCCGATGAATACGTAAAGAAATTTGTTTCTGGCATAGATCTTTCAAGATACACAATTGGGGAAGTAGCCAGCTACCAGGATTATCTAAAAGTTGGTGAAACACTAAAGCATTCCTTGAAACAGGAAACAAGAACATCTTTCAGCATTGCAGGAACGAGTCCATATACTGAGATCGCTAGAAATAAAATATACTTATCTCCACTATCTGGAAAATTCATGGAAAATACTAATCCTAGCACCAGAAACAATGAATCTAATAACAATAGTAAGTCAGAAACTTTAGAAGAACTCAATAGTGAATCTTTAAATAATGTCAGACATCCAGCATTGAATCTTTCGATCCCACAGGAGAAACGATATTCTCCAACTTCAAAGGGTTATTCCTCAAATTCCGATATGTCAGGTATCAATGAAATTGTAAAAAACCATCATACTAAGAACAATTACCCAGGAATTAGTGGTAATATTAATGAAATTCATTCTAATTCTAATTCTAATTCTAATTCTAGCTCTAGTGCAAAGTTGAACATACAAGATGATCACAGATTTGTGTTACCTAACCCACAACCACAATCTGTTCAATCGATGACCTTACATCCAGCTTTGAACTCACGTGTTTCAAGTCCGTCGCCTATGCCAATACAACCGAACAGAGACTTCCAACGACAACAATCACAGCAACAATTTCAGGATTCTCATTATGTTCTGCAACAACAGCAAAACCAAATCCAGAATCAGACGTATACTCCACAAAGCACCAACTATCAAGCATTTCAACCACAATACGTCCAGCAAGAAACACTTCAAAATTCTTCAAATCAAAATGTACAATTTTATCCTCAGCTCCAAGACCAACTACGGGCAATTCAACCTCCAAAGCAACAAGCTTCCCAACCACCTCATATTAAACTGCAACAGCGGTATCAATCTCCTAATGAATGTCCCCCTCAACAATGTCCAAGGCCTGTTAATACATCTTTACATAACTTTTCTCAACCGCTAATCCCATCGATGCAGAATAATCCACAGATGCAATATCAGTATCAATTGGTGCCCTCTGTTACTGTACCATCATACTCATCACACTTGTCCTCTAGATCTTTATCAACAAATTTGCAATATCCAGCATATCAATCGATTAACACGAATTTGTCTCAGATGGAAAACGACATGATGAATTATCAACAACAAAATTATCATGATATTTCAGTTATACAACAGCCAAATACTGATAAAGATACTTTGCAGATACAAAGCAATATGAATAGTGCCAGTGAGTTATCCATTAGTGATGTAGCTACGACAAGAAATATCAATAAGGATACCTTTAAAGAAAAAGAACATTCATTAGATTTAAGATTGAAAAATGATAAACTAGTTGATTTTGAAATTGTCAATAGTTATAATCAGGAAGTTACATTTGATTTTATATCTTCGTTAGATGGTAAGTTCTATATTAATGAAAAATATTTAAAAAATAATGGTGATAGTGATACAAATCCAATTGCCTGCTATAGAAGAAATTTTAACAGTTTATTAATGTCCATTTATTTTAGTGATGTCCCAACATTCCTTAGAATGAATGGTATGTTTTACGATATCACCAATATTAAATTGTCAATTAATTGTGTCTCTAATTTTTCGGATGCAGCAGTTGAATTAGCATATTATAATACACATACAGCAGAGAAAGACTTATCAAAAATGGTCTTTATGGATGATTCAATACTCGATTTAGGAATTTTTAAAGGTAGAAAAAACGTTAAAGTTAAAAGGTTTCAATTTAAAAAGGCAACTCCGAACAATGGTAAATATATTGCAAAGGATTATTATTATTTAATTGTTACCCTTATCTTTGATTTGGTTCAACATACAAGTAATGATAGTAATAAACGAAAGATGCCTTTCTCTCATAGAATTGCATCACTTAAATCAAGGGGTATCTCAGTACGTGGTAGAAACCCATCATTCTACAACGAAAGGAATGATATAAGTATCGTAAGAGAATCCAGTCGGTGTTTCCAGCTTTTCTATGCAGAGCCTGAGACTGATAAATAGATATATAGAATTTAAAATGTGTAACAATAAACTGTAGAAGTAAATTAACAGCAAAAAAAAGAAAGACGAGCCTCCGGTTTTGTAAAGAGGCGGGCGGGTCTGGTCATTTTCAGACCTATTCATCAAAGGAGTTGTTGCACCTTTCGTTAGTTGAATTACGTATTTCTCTAGTTGTTCAGACACATTCGATAACCTTATTTGATATACAATGGGTACTGTTTCTCTACCTAAAAGTTTTCCAGCTGGAAAGGGGCAAGTTTTATATGCTAAATCCAAAGTTTATCTTCATATAACCAGTTCAAAGAAAGATAATATTGTTGGATTTTTAACGATTGTTAAACCCTTCCCCGATTCAAGGAATGATGAGTTAATTATTTCATTTATACCAGAAAGTGATTTATCAATTGAAGATAAATCATCTTTAGATTATTTTGATTTATATGGATTAGATGGTGAAAAGTTTGATTTCTATTCATCACAATCAAATGATGCGATGTCAAGTAGCAAATCCAATTTACCGAAAGTTAACAAGTTTATTGATCGTCCAAGACTATCTTCAATTTCGTCGTATGCGTTTGGTGTTTCAATAAATCAATTGTTTACAATTCAAGTTAGACCAAAAACTACAAGTTTATGGGAAGGTTCAATAATTTTACATCCAAAACAAGAAACTGATAGATTACCTGCAATGTTTTTTCATGATGATGAATCACCGGGTACGAAGAGAGAACAAAAGTTGAAAAGTCAAACATTCAATCCTTTTTCTGAAAATCAAATACATGGTAATTCCTTGTATTGGGGCGGTGACAGGTTTATTAGTTGTCTAAGAAGTTATGCAACATTAACTGAAAGTACGCTTGAATCCGGTATGTTTTTAGTTAATTGTACCGAAGAAGACGCAATGAATTTTGTTCCAAATGTTATAAATGGCGACGGGTCCAAAGATTCAGATTATGATTTTAGTAGAGAATTCAATCAAGCTCTAAATACGGCAAAATGGTCTGTTTTAACAGGCTTAGCATCAATCACAGGGTTTGCAAAAAAGAAAATAAATAAAGCTATCGACAATAAAATACTGCCTCCATCTATTCAAAGATTTATGGAAAGAGCAGAAGTTAAAAAAATTACTGATGATTTTGATAGTGCAAATATCTACTTAGCAAAATGGGCTTTAAGTGTTCAAGAAGAGGCTGAAAAAAATAGAACAATGATTATTGGTAATGATTATTATAAAGAGTTAGTTAGAGCAGAACTTGGTGATAGTTTTGTGGAACTAACACCTTTGGAAGTTTCAAAGGCTACTCGTAAAGACCGCATAACTCAAGAAAAATGGGATTCGTTCTTTGATTCCTCTGGTTCATTGCAATACACAATTGAAGAAGTGCTAGAACAAGTTTTCCATTCTGGATTAGAAATGAATGTTAGAAAGGAAGCATGGTTGTTCATATTAGGTGTTTATCCTTGGGATACTTCTAGAGTCGAAAGAGAGCAATTGAAAAAATCATTAGAGAATAATTATATTGAATATAAAAATAATTGGATGGCTGATTTTGAAAGACAAAGAAATGATGAATATTGGAAAGATCAAAAGGCCAGAATTTATAAAGATCTTAAAAGAACTGATCGAGAAATTGAATTATATTCGGTCACAAGAGAGGAAACTCAAGCAGATTCTGAGAATAATGGTCTTATAGATGAAACTGATGAAGCATTATTTAACAATCCAAATTTATTGGTTTTAAGAGATATCTTATTTTCATATAATGAAATAAATGTTAATTTGGGATATGTTCAAGGTATGTGTGATTTATTATCTCCATTATATTACGTTTTTAGGGATGAGTCAATTACATTTTGGGCATTCAATAGATTTATGGAAAGAATGGAAAGAAATTTTGTTAGGGATTTAAGTGGAATGAAAACCCAAATGATTACGTTAACAGAATTAGTTCAATTTATGTTGCCTGATTTATATGTTCATTTAGAAATGTATGATTCAAGCAATTTATTTTTCTTCTTCAGAATGCTACTAGTTTGGTTCAAAAGAGAAGTTACATTTTACGAAACAATGGATTTATGGGAAGTAATGTGGACCGATTATTATTCTTCACAGTTTATATTATTTTTTGCTTTAGCAATACTCCAAAAGCACAGCAAAATTATAATACAAACATTAAAAGGGTTCGATGGTATTCTCAGATACGTTAATGATTTAAGCGGAAAGCTTAATGTGAATGAACTTCTCACAAGATCGGAATTATTGTTTTTGAAATTTCAGCAAATGGTTGAACTTATTGATCGTACTAACAGTGGAATTGGAAAACATTCCTTAAAAGACCCAAATACTCCTAAGGTAGAGGTGAGTGCCAACCTCAGACAATTATTGTCGAAGGAAATTGTGATCCAAAAGGAGGAAACACGAACATCAGACACACCATTTGGGTAGTGTACATGTCTATTATGGCGGACTCGGACTTGTTAAAGAAAAAAACATTTTTCATTTTTCATTTTTTGTTTTTTTGTTTTTTTGTTTGAATTTTTAATTTTAACTTATAACTTATACTTTAAAAAATTTGTTTTCAGTTTTCGCTTTTAAAATTTTCGCTTTTGGTTTGCTGGTGCACGAAGCAAATTGGGTGGAAACATCACAACACCAACACAGAGCGGTTCCAGGATTGTTGATCAAATCTCAATATAGTGACCGATGACTGTTAGAGAAGGTAACAAACCACAGAAGTTGCGGGAGAAAACAGCTGGCTCCAGTTCTAATGCTGGAAATTCATTGGGCAATGTCCCCAACGATAACAACAGCAAGATCAATGATAATGATACAAGCATAAACAACAACAATAAACCTAATGATACGTCTGATAGTTCAAGTATTGAAACACAATTTCAAAATCAGATTCAATCACAACTACAGAATGAATTAAATCAGGCATTCATTCAAACCGATAATGATAAAAGTATCCAAACTAATAAAAGTATTGGATCTTCTACAAACATTTCAAACAACAATGGGAGTACTAATAATATTCTGGATTCTACTAATATTGATGATGAGTTAAGGAATTTGGAACATATTACAGATAGGATTACAAAGGCAGAGGTTTCAGGAGCTGCCGAAGCTGCGGCAGCTGCTGCTGTTGTTTCATTTGCCCAAGCGGCGACTCAAAACCATTTAGATAATGATGTTGATGTAGATGTTGATATGACTGAAAGTGCTAACCCTGAAATTGATGTCAATCTCTCTGATATTGATACTAGCCTTGCGCATACCGCCACTTCAAATGATTCAGAATCTCAAAATAAACTCAACGCTAGTGATTTAACCCAAGTTCTTAAGGGTAAAACTTTTTATCTGCCAATTGAATCTTCCGACAATGAAAATATTAAAAGTATGATTTTTTCTTATGGTGGGAAAGTCGTTAATCATAATAATCACAATGGCAATGATTTAAATGTTTTCACATTGGTGCCAATCAAGGAAAAAATGCTACCTGGTATTCCGAATCAATATTCATATAAATTAATTTATGACACATACCTCAAAAGCTCATTACAAGACTTAAATGCCTACAGGTTAGATGATATATCATTAATCTCCTCGAAGGCCGACAGTGTTATTCATGACAATAAAAATATAAAAGAATCCAACGAAGATGATACATTGAAAATTAATGTTGGTGATTTCCCAATACTTAAAGAAACGATTGTTGAAGATGACAATAATGCAGTTAATTCAAATGAACCAAATATCAAGCGAAGAGTAATTAAAAATCCAAATGCTGAACCAAAAAGAAAATCGAAAAAATTCACAAAGGAAGAAGATGATTTCATTCTTGATTTGGTTAGAAGAAATCCACATTTGCGATCAACTCACACATTTTTTGCAAGAATTTCACAATTAGAACCATTATCTGATCATACCGGTAACTCGATCAGATATAGATATCGTAAAGTATTAGCGCCAGCTTTGAGTTATGTTTATAAGATTGATCCTTTAACTGGAAAACCAGAGATTGATCCAAAAACGAAGGCCCCATTACAAATTTATGAAATTCCATCTTTAATTAAATCACAATATACATCAGAAGAAGATTACTTACTTTGTAAACATATCTTATCCTATAAGAATGGTGATATGGTCTTATATGGTAAGAAAAAGCAAGAAATTTCTCAAATTCCAGAAGTTGTTTTCCAAGAATTAAATAAAACAAATCCAAGACATTCAACTATGTCATGGAGAGATCGTTATAGAAAATTTGCTGCAAAGTTTGGTTTAAGAAGATATATTGAATATTATGAAGATTGTTTATCGAAGAATATTGTACCTGAAGCAATGAAAAATATGAGTTCAAGATCTGATCGTAAGGATTATAAAGTAGATGTCTTTGCAAATGAAAATGGTCGCTCACTTGAAATTGAAGTTGACGAAAATAATAGGCCAATTAAGAAAATGAAAACAGATGTTGAAAAGGCAGCTAATAAAACGAAGGTTAAAAGCACGAAGACTAAGAAAGTAAATAGCCCTATCGAAAATGTTAATCTTAAAGATGGAGATGAAATCATTAATTCCTCAAAAATTAATGAAAAATCTCTTGGTGATAACTTGGTGATTGTTGATCCATTATTGACTGGTGCATCTGTGCCTGCCTCCGCAGGTGCATTAAAGGCGTTAGCAAGTGTATCACTTGAACAAAGTAAAGCAGAGGATGAATCGAATAATGAAAATAATAATATTAACGACATTGGAAAAGAAGGAGAAGAAATTAGAGGCAAAGAAAAAATTATTTCAACCACTAACTCTTTATCAAAGGACGATGATAATGGTGCTAACTTATTTGTTGATGCAACTGAAGATGAAATGAAACAATACGATATTGCCTTAAATGATGAGGATATGGATACTAATCCTAAGACCAAAAAGAAATCGGATAATACAACTGAAGATGAAGATGATGAAGTTGTAAATACTCAAGCTGTTTCAACCGTAGATAATGAAGTTGAAATGGTTAATATTAAAGCAGATGATGGATTGATGGACTTTAGACAATTAATTGAAATTGATCCAGAACCATTGAAACATCGTGATGAAATTGAATTGGATACAATGGTAAAGAACATTCATGAGTGTTTTAGAAATTTCGGTGATAGAAATACTCCTTATGAATTATTCAAAGATATCAGTGATCAAACAGGTATCTCAATGCTATGGTTAAATTATTGGTTTGACTGTTCGTGTGGTATGTTGGGGACCTTTATTCAAGCAATTATTCATTATTTAGAAACTGGTGAATTGGTTATGAATAATGTTTCAGGATTTTGGACTGAGAAAGATGATGAATTATTAAAAATGGATCCAGAAAATAAAGGGCTTTTGCAG
Organism: Pichia rugopelliculosa; assembly: GCA_030570335.1. NCBI lineage: Eukaryota > Fungi > Ascomycota > Pichiomycetes > Pichiales > Pichiaceae > Pichia > Pichia rugopelliculosa. The sequence continues at coordinate 746 of JAJLVQ010000042.1, read as the reverse complement.
CTACATGGTAAAGATAGTGTCACCAAACGAAAAGCTGTTTTATTCAGCTATGTACTATAAAGATTTTTTTATCGAATTTTGTTTAATATATATTGTTTTGTTTTTTCAATTTACTTTTGCCTAATAAATTAACTAAATTTATTAAAAAAAAATAATTTAGTATTGCTGCCGAGACTGTACCTACTTCTGTCTTTGTTCAGATCTATTCATTCAAAAACAAAATTTTAGAATGGTTAATTAGTTTACTATATGGTTGTTATGTTACTCAAAGATGATACAACAACTAAGAATCCAATTGACTAAAAAAGTTAATACTCGACCAGAGTGAGGATTGAACTCACGATCTTGCGATTAACAGTCGCACGCCTTAACCAACTTGGCCATCCAGTCATTTGGATTTTTGAATAAGCAGATTTTCTTCAAACAAAACTTTATTCAATTAAAAAAATTTTTCGGCAAAATCAGAAAAAAATATATGCGACATTAAACTTATTTCCTTAGGTCGTATGGTCTGCGAAGGTGTAAGAAGAGATCATACTTTTTTTTTTTCAAAAAAAAGATCTATTACTAAAATTTTTTTTTTAAGAAAGATTTTTGTTACTTATACCATATAATTTATAAAGTTTTACATACTGGAAGCAAATCTTCCTCGTTAGCTTATATAAATTTGAACGTTATCGATACAGTATTACAGTAACATATCTTTGTAAAAATTAGTTTTGACTTTATTTTTTGAAATAAAATCA
>JAJLVQ010000041.1:0-86936 GCA_030570335.1 Pichia rugopelliculosa | reverse complement strand
GAAAGATCTATTACTAATATTATAAATTTTTATATAGTTTTACATACTGGAATTAATTTTCCTCGTTAGCTGATATAAAATAGCATTATAGTATTATTGGTGTAATCTTCTTTCACTAAAAATATTATCTAATCAGATTGCATATTAAAAATCATTTATATTTTCATATTTAAATAACATATGAATCTGGTTTATGAACTGCTTCGAAATCAAAGGTTCTTGTTGTTGTCTTTCGATATAAAACTTTTTATTTGCAAATATTAAGAATAATATTGCTTTGTTCATTTTTCGAAAGTTATGTTTATTATTTATTGTTCCAACACAATCTTGAAGTTTTGTGTTGGGTGGCATATACCTACTTGCTAATTTTTCGCCTTCTTCACATTCAAAGAAAACGTGGTGGGTTCCCCCTAATTCCTCTTTACTTAAAAAAAATGTATTTTTTTATTTGTTAATTATATTCTTAATTATTTATTATCATATATAGCCCTAAATTTTCTCTATCGAATGATATGTTTTTCAGAAAATATAGTTTTTTTGCAACTACCCCACGATTTTTAAGTCGAAATTTTGCGTTTTTTGTCATTTTTGACTATTTTTGGCTATTTTTTTTGACGCTTTTTCTTTCCTATTACTTGCAACATTTTTCACACATGTTCTGACATACTAATAATTATAGACTAAACACTCTCTTTCCAATGAAATACTTTTCAGGAAGTATAATTAAGAATTTCAACCTGTGAAGCATTTTTACGGTTGGCTTTTTCGATTATTTTAGAACAATTGGTTATTGAGTCAAATTTCGTTTAATTGGTATACAAACAAAAATCGGGAAACGCAAAATATGATTTAAAGCAGCTCTGTGATTTTTATGTTGAGAAATCCTTTGCTTAATGAAGTACGTCTCAGTAATATCGTATTTATATTAGTTAACATGCAGGATTTTCTAGCAATATATAAACCTTAGTAAATTATAGAGTATTAGCAACAAACTGATCAACTTAACATGTTCAAAAAATTTTTACTAGTGGAAATAAACAAATTATATTTCTAATTGAAAGATTATTACATCATTAGTGGTATATTGACAATGTACATACCAACGAAAAAATGTTCCTAGAATGTAAAGCGTACATTCCTCATTCGAATTAAACAATTAGGTATGCAATATAAGAAAGTAACGCTTAAATTGCATATGATTCAAACAGAAAATGCCGTGAAGATCAATTTTGCCCAATGGTGATTACCGTTCCAAAAAAAAAGCTACAAGATTAGGAAAGTTTTTTTCAGTTAGTCAAAAATATATTGACGATAGAGACAAAAAGAATACTAAATTGCATGAAAAAGAAAACTATTTAAAAAAAAAGCATTATCTTATTGAGGTATTTATCCCCTAAATACCTCTACAATCTTGAGACTATCTTGCTTCATTATAGAAGTTAAAATTTATAGATTAAGGAGGATATTTTATATGCTACTTATAGATTATTTCAGCTAAGGAAGGCAGCTATTTAATTACCTTCGTGTTCATCCTTTTTGGTACTTGATATTGAATCATTAATTTCAATTTTTTGTTTTTCGGTAACAAATTTGCTGGAGACTCCATTTTCATCAGTTTTGTGCTCAATATCCCAATCTTCCAAATCCTCCAATTTAACCTTAACAATTTTATTACCTAATTCACCATTTTTAAGTTGATAAATAACTTCACGATGAACATAGTTACCTATCTTTGGTAACGTATATCTCCAAATAAGATAATAAACACCACAAACACCAAGTAAGCCAAAGGTAACAATTGGATAAGTTGCATAAAAAAATGTTACATCACTTCCAATTAAAGTATCCTTTGGTGGTACAAATGCAACTGCAATAACAAAAAGATAAAATAGCAGTAAAATTATGATACAAGATAATGGTAAAAATTGTCCCTTCGTACCCAATCCCTTTAGTCTTCTATCTCTTCTCACTTTCAGTAGACCAATTATTAAAAATAATGAAAAAATGTAGGTTGAATATGATCCCATATCAACAATAAAATTATATGCGGAACCTGCTGGGGGAGCAATAATCATAATGAGATTAACTAACCAAGTAACAAAAATTGGCCCTAGAGGAGTATTTAAAGGTTTTGTTGAAGTCCAAAATTTTGGAAATGGTAAAACACCCTGTCTACCACATTCTCTCAAAGCTCTTGAATGTGAAATAATTGCCGTAATCAAATGTCCAAATGCAGATAATGCAATCATTGCTGATAGTGCCTTTGTTGCAGCGGTGTTAGCAAATGCATTTTTAAATAAAAGTGTTGCAACCGAATTACCACTTGTTTTAATTTCTTCAGGTGATGCTGCTGCATAATATGCAGTTAAAATTAAAATATAATAAATGAAAATAACAAACATTGAAATTGGTATATAAATTGAAAAAACTTTCATCAAATGTTTTTGTGATTGTCTTTCAGAAACGACGACATCTTGATTGTTATTCTTGTTACCAACAAATTCAGCAACAACTCCAAAGGCATAACTATAACCTGAATAAGAAAAGGTAACTTTGATAATGGAATTTGCAATATTATTACCATTAGTTGTCGTACCCTCCCAAGTATTTTGGAAACTTTGATGTGGATTTTCAACTTTAGTTGCACCAGACAAAACAACCCAACCAAGGATAACCATAAATGTCATAAAAATAATTTTAACAAAACCAAGAAAATTTTGTAATTTCAAAGACCATTTGGTGCTTAAGGCGACACATAAACAAGACATGGTTAATGCACCAATTGCAATTGCTCTATAATACCAAGTTTTGATTTCAATTTCAGTAGCTGATAAAATATATTGACCAAATGCCAATGCACTACTTGTTGTAAATGAAAGTATAACGGAAATTGCAGCATAGACGGTAGGAATGAAAAATTTTGGTTTTGGATAAGCCTGTTCAAGATAGGCAACATCACCACCGTTCCTTTTTGGGAAATAACCAGCAAATTCAATGTATAAGTAAATACTACAAAATGGTAAAAAGAAACATGTTATCCAAAGCACATAAGTTGAACCAATTGAGCCCATGGATTTTAAGATCGATCCAGGTGTACTAAAAATACCAGTACCAACAACACCCTGAAGGATAAGTACAATGACACTAATTTGACCAACAGAATAGCCTAATGGATTTGTCTTTTCTTCAGGAGTTGTAACAAAATCTTCTCTGAATGAATCTTCTCTAAATGAATCTTCTCTAGATGAATCTTCGAAAGTTTCAATGCTTTCAACACTTTCGTTAGAAAATTCAATTGTGGATTGAGCCTCCGATTTGTTTAACCACTTCATCTTGTTTTGACTAGTTTTTTTTTGTTGACAGGAACGATAGACTGTTTTATCAGTGGTATGGAAGAAGATATAAGGCCCTTTTTAAACATAAAATTATAGGAGAGTTATACAACAAAACGAACCACAGTTTAAACCACAGTTGAAAGCGCACTATGGAAACCTACAAAGCTTATTCTGTTCAATTTTGTCCTCTAAGGCATTTCTGCTACCAAGGCGCTCTTGCTAGTTATCTGCCTAGCAGCCATAATAAGAAATACTGAAAGACGATACAAGCATACAGATTCGTATAAATTTCAATCGATGCATGGAAGAATCCCAAGCACCTATTAGATATCCGAAGTTAATTTGTGAAACATCCATTGTGTAGCATTTAAAGAAATATTATATCAGAAGAGCTATATATATATATACACACCGCCACACACACTAAAAAAAAACGTGTCTCAATTTATTCTGATGTGCGCAACAGAAATTTTCAATTTTTCAAATTTCCATTATTTTCAATTTTTCAATTTTTCATTAACTTACAACTTATATTAAGCTGAGATTAAAGTTACTGTTATCTGTTATCTATTAGGTTGCTTATCTATTTATAATTATTACAACTAGTCGCTATATTCTAGTTTATGTTTATTTATCCACTTGATTTACAGTTACTGCAAATCAAACCTCATTTAAGTGTTTTATTGGCGTTCCTTTGAAGCCGATTATCGAGCTCCCATAGTTAGTCAAATTTCAAAGGTTGTAATTAATAATATATTAAAAATTGTGCATAAATTTATAAAATTCTAAATAAAAAAGAAGCTTTAAAAGTACCAGCCCCTTTAAGCTTCATCTAAATCTTTATGACCAACATCATTACCATCATCATCTTCTAAAAGAAATTCAGGACTTTTTAAATCAACCCAACCTAAATTTGGTGCACTACTTGAGTAACCTAATCTTTTTTGAGTCAGTCTATTAAAAGTTTTAACTTGAGGAATTGAATAACTTAACCATGGAATTTCTTCTTGTCTATATATACCAGGACATTGAAACATAATATGCATGGGTCTGATTGTATTTGAATAATTAGTTGCACCACAATGATATAAACTACCTAACAAAATAACGGCTTCACCCTTTTCTAATTCAGCACTAATTAATTCATCTCTTTTAGGAGGTCTTTCATCACCCCAAAGGTGAGATCCCGGTATAACTTGCGTTGCAGCATTTTCTACAGTTGTCTTACAAGTTGGAACCATTAAACCAACTAAAATATCATTACCTATTATATATTCATTTGATGCAATATGATTTGCATGATGATTTTTATCATCTCTATGAATTCTTTGAGCTTTACCACCTGGTCCAATTGCCATTGTCATTGACATTGATAATAAAGGATATGAAGTATAAGTTGTTGGTGTATCATCATAATAATTAATTGTTGTTCTATTAAGGAAATATTCACTTAAATCTTGATATAATTTATGCTCAAAGAATTTCTCACGTACAGTTTTTGATCTACCAATTAATCTAAAACATCTTTTTGTTTCAGGTGGGAACAATTTACCCTCCCATGGTTTATCTGCATCTAAATAAGGTTGGACTTCAGATAATGAATTATCAAGATCTTCACAAGTGGCAAAGTTTTTAACAATCACCAACCCATCTTTTTTCAATGCCTGAATAAAAGATAAAATTGGTTGATTAACATCTATTTTCTCTACCATTTATAAACAATTTAAATATAATTTAGGGAAGGGGCATAGAATAATATCAGAAACCGAACCAGAAGAAATCAATGTAGATTAACAACGGATCAATTGGGTATTTTTTATTTTTACCCAAAAGGGAAAATAGATAAGGGATGGACGATCGACGCAGAGTTTTCGGTTTCTCGCGATTTTCACTTTTAACTTTTGAGTCTTTTGTCTTTTGTCTTCTGTCTTTTGACTGAGCCCTGTCAGTCAGTACCCATTGCATGCATCGATGATCAGTCAGAAAAAAAAAAAAAAACGTGTCGATATCAATTTTTCACACTGTGCGCGCGCGCGTAACTGAAATTTTCAATTTTTTCATTTTTCAATTTTCAATTTTCATTTGCCCTCACCAAAATTTAATAGTACGCCTACGTGTCAGGATTGAACAATTTGATCTATTCAAATGGGATTAATAATTGTGTAACTTGGTCTTTTCACTTTTGTTTCTATTACCTTCTTTTTTCTTTCTTTCTTTCTCTTTTACCTTCTTCAAAGTTCATTCTTATATCAATTACCAATGAAATTCTCCACAAAGGCCATTTTCGCTATCTACGCAACAATCTCTTCTATCTTAGGTGTTCAAGCTGAAGAAGCTATTGCTCCAGAAGATTCTGCCGTCGTTAAACTTACTGAAGCAACATTTGCTGATTTCATTGCCGAAAATCCATATGTTTTGGCTGAATTCTTTGCCCCATGGTGTGGTCATTGTAAAAAATTAGGTCCTGAATTTGCTGCTGCAGCTGATGCTTTAGTTGATTCTGTCCCTGATGTTAAATTGGCTCAAATTGATTGTACCGAAGAAAGAGATTTATGTGCTAACTTTGAAATTAGAGGTTATCCAACTTTAAAGATTTTCAAAGGTGATACTTCAAATGTTTCTGATTATCCAGGTCAAAGAGCATCCGATGCAATTGTCTCTTATATGTCAAAATTAACTTTACCAGCTGTTCAAACTTTTGAAGATGCAGCTACTTTAGATGCAAAGATTGAATCATTACCAGAATCATTTATCCTTCAAGTTATTCCTGAAGGACTTGAAGCTTCTGCATCTAATGAAACCTTTTACCAAGTTGCTGATAAATATAAGGAACATTTCACTTTCGCAACTACTTCCGATAAGACATATGTTTCAAAATATGCAAAAAGTGGAAAAAAACCAGCATACATTATTTTCAGAAAGGGTGAAACTGTTGAAGATGCTTCAATTTACGAAGGTGAAGATATTGCTGATGATTTCGAATTATTAGTTGATTTCATTGATGTTCAATCAAAACCATTATTTGGTGAAATTAATGGTTCAACTTACCAAGCATATACCTCATCAAATGTTCCATTAGCTTATTACTTCTATTCTTCAAAAGAGGAACGTGATGCAGCTGAACCAATAATTAAGAAACTTGCAAAGAAATACAGAGGTGAAATCAATTTTGTTGGTTTAGATGCTGTTCAATTTGGTATGCATGCTCAAAACTTAAATATGCAAGAAGATTTCCCATTGTTCGTTATCCATGATTTAGAAAAAAATAAGAAATATGGTATTCCTCAAGAGAAACCTTTAGATAATAATGATATTACACAATTTGTCCAAAAATTTAAAGCTGGTGAAATTGAACCAATTGTTAAATCTGAACCAGTTCCTGAAACTCAAAATTCCTCTGTTTATTACCTTGTTGGTACAGAACATGATTCAATTATTAATTCTAAGAAGGATGTTTTCGTTAAATATTATGCTCCATGGTGTGGTCATTGTAAAAAATTAGCTCCAGTTTTTGAAGAACTTGCTGAAAAATATGCTGGCAAAGATGTTGTTATTGCAGAATTGGATAATACTCTTAATGATGTTGAAGGTGTTGAAATTCAAGGTTATCCAACTTTAGTTTTATTCCCTGCTGATGGTTCTGATCCAGTTTACTACGAAGAAGCAAGAACTTTAGAGGCAATGGCTAATTTCATCAAAGAACACGGTTCCCTAAAGATTGATATTCTTGGTGATGACGAAGATGAAGAAGATGAAGTAGATGCTAGCGTTAAAGAGACTACAGCACCGGTTGCTGAACAAGCAGCTCATGATGAATTGTAAATATCTGATGACTTTATAAAATTTTCTTTCTATTTTAGAAGCTTTATATTTTTTTCTTAAAAAAAAAAAACAAGTATTACGTGAATTTGGTTCAACATAAAGTACACCTTTTCATTATTTAGTAACTATTTCTGATGCAGCTTTGGTTAATCTATTCATAATTGCCAATCCTTCCCTTTCCTCTCCAATACCTTCAACGTAGATCATATCAACCTTTTCAGCATCTGCATCTCTTAAAGCTGAAAATAGATTACGTTGTATCTCATCACCAGTTTTACCCAACTCAATAACCACACTAACATTGCCTGGTATATCATTCCAGAATCTTGATTTTAAAACAGCAATTTTAAGTTTATCTTTAATATTATGTTCAGTTTCATATTTTGTTATGGCCTCTATAGAATCCTTAAAATTTTCAAAAAGTACAACTTTTGCGGTAGGTGAATAATGTTTATATTTCATACCAGGAGTTCGGACTTTTTCATATTGTCCTGCAGTCTTTTTACCCAATACGACATTTTCCCATCCGTGCCCGACACCTATAATATCTTCTAAACTGACTCCTCCGGGTCTTAATAGCATTGGTGGCGATACTGTTCCATCAACGACTGTACTTTCCAACCCAACATTACATTGACCACCATCAATAATTAGTGGAATTTTGCCATTTAGATCACCTAAGACATGTTCAGCTTTTGTAGGGGATGGTTTAGTAGATGAATTTGCGGAAGGTGCAGCTAATGGTAAATTGGAATATTGTATTAATGCTCTAGCAACTTTATTTTCAGGAAATCTAACTGCAAATGTATCTTGCCCAGCAGTTACAATCGAAGAGATAGGACATGAGGAATTAACGGGTAGCACAATTGTTAATGGACCTGGCCAAAATTTAGATATTAAGGGTTTATAAATTTCCGGAATTTCAGTTTTAAAAATATCTTTAATCATATCAATTGATGAAATATGTGAAATTAATGGATTATCTGCAGGTCTATTTTTTGCTTCGTAAATTTTTTCAACTGCCTCTGATGATAATGATGATGCACCTAATCCATAGACCGTCTCTGTGGGAAATCCAACAACTTGAAATTCATGTAATAACTTTGACGCTTCCTTCAATATATTTTCCGTATTTGGATCGGAAATTTTCATTTCATTTGTCTCATTATCGAATGAAATTGTCTTTGGGTCAATTTTTAATACTCTAGTTTCAAATCTGTTCATAGTGGGATTAAGTGTTCTAAATTGACGACAGAAAAGACGATTCATATATATCCCAAACCTTGTAAAAAGTGGTCGATTGTATGTTTTTTTTTCATAAAACGGTTATGATTAATGTCCTGTCTAAAAATTTCAAAATTTTTTGCTTCTGAAAAATGAAAAATTATGCACAATAAAACGCGACAAGATTGATTGTTGCAAGCTGCTAAAATTTCAATTTGCAATTTGCAATTTCGAATTTCCTCTGTAATCACCAAATCGCAATCACCAACACACATTTGACACAAATTATTGCTTTTGTGTAATATTTGATAGCAAAATAAGAATTAAATAATAAGTAAATATATCCCTATGTTTGGATTTGCAAAGAAATTAGTGAGTACACTTGAATCTCAACTTACTAGTGATGTTATAGGTCAGAGAAAGTCCCAAATCGACGAATCACGCCAAGGTTTACGTGTATTATCAGTTCAAGATGATTCAATTGGATCAAGACATGGTTTAGAATCATGGTTTGATTTTATAATGGAATTGAACGGAACCGATATAAATGCATATTTAGAAATAAATACATCAACTGGTTATGTTGGATATGAGAATATGATGAATTTCATAAAACATGAAGTAGAAATTACTGGTAATGATATTACATTAACCGTATTTTCATCAAAGGGTTCAATCATTAGAGATATAATTATCACTTCTCAAGAAATCAAAGAAGCAGCAAGTAAAGTAACTCATCCTCTTGAAGAAATTAATTTATCATCAGATCCAAATAAATCAAATAGTTTGACTTCAAATTCAAATTTACTACCATGGACGCCAAAATTAGGCATATCATTTCAATTGACTCCTTTAGGTACAGGATTTTATACATGGCACATTTTACGTGTAACACCAGGGTCACCAGCATATATAGCAGGTATTTTACCTGACGAATATATAATTCAATCACAGGAAGGATTACTTGCTACTGGTGGTGAAGATTTGCTATCAAAAGTTTTACAAAGTCAATATGCCAAAAATGGTGACAATCATGAAATCGTTCTATATGTCTACAACTATGATTCAGATTGTGTTAGACCCGTTAGAATCATCTTAAAAGCAGGATATCTTTGGGGTGGTAAGGGTATCTTAGGTTGTGATGTTGGATATGGTTTACTTCATCGTATTCCTGAAGTTATTGGAAAATTTGAAAATACGAGAACTATGCTTGATGATATACCACAATCAAATTACAACAACAATAATAATGACGAAGCCCAGATAATTCCAGAAATTCCATTAACTCAACCACCAGAATATTTACCATTAAAAGTTTCAGCTCCAAGTTTTAAATCTGATAATATTGGTGAGACTGTTGATGAAGCATCAAAATCTGTTGTCAGTAACCAGAATAGAACACGTCCTCATAAAACTAGTTCCAAACATGCCAATGTTAACCTTGATGCTTATTTTGATGAACAAACAAAGATGAGCCAAAGTAATGATACTGGAAATATTGCAAAGCCCGAATCAGGCGTTATCCCACCACCACCTAAAAGATGATGATTTAGATGACGATAAAAGGCTAGGAAACATAGTAATTAAATATTAGAATTTATAAAGAGTTTGTATAAATAATCATAAAGCTTGCTATCAAATAAATAAATTGTTGATTAGTAACTATCAACTATGTCGTAAAGTTTTTCAAGATCATAAGTTTCTCTCCAATAATCACCATATTTAATAATGATAACTAATAGTATACTCAAGGCGGCAGTAATACCAGCACATATACTAAATAGTACACCAGTTCCAATTGCTTTGATTAAAGGTTCCGTTGCAAATGAAACACCAGCCGCCATAATCATTCTTATAAAGTTATTCAATGCAACACCAGTTGCACCTTTACCAGGTAAACAATCAGCAAGATACGTGACAGTAACACCAATAACTATCATTTGGGCAAACCCAAATAATGCAGTACCAATCAATGGTGTAACCCATTGTTCACCATATTCAAGACACCAACCAGTGATAAGCAATGAACAAGGTAACATTGCAGCTGCAACATACACATTTATACCAAATCTTGCCTCTGGTGCAACAATTCCATACTTTTCAATTTTTTTTTTCAATAAATGATCATTAAATTTACCACCCCAAATTGATGCAATGAAATATGTTACCGAATTTGGAATATAGACTAAACCAATCAAAACAGATGAAAAATTATATGGCTCTTTTGAATACATATACGTCAATGTCATATTTTGAACATACAAGGCAGCAAAGCAAGGAGCAGAATATGCAATTGCTAAAAACACAGGTGGATATTTAATAAAAACAAAACTTTTTAAAGGTCCAAAAAGATAAACTTTTGTATAATGTAAAAATAGTTTGAATTTACTACCATGCGTAAGATCATAAAGATTTTCGAGTTCCTTAATAATAGATTCTTTTCTTTTTTTAGAATCTTTGAGATTGACTGTATTTGTTGTAGGAATTTTAGATAGGGGGACAACAGAATCCATAACTGGCATTTCATTATCATCCTCATCATTTTCCAAAACTAAGGAATCATCATTATCACTGCCTGAATGCTTTTCATCATCAGTTGAAGCCAAATCTGATTGGCTAGGTGGACTATTTACAGGTTTTTTGTTAGTTGCATTTGATACCACTGATGATTTTCTGCTCTTTTTTCCATCTTCCAATTTCGAAACACCTACAAAAGATCGACGAGTGGACATTCTTGATAAAACTTTATTTAAACGTTCAACTTCTTCTTCATTCACCTCAGTGTCATCATAATCATCGTCAATAGCTTCTGAATCGATCGAACCAACAATTGAAAGTGGTCGATTGACCGAAGCATTAGGATCATTATTATTATTAATATTATCATTATTTGTATTTGAATCCTCAGTTGTAGGTTTATTATTACTATCAATTTGATTTTCTTCATCTTTTGGTTTAGTCGTTCTATTTCTTCTCCTTTCACGTAAAATCTGTCTAATTGCTTCTCTATTATCTTGTTTTCTTAGAGTCTCTGGTAGAAACAATATAATTAATAAACAGCATCCACCACTCAAACAAATTAAAAACCATTGAGTTGCTCTCCAGCCAAATTTTGGATTACTTGTAATTGCACCACCAATAATAGGGCTCAATAAAGGACCCGCAAGTGGTCCCAAATAAAATAATCCCATTGCTGCACCTCTTTTTGTAATTGGATATAGATCTCCAATTGTACCAGCACCAACACTTTGAACACTTGCTGCACAACCACCACTTAAAACTCGAAATCCTATCAACATGTTGACGTTCTTTGCTAAAGCACAACCTATAGTAAAACATAAGTATAAAATAAAGGATACGACATAAATCGATCGTCTACCATGTCTTTCAGATAAACTACTCCACCAAAGTGGAATGACACCCAACGTTATAAGATAGACACCAATTGCAACATTAAGAATTGTAATTGTTGTACCCAAGTTCTCGACCGCATCATCAGAAGCTGGCAATAAAATTGATGTACCCATTGGACCAAGCATTGCACAAAATGCAATTATAAACACAATAAATCGTCTCAATGAAGGGGGTAAATTTCTTGCATCTTGATATTCGGGTATTAAACAAAACCTTGATAGTAAACCTCTACGGTCCTTCTTTGACACTATCAGAGAATCATCAAATTGAATAGTTGTTATTTTCGATAAGAGTGTAGTCGATTTTGTAACTGGTTTTCCTAAGGGTATATTAGACTCTAATGTGACAGTTGAGGACGTGTCATCATCATCAGTATTATTGTGTAGCTGTTTGTTTATATACGTACTAGCATTATGATCATCATCCAACACAGAACTATTTAGAGAAACTAAATCAGGTGAGTTTTTGGAAAGGGTGACATTCTGTCCCCTCGTCACAGTGGAAGGTCTTCTGTTGTTATTCTGCATCACTGGTAAGGACCTTGTAACTATCCATAGATATTAAATAAAGTTGATTCTCTCTATATATAAAGCATTAAAATGACCCAGTCTATTCTTTTAAATACTATTCCGAAGTATAGCACTCCGTTCTATCAGTAATATGGCGAGATGAAAAATTTGATCGGAGATGATGTTGTACATATCCGTTAGTTGTCTTTGATTTCATTCTTAATACTTAATACTGATTATTAACTACTATTACATCTATTTAATTAATTTACACGGTTATTTGTTTATTTGAAAGCCTCTGCAACAAGGTCTTTAAGCTCAGAGGCAACAGCATCATCCTCTTTCGAACCTCCCTTGGCAATATCTGAATCTTCAGGAAGTAATCCCTTCAACATGTCTCGGTAAACTGCATCTGTTTCTACAAAACTTGTATTTGTATTCTCATGTGTAGCTGAAGCATTAGCATTCTTTGTCTGTTGACGTTTAAAAATCTTATCGTTATTTTCTGTCCTTTTTGAATTTTTATTACGTGATCCAGCGGTTTCTGCAGTTGTTGATGGGCTATCAAGCCGGCTATTGGTAGTATTTTTCTTATATCTCTCCAAATCTCCCGTTGCCTTGGATAAATAATCCGGAATAGGTAAATTATTTTTGATATAGTAAAACTTCCAATTTCTTGCTTTGTCCTTTAATTGTAACGAGCTTCTATTCTTTAAATTTTCATTGATTTGTCCTCCTGGACCAAATAATTCTAAAATTGCAGTCCAGTGTGTACCCTTCAACTTTAATCCTTCTCTCAATGCATCTTCTTCTTCACTTGTCCAAATTCTTCTAAATGTTGATGGTCTGTTTTGTTTAGCTCTTTTGGTTGCCTTTTGTTTAGCCGGTCTTGGAGTTGGTGTAGGTGTATTTGAAGGAATTAAAAACTGCAGTGAATCAAGTTTAACAGCACTTAAACCAGGTGATTCTGGTAATGGTACCGACGCTTCTTTCGATTCACCTCTTGATTCGCCTCTAGTTTCATCTACATTCATGGCAGAACCTGGTAGGTCAGTAGAAGATTTTGAAGATTTTGTAGATTTTGTAGATTCGTCAGCCAATTTTTTCTCTAATAATTGGATTTTACGTTTTCTATATTCATCTTCTGATAATTTTGATTCTTCTAATAACTTATCTAATTCATCATTTTCAATAGTAAGTGTTGTTTTCTCCTTCAACCTATTCAATTTATCTAATTCTGATGATAATTTACCCTTTGGGCCCCAAATTAAGAATCCAACATTTTTAGAAACATATTCTAGTAAATCATTTAAAAATTTAATCCATTCATATTTTTCCATTAAGGAACTGTCAGTATTTGAGTTTAATAAAGTTTGTTTCCTGAAATCACATCTGCTCAAAAAATCTAATTCAGCTGGTGTGAAAAGTGTTGAATTCCTTTCAATTTTAACATCTTCAGTTGAATCAAAAAAGGGATCTTTCCGGCGTAATAAAATTTCATCCATGTTATTTGGGAACAAATCATGTATAATATCTTCCTTAGATCTATCACCTAATTCGATTGCAGAGATATAAGCCTGTGTTTTCAATTCTAAATATAATATTGCCTGCGCTTTCAAAAATTTGGTCTGATTTCTTTGAAATTTTGCAGATTTGTCAAACTTGACATCTTTATCGTAAATTTTCTTTTCTTCAATAAATGATAAAGAATCTGTTGGATCCAAATTTTGAGGTGGACAAAAAACGTCCAAAAATGCCTCATTTAAGAAGAAAAAACCTAGATCAATTAAACCTAATGTTGCAAGTAAAAAGGTTGCTAAATTAACTTTTCTTAAGGTACCTTCAATTGTATCTTCTCTACCTTTTAAAAATGTCGGTGCTGGGTAGCCGTATTTCCATAGCCCAAAAGTAATATTTTCGACAGTGAAAAATGGACTTTCTTCAGAATTATAGATCCTTTTTGTTGTTTCAAATAATTCGATTAGATTGCTAAATGCAATACCAGTATAAGATTCTCGATTGGAAACCAATTCCATAACCTTTTGGTATGGTCCTCTAGCAATAATTCTCAATATTTGGGTTGATAAATTATCTAATACAGGCAATGAATTAATTAACATTTGGACATTGAAGGATAAATTATAAGGAGCTGTTAATAATAGTGGTAATGCGGATAATTGTGCATTGATGTGATTGGCCTCATTAATTTCGGCTATGCTTCTGTTGGTAAACAAATTTCTATATTCTTGTAACATTGAACTTGGTTCATCTTGTTTGAATAATTCACTATTAGAAGGAATGGAAACACCTTTATAAGAATCAGTTTTAGTTGTTCCAATTGTAAGTTTCTTTCTTTTATTAGATCGAGTTTTCATATGATTTTTATTACTGCTGTTCAAGTTTTCATCACTTACAAGTTCGCTATCAACTTCCATTTCACTTTCTTTTTCAGCTATAAATTGATCTTTATTTTGGTCAATTATTCCCTTAACGGTTTCATCAATTTCTTTATTGGTTTCCAGGTCGTCAACATTATCATCAATAACAGCACTATCAACATTGTCAGCAACAACTTTATCATCCTTATTAATTGACTTTAAATCATTCTTCGCAGATGAATCTAAAGGATTAACATTATCACCGATTAATTTTTGAAGATGCATATCAAAATCAGCATCAGTTACAGTTTCAAGATCCAAATTCATTTCAGATTCTAAAAAATCCATTTCATTCTTGGAAAGTCTTCTCTTTTTAAAATTATTAGAAAGAGTAGAGAAATCTGTTTCTATCTGATCTAACTCTTTTTGCAATATATTTTCATCATCTTTTGTTAATTTATCTGGTTTTTCAATCTCTAAGTTTTTATCGTTTATTCTGGATTTTATGGTTTCCACATTCTTTTCTATAACAGAACCTGACAAACTATCTGTCGAAACAACCTTTGTTGCATTCTCTATATCTCCGGACATCTTTATCTTCTTGTAAACAGCCGAAGGATAAGATGTTGTTGTTTGAACTTAGCAAAGGAAAAAAGATTATCAGATAGTATATGCATATAAAATTAAATAAAAACAAAGAGAAATTTGAAAATAAAAATTTTATTTTAACATTTGCGACGATCGACGCAGCACGTCTTTTTTCCTGTTTTGGACAAATTTAATTAATTTGCTTCTTAGGGAAAATTGAAAACGCAAAATTCAAAATGAAATTCATCGAAATGAAACTTATATCTATATATACGTGTTTTTGTTTATTTTGGATAGCATATCATTCCATGTCATTTGAGAGAGCAGATACATATTCAACATCAGTCTTACCACCACAACAAGATGTTGGGAATGACCAAAACACCGAAATTATTAAAGCATTCAAACGTTTTATTCTAGAATTCAGAATTGATAATGACTTTATATATAGAAATCAATTGAGAGAAAATATTCTTTCAAAACAGTTCAAATTAACTGTTCATTCCGAAGACCTGATATCCTTTCATGATGAGTTACATCAAAGGTTGTTTGATAATCCAAAGGAAATTATTCCTTTATTTGAAAGAGCAATTACTGAAATTGCTAAAAGAAATATTTATTTAACAAATGATGAAGCCCCTGCAGTTTTCCCACAATGTCAATTAATTTTGTTATCAAATGATACCAAAACCTCAATTAGAGATATTGATTCTGATCACGTTTCAAAAATTATCAAAATTTCTGGTATTATTATTAATACGACAATGTTAAATTCAAGAGCCTCAGAACTTACACTTATTTGTAGAGGTTGTCATAATGTTTTGAAGATAAAGTCAAACATCAACCTTGGATTACCACAATACCCAAAGAAATGTTTAGTTGAAAATGTTAATGGAGATAGACCAAATTGTCCTCCGAATCCCTACGTTATCGTTCATGATAAATCAACCTTTATTGATCAACAGACTTTGAAATTGCAAGAAACTTCAGATATGGTTCCAGTCGGAGAGATGCCTCGTCATATTACTCTATTTGCTGATAGATATTTATGTAATACACTCGTTCCAGGTACAAGATGTGAAGTTATTGGCATTTATGATACATATCAGAAAAAGGTTAGAAATACAGGTTCAATAAATAATGCTGCTTTGAGACATCCTTATTTGAAAGTTTTAGGTATCCAAACAGAGGCAGACTTATTGAGATCTTCTGGTGGATTAAATAGAATTTTTTCAGAAGAGGAAGAGGAAGAATTCATTCAATTATCTAGATCACCTAATTTATACGAAAGGTTTGTTAGATCAATTGCTCCATCAATCTATGGTAATGAAGATATCAAAAGAGCAATTACATGCTTATTATTTGGTGGTTCTAAGAAATTATTACCGGATGGTATGAGATTGAGAGGTGATATAAATGTTTTATTGTTGGGTGATCCAGGTACAGCAAAGTCACAACTTTTAAAATTCGTTGAGAAAGTTTCTCCAATTTCAATTTATACATCAGGTAAAGGATCATCTGCAGCTGGGTTAACGGCATCCGTTCAAAGAGATCCTGCGACTAGAGATTTTTATTTAGAAGGTGGTGCAATGGTTTTAGCAGATGGTGGTGTTATTTGTATTGATGAATTTGATAAAATGAGAGATGAAGATAGAGTTGCAATTCATGAAGCAATGGAACAACAAACTATTTCAATTGCCAAGGCTGGTATTACAACTGTTCTTAATTCAAGAACTTCAGTCTTAGCAGCTGCAAATCCAATTTTCGGTAGGTATGATGATATGAAAGCACCCGGTGAAAACATTGATTTTCAAACTACTATTTTATCAAGATTTGATATGATTTTTATAGTCAAAGATGAACATAATGTTCATAGAGATATGTCTATTGCGCATCATGTTATGAACGTTCATACAAATGGTGGTAATAATGAAGAGCAAACAGAGGGTGAAATTCCTATTCAATTGATGAAGAGGTATATTCAATATTGTAAATTAAAGTGTGCCCCTAGATTAACACCAGAGGCAAGTGAAATGTTAAGTTCTAATTTTGTTGCAATTAGAAAGGAAGTTAAATTAAAAGAGTCTCATTCAACTGAAAGGTCATCAATTCCAATTACGATTAGACAATTAGAAGCAATTATTAGAATAACAGAATCATTAGCAAAGATAGAATTATCACCTATTGCCACGGTTAGACACGTTGAGGAAGCAATGAGATTATTCAATGCATCAACAATGGATGCAATCAAGGAAGGTAATACAGATAATTCAAATGTTGTTGAGCAGATTGAAAATATTGAAAGTGAGATTAAGAGAAGATTACCAATGGGTTGGAGTACATCATATAATACACTCCGACAAACATTTGTGGAAAGGGGTACATATTCTGTTGAATCATTAAATAGAACATTGAGTGTTTTAGAAAGAAGAGAGGTTATTCAGTTTAGACATAATAGATCAAGTATTTTTAGATGTGGTGTGTAAATTAAATTTGAGTATATTAGGTATTATTTAAAAAGAACGTTAATTAAAGTAAATTAGAACCAAAATTGAAAAAAAGAAAATAGAATAGGTGAAGATATAGAATAAATTAAATAGTAAAAGTAGGAGAGTAAAATAATAAATGAAAAAGGTGTCTATAATGGATAGATAAACCTATCATTCTCTAAATCAGTTAAATCAAGCATTGCAGCATCAACTTCAATTTCTTGGGAGTCTTGATCAACAAACCCCTTCAATTCACCTTCTTCATTAATGAGTTGATTTCTGACATTATTTCTCCTTTTTAGAATATACCAAATAACCAATGCTAATAATGGAGCAATAAAGAATGATAAAACTATTTGAACAATCCAAGCAGGAATATATCTTGGACCATCCTTTTCTCTCCATAATTGAGGAGAGATAATGTTTGCAATTGAATAACCAAGCATAACCATGGCACTTCTTGTAAGTTTTTTAGTAAATCCTGAACATGAAGTTGTATTCCAAGAAAACATCAAAATCCATGGAATACCGAAAAGTGGAGAAGCTAAACATAACATTGCCAATAATGCAATTTTTTCATCCCATTTAATTGTAGTAATTGCAATTGAAGCAGCAAAAGATGGCACAGTCCAAAAAACAACTGAAAATGCAGTATAATTTGGTTTATAGAAGAGGAAAGTGGTTGCAATTAAACAACAAACAGCAGCAAAACCACCTGAAGCAACAGAAACTAACGTTGAATCTAAATTATTAATTCCACCAATACTTTCAAATAATAAATTTTGTTGATATGTTAAATTATTTGCCAATTGTTGTAAAAGAAAGAAAAGGAAGAATAACCATGAAATTGGATCTCTTAAAGTTTCAATAATCTGATACTTTTTAATAACCTTTTGTTCGATGGAAGAACGTGTTGTCTGTTGAACTCTTCTAATAGTCCAAACTTTTTCCTTATCAGTTAAGAAAATTGCATCAGTTGGATTATTTGGATAGATAAAGAGAATAACAATAGTCCAAAGAAATGTACAACCACCAATGATGATAAAGAATAATTTCCAAGT
The DNA here is from genome assembly GCA_030570335.1 of Pichia rugopelliculosa. Lineage (NCBI taxonomy): Eukaryota > Fungi > Ascomycota > Pichiomycetes > Pichiales > Pichiaceae > Pichia > Pichia rugopelliculosa. Next base: position 68,116 of record JAJLVQ010000041.1, on the reverse strand, counting down.
TGGAACGGAAGAATGTGCATATAAAATACCATAGGCAATGAATCCAACAGGAATGGTAACACCAACACAAGTTGAATAAAATAAAGGTGCAGTTGCAGCTTTTTCTTGAGCTGTTAAAAATTGACCCATTGTTGTATTTAAAATTGGTAAGGCAATTGCTTCAACAAAACCTAAAAAGAATCTCAAAGCATAAACACCTTTATAGTTGAAAGCAGTACAATGTAAAAATATAATAATAGACCAAGAAAGTGCAACACCTGTCATTAATCTACCAATTGGAAGTTTTTGAACTAAAATCAAATTTATTTGACCAATGATAAAACCAACATAAAATAAAGTCGAAGAGTTGTTATATTTATTTTGAGTTAAACCAGTGTCTTGCCAAAGTCCAAAAATCGATGCATATGACAAAGTTGCCTTATCAGCATAAAGTAATAAATTTGTGAATGCAGTTAAAAATAAAATAATTGAAACAACTTTCCTGGATAATTTTCTTTCTTCCTCCGGTGTGATTTCAGGAACATCTGCATCATGTTTTTGTAAAAAAGCTAAAGTTATATCAGCATCTCTAGATGAAATATGTTTTGGAGTTGAAGTATGTTTTTCAGTGATAGGAATGACTTCCTCCTTTTCCACAGACAATTGAGAATTTGAGTCAGACATCAAGTTTTCTATATGAGTTGATTATGACAAGAGAAACCAACTCCACAGAGATAAAAAAAACGGATTTACTTTGGGAATTACGATGCATATTTAAAGTAAAAAATAATCCATGGTTAGAATGTAATGATTACAAGTTGAGGCATCTACAGATTGTGTAATCCAGAAAAGGTGAAACAACACAGTTTATCTCTTAGTACTCTAGTGATAGATTCTTAAAATTTTTTAATCTATTGTTTGTAACGGAGAAGCGCACAAAGGAGCTAAAGTTTTCTGCAACTGAACCAATTTTGGAAATGCACCCCCGGTTTCCATTTCACGGTTTGACGTTCCTATTTATAATTGTTGGAGAAACTGTGGCGTCTTCTTTTGCCTGGCGCCACAGTTTGCAGAAGTGGCGCGCGTGCACGTGACAGTGCAGGTGGATCAGGTTGCCGAATGCGGAAATTTCAAAGGGTGCGGTTGAGAAATCGTCGTTTCACACTTTGATCGGTCTGTCTGGGCGGCTTTAAGAATAGACACATGAAATAGCAGGCCATTTCAAATTGTAATGTATAATTTATTGTACGGATACATATAGCTGGAGTTTCTGTGAATTTAATTTATATATAATATATAATGTAATATAGTGCCTTTTTATTCTTGGTTAAATGGGTTTATTGTTCCCCTTTTAAACGAAAGAATGAGTATCCAAAAGGCAATTAGATCAGTTGCCATCATTGGAGGAGGTCCAGCAGGAATTGCTTGCGTTAATGAATTAGCGCATGTATCATCAACTGGTGAATCATTCATATCCAGAGGTATCAAACCCGCTGATCCAGCATTTGACAAGATTGTATGTTTTGAACAAAACTCAAGCTTGGGTGGAGTATGGAATTTCTTCAAAAAGCCAGATTCAAGTCTTCCACCCTTAAATATATTAAATTATGGTAAATATAATAAACCTAATGAAATTTATGAATTTCCATTATTCCCAGCAAAAAAATTATTGAATAATTCATCTGTTAAGAATCCATATATTAAAATAGGGAATAAAAACCTTTATGATGAGGTTAGATGGCAAAGAAATGCCGCTTATAAAGATCTATTTACAAATATACCTGAAAAATTCATGAAATTTTCTTATACACCAAATACTTCCATAAGTAAAGGTAGATTTCTCGAACCTTTAGTTTCAATCGATGATATAAAATTATATCTTGATAATTTAATCGAAAAATATGATCTACGAAAATATTTCCGACTTAATTCAGGTGTTGAATTAATTGAAAAAGTTAAAAAAGAGAACGGTGATGAAAAATGGATCTTAACAATTAGAGAAAAATCTCCATTCTCTAAAATTGAGCAATGGTATACTGAAGAATTTGATGCCGTCGTTGCTGCAAATGGTCACTGCAATGTTCCGTTTATACCGAAAACGGAAGGTTTAAATGAATTTGTTTCCAAATATCCAAATGTTATCAAACACAGTAAGGCATTTAGAGATTCAAATGATTATAAGAATAAAAATATTCTAGTTTGTGGTTCAGGTACAAGTAGTTTTGATTTATTACAGTACATATCACCCATTGCAAAATCTGTTACCATATCTCAAAAGTCTAAAAGTGTCTATAATTGGATTTCTGAATGTTTTGATAAATGTAATGATATTAAGTTCAAACCAAGAATTTCTAAATATTTACCTGAAACTGGTGAAGTTGAATTCACCGATGGCTCAATTGCTAAATTTGATCATATTATATTATCAACTGGTTATCATTATTTTTTTCCATTCATGAAGGAATATGATGAATATGTTAAAATTTACGACCATCATAGTTTAAATTCTCAAGTCAATAAAATTGGTAATTTATACCTTTATACATTCTCAACAGTGGACAATACATTTGCAACAGTTGGCATACCAACATTTGGCCTAATGTTTCATGGAATGGAGTTTAGTGCAGTTGCAATTGCCGGTGTTTTTTCAGGTGTAAAAAAATTACCAGAGATTGAATCTCAAATTAAATGGGATGATCAACGTACATCAATAACCGAGCCTGAAGTTCCACATAGATTCCAGGGCTTCTTTTTAGATAAAGTTGATGAACAATTTTTAAACCCGTTATACAATTTAGCTCCTACAGGAAGACCAAATCCTTTACCAAAAGATGGTTGGAACGTGAACGAAGTTGATGAATCAATTCCTGCTCTAAAAAAAGCATTTTTTGCATTAAGATCAGGTAAATTTAGTTCAAAAGATTTACTTAAGTAAGTAATTAATTATGTATATATATTTCTATAGCCTTTTATTTTGATGGCATGATTAAATTAAACAATGACATGAAATCCGTCTTTCCCTTTACTCAATCCTTTTTGTACAATTTTTTCAATTTCATGTGGATCCTTTGTTATACCTGTTAAATTCTCACACCCACCTTCCTTCACCAAGATATCATCCTCAAGTCTTACGCCACCAACATACATATATTTTTTGACAACATCCATGTCAACGTATTTCATCTGTTCTGAAGTAATATTTTCAATCAAAAATGGTGAAAAATAAATACCCGGTTCATTTGTTAATATCATATTTGCTTGTAATGTTCTTCTTAACCTTAAATATCTTAGCATTGGATTTTCATCTTCATAATTTGGATATCCTCCGACATCATGGGTATCCATACCAAGTAGATGGCCTAAACCGTGAGGATAAAACCAAACTGAAACATTTGAATTGAAAATCTCTGTTTCTGTACTGTTTTTAAACAATCCTAACTTAATGAAATGTTTAATTAAAATTTTATGTGATAAAAAATGTAAATCTTCCCAATTAACACCGGCTTTAATGTTCTTGAATACATTCTCTTGCATATCTAAAACTGCATTATATATATTTAAATGTTCTTCTGAAAATTTTCCAGTAATTGGGAAGCATCTGGTAACATCTGATGCATAACATTTCCACTCTGCACCAGCGTCAATTAAAACCGAAGTTTTACCATCCATTGGATCATCATTTTTAACATAATGTAACGTACCACAGGAAGGACCTGAACAGCAGATTGGATCATAAGATTGAAACTTTGAACCTTGTCTAATTGAATGATAAACAAATTCTGCATGCAAATGTGTCTCATTCGTTTCAATTGGTAATGCAGACATCACAGCTAAATGACAATTATCTGTAATTTTAGCAGCATGTTTCATTAGGTTAATTTCAAATTCGTCCTTAATCATTCTTGATTCATCTAATGCATAAAAAAAATCCTTATCGTTTGGAATAACATATTTTGAAAAAGGTTTACCTGAATATTCATTAGTATCAGTTGTATAAATTTTGAAATTATCATCATGCAAAGATTTTAATGAAGACTCAACATCTGATGAATATAACACTTCATCGATATCATATTCCTGTAATGTATCTTCTGGTGATAGAGGTAATCCACTCCACATAATATCATCCTTTTCAATATCAGGTAAATAAAGTATTAATTTTTCTTGCTTCGGTTTATACAGGATATATGCACCAGAAATTTGATCAATACCTGTGAAATAATGGAAATATCTGTTCTGTCTTAATGGTGGAGCTTGATCACAGTACGGGTAATTTTGTAATACAGATGAAGCAATAAAAAACGCAGTTTTATCTAATATCGAACTCTTTTTCTTGGCGGAAAAATGGGATTGAACCTTTTTAGCATGTTCCTTGGCTGGATACTTCATTATAGCCCTGGGTATAGATTTGAACAACATAAAAACCAAGCTTACACATGTAAAGAAGTCTTTTAACTCTGTCCTTTATCAATTGTCAAACGAGGGAAGGCCTTCTACTTACAAGGCGCGGATCCATCCTAATTGGGTAAAATAGTGTTTTCTAACATGAATCTGCATTTTTTTTTTTTCAGTTTGAAGTTTTATAGGAATAGTTAGTAGCTATCTCACACAATGGCACAGGAAAAAAGAGTGAATGTTGAGGAAGCTGATCACATTGTGAAGAAGCAGAGGGTGGACAATAACTACGATGAATTGGACGAACTAGACGATGTGATGGTCGTTGAATCAGTTAAATCAAAATATACAGACAGTACTTTATATTTAGATACAATTAATAGGAAAATACTCAATTTTGATATGCCATTAGAATGTTGCATGACTTTGGCAACTACAAATGTACACATTTGTCTTGTATGCAACAAATATTTACAAGGCGCATCCGTCAATTCACCTGCTTATATGCATGCTATTGATACCAATCATCATGTTTTCATAAACTCAATCACCAATAAATTTATAATACTACCAGAAGAGTTGATTTTATCCCCCAAAAGAGAGCAAGAATTGCGTGATATACAGTTACTATTACATCCCGAGTTTTCAAGCGAATTGATAAAGAAATTAGATGTTACTCCAGTATTTGGAAATACAATCAATAATGAGAACTATGACGTTGGTTATGTCCCATTAATTAATGATAACATAATTAAAGCAGATTCGAATCATTTTTCTGAAGAGAAAAATTTGTTATATTATGCAATTACACATTTATCAAATATAAGGGATCACTTACTAAGATTTACTCAAGATGATTCCAAACCCTTGAGTAATGAACTTTCTATTTTAACAAAGAAAATTTGGTCACCTCATTTATTTAAAAAATTCACATCCTCATACTCAATTGAAAATTATTTAGCAAGTTGTAACTTGCCACCAGCTATTACGTCTGATATTAGAAATTTTTATATATGGTTGGTTAACTCATTAATTAAAGAGAATAAAATTTTAAAGAATCAATTTACTGGAAAGTTAATCACCAATGAAAAGGAAACAAAATTCAACAATTTGACAGTTAAATTACCAAAAGAGTCAATTTTTGAGGATGGCACATCATCATCAATTAAACAATATGATTTAGAAAAATTGATTAATCAAAAAGATTTGAAAATAGTTAGATCTCCAAAATATCTTCTAATATATATTGATAGAAACAAAGAATTTAAAGTTGAGGGTTTAAAGAACCAATTGAACTTAAATATAGTTAAGTTTGATCCAAATTTATTAGTTATTAATAATAAGTTCAAATATAAACTTTTATCAAGTATAACATATGATAAAACTATTCAATTGTTAAAGAAGTCTGATTCTAAATGGATCGAATTTGATGGAATAAGTATTAAAGAAGTAGAAAAAGAATTATTATTTATTTCTAATTGTAAGTTACAATTTTGGGAACTTATATAAAATGTTTCTTATATAGCTAATCTATTAACATTACTTGTTACAATTGAAACATTATTTTCTTCAATCAAATTATCAGCCGCCTCTGTAAGATGTTTCTTTGGATCTTGTTTACCAACATACCTCGTCTTCAATTGATCATCTGTAAGAGTTTTTTCTTCCTGAATTCTTTCGACATACTGTTTTGCAACTTTAATTAATTTTTTTGAACCATCCAAATTGTTACAATCATATTCATTATAATCTTTTAATTTTAATCCACTTGTCCATTCTTTTTTATGTAAGTTTAACAACATATCAGTTTCTTTTTCAGTTTTCCTATAATCTATATTAAGTGAATAGTAACTTCTGTTTAAACCATGAAGTAGTGCTTGAATGGAAGGCTTATTTAATAAACCAACATTAGAAGTAGTTTGTCTTGGTTCTTGACCCATCATCAAAACTTGGGATGGGATTGATCTAAATGCATCAATAACAACCTTCCCCTTAACACTTTGAATAGGGTCAATAACAACTGCGACAGATCTTGGATTCAACTGTTCAAAACTTTGTTGAGTATTGACATCAACACTTGACAACCAACATCCAAAACCTGGATGTGAATGATACCAACCGACAACTGTTTGATCCCTTCCTGTTTGTTTCAACATATCCATCATTTTTGTTTGGAAAACATCATCAACAGCTTCGACTGAGACACCAGTACCACTTTGAGGCATTGCAAACACATCTACCACTGTAATTGTATAATCGTCGACAATTTCACCTAACATTAATCCCATAACTTCCATTGGGACACCTGCACGTCCATGTTTAAGCATCTTCAACAATGCAAGTGATGAAATATAAACAGTTTCTGCATTATCTATTGCTGGGGTATCTTGGAATCCTGGACCACCCATGCCGCCCATTCCCCCCATACGTCCTCCTAATAATGATTGCAACCTTTCCATGTCGTTTATATGCTCTAAAAGATGATTAAAGAAGATTTAAAATAATGAATAGAGGTAGGAAGTATTCATGGCAAAACAGGTTAACAGATTCGCCCTCAGAAAAAAAAAACACTCGCCATAAATGAGACTGATGTCTATTTGAGTACTAAGATAAATCTTATATGTCTTATATCTTTTTCTTTCTGCTTGTCTGATTCATACCAGAACAGTAGAGAGATATACTCCTGTTATCATGTCAATTCCATTCACCTTATCGAAATTACCAATCTACGATCATTGTTTTACCTCTGATAGAACACATGTTGCAATTACTCAAGATAAAGATGTCCTCATCTACAATTTAAGTAATCCAACAAAGCCTCAATTAGTTGCGACTTTGAAACATCATGATAAAATAGTCACGGCAGTTGATATTGCTGTTGATGGTAAGATTGTGACTTGTTCTCAAGATAGAAATGCATTAGTTTGGGCATTACAACCAGATGGATCTTATAAGGAAACATTAGTTTTATTGAGAATTAATAGAGCTGCAACATGTGTTAAATGGTCACCAAATGGTACTAAATTTGCCGTTGGTTCATCAGCTAGGGTTATATCTGTTTGTTACTTTGAAGAAGAAAATGATTGGTGGATTTCAAAACATATTAAAAGACCAATTAAATCAACCATATTATCATTAGATTGGCATGAGAATAACGTTTTACTATCATCAGGTTCCACTGATGGTCATGTTAGAGTTTTTTCAACATTTATCAAAGGTGTTGATGAGAAACCTCCAGGCACAATTTGGGGTGAGAGATTACCATTTCAAACCTTATGTTTAGATGTCAATTTAAATTCTTGGATTCAAGACGTTAAATTTTCACTTGATTTCCAATTTGTTGCAGCAGTCGGTCATGATTCAAGTGTTTTCATTGTTTATCCTGGATCTGGTGAATCAGTAGATCCAAAAATAATTAAGATTAAAACATCAAATCTACCATTTAACTCATTACTTTTTGCCAACAATAATAAAATCATTTGTGCCGGGTTTGATTGTCATCCTATTGTTTTTGAAGGTGATGAACAACAAGGTTGGAAACAAACATATTCAATTGATGATCCAAAAACAAAGAAATCAAACCAAATGGAAAATCAAACTGCTTTGAATATGTTTAGACAAATGGATTTAAAAGGATCCAATGAAGTCGAAAGTAACACTTTGGCTACTGTTCATCAAAACACCATCACCACGTTAAGACCATTTCAATATGATTATAATGGATTAATTAGATTTAGTTCATCCGGTAATGATGGTAAAGTTGTTATTTTCGATGTTTAAATGTAGTTAGAATTTTGTATTTCGATTTTTTTTTTGTTTAGATATTAATAGTTTTATTTATTTATTTTTAATTAGTATACAAATAACGGGTAAAAAGTACAATAATAGAAGCTCAATTAATTTCAATAATCAGGATTTTCGATTTCTAATTGATCAGCAATTTGACGATGAATGTCAACATCATCATTTGATATTCCTAATTCATGTTGGATTCTATCCACTGCATTCATAGTTTCTTCATCTATTCCAGAACCTAAATCAACATCTTCAACATCTTCATCAACTACATCACTAACAACGTCATCAATACCATCATTGTTGGCACTTCTTGTATTGATATCATTGATTTTAACTTGATTCGAATCAACGTGTAATAGGACGTTATGAACAGTAGATTTGAAAGCGGTGCCCAATACACCCAATGCACCTTGTAAATCATTTGCCAGGGATGTCAAATCTTGAATATTCGACTCGTCAACTGTTGTCATTTGATTATTAATTTCATTCAATTTTTCCTTAACATTGTTCAAATTCTGAGCTAATGTTTGATATTGTTGTAAAAGAGATATCTCTTCCTCAGTAAGTGAGGATGACAAAATAGTGTAGTCCATAGCAAGGATATCGGACATCGTGATGCTATTATATATATGAGATAGTGGATATTCAGTTAAACCAGGGGAAGCATTCAATAAAATCACACTAAAAACTATAAAAGGATATCTATCAACCAAAAAAAAAAAAAATAACATTAAACATTGCGGGCCAAAATAACTTCCCACGAAGGTGAGAATTTTTACTGGGGGGGATCGACAGTTTCGTGGGTAAGTTTTTAAACGGAGTACATGGGAAACTCATATAAAATCAAAGTATTTATTCTATAAGCTTGATGAAACAAATCATCCACAAAAATAACAGCATGGGGTAATATTCAATCATAACCACTGATATGTTATGTGATCCAAGCTCGTCACCTGCATTCCTTAATTCATTATTAATCTACAATTAACAATGAATATTGTCATATCATTATTAGATATCTTGACATTTGCATTATTGTCGATTTTAACAAAACTTCATCATGGATCAACCAATCAACTACCCTTTAGAGCCACCATGAAAACAATATTAATAGACAACAATACCAATCCGACGAAAAGGAGGAATCCTAGGGCAGTAGCAAATGAAAATGTGTTGGTTCGATGCGATCGATAATTAGAAACACTCTGTACGTAGGAGGCGCCACCTACAAATAAAGTCATCATAGACAAGAACACAAACAAGATGGATACGCCGTAACTAAAGACAGGGAACCAATGTGGTGGATTGTCATTCTCGTCTTGCTTTCCAGTCTTTAATCTGAAATTGCTGATTATAGTAATGGCAATGGTTGCAAGTGTCATACTGAATTTGATCCATGTGAGTCCAGTTCTTTCCGTCATTAGAATGTCCCTGGGCTCACTCCCTGTGATATCTATGGCGAGGTCTGTTTCCGTGAAGAGATTGGCAACAGTACGTTTAGACATTGGTCATTGGAAAAGACAGTAGAGTTCTGACTTGCCTACAAGAGGCCTGGTTCTGGCTTATAAATGATAAATGATAAAGGACGGGAAGAAAAATGAGAAAAATGAGAAAATGATAAATTTCTGTAGAAGAAAAAAAATTTTGAAATGTGAAAAATTTTATTTCAACTGCTTTTTACTAGTTTTATACTAGTTTTTTACTAGTTTTTAACAATTGTATCTTTCTATTATTCATCTATTATCATCCTCTCCTCCATGTCTAACTACTCCCAATTTGATACCCACACCCATGACCACAACCAGATGATCGAATCTCAGAACCAGGCCACTGTTCTTTGTTGTAATTGTGGTGTTCCAATGGATGGGTCTACTGGTTTAGTCATGTGTTATGATTGTATTAAATTGAATGTTGATATTACCGATGGTATCCCAAGAGAAGCAAATTTAAGTTTCTGTAGAAATTGTGAAAGATTTTTACAACCTCCAAACAATTGGATTAAAGCAGAATTAGAATCAAGAGAATTATTAGCACTTTGCCTTAGAAGGTTGAAAGGTTTAAATAAAGTTAGATTAATTGATGCTGCCTTCATTTGGACAGAACCTCATTCCAGAAGAGTTAGAGTTAAATTAACCATTCAAGGTGAAGCTTTCCAAAATGCCATTATTCAACAAAGTTTTGAAGTTGAATATATTGTTATTGCAATGCAATGTGCAGATTGTGCAAAATCTTATACTGCTCATACTTGGAATACTGCCGTTCAAATTAGACAAAAGGTGCCACATAAAAGAACTTTCCTTTATTTGGAACAATTAATTTTGAAACATAATGCCCATGTTGATACAATTTCAATCAAAGAAAATAAAGATGGTTTAGATTTTTATTATGCAAAACAAAATCATGCCGTTAAAATGCTAGATTTTTTAAATTCTACTGTTCCAATGAAATACAAAAAATCTGAAGAATTAATTTCTGCTGATATCCATTCTGGAACTTCTGTCTATAAATTTACATTCTCTGTTGAAATAGCACCAATTTGTAAAGATGATTTAGTTGTTTTACCTTCAAAATTGGCAAAATCAATGGGTAATATTTCAAGATTAGTATTATGTTCTAAAATTTCAAATTCTATTCAATTTATTGATCCAAGTAATTTACATATTGAAGATTTACAAGCAAATGTTTATTGGCGTTATAATTTTTCTTCATTGGCAGATGTTACACAATTAATTGAATTTATAGTTTTAGATGTTGAACCAACGGGTGAAAGAAGAGGTAAATATTTAATGGCAGATGTTACATGTGTTAGAGCAAGTGATATGGGAGGTTCATCAAATGAAGAATTTTATATTAGATCACATTTAGGTGGAATTTTACATCCAGGTGATTCAGCAATGGGATACTATTTGAAAAATTCTATTTTCAATTCAGACTTATTTGATGAATTAGATGCTGATAATGTTGTTGATGTTGTTTTAGTTAAGAAGCATTATATAAGATCAAATAAACGTTCAAAGAATAGACATTGGAAATTGAAGAGAATGGCAAATGAAAGAAAGGATATTGTTGCCACAGAAGTTTTAGATTCAAGACAGGCAAGACAAGAACAAGAACGTGCTGAAAAGGATTATGAATTATTCTTACAAGATTTAGAAGAAGATGAAGAATTAAGACAAAATATTAATTTATATAAATCAGATAAAGTTAATAATAAAAATCCTGATGAAATGGCAGATGATGATGAAATAAGTGAAGACGAAGATGCTCCACAAATTGATATTGATGAATTGTTAGATGAATTAGACGAAATGACTTTAGATGGTTAAAAATCTCATATAAGTCACATATATATATTCTTAACGATTTTCTTTTAATTAATGATCTTTTCTTTATATTACATAATTTTTTATATATATAGTTTTATAAGAATGCCTTTTCTTCGCAAATTAATCAGAGTTACCAGCATTAATTAATGAATTATTAATACCTTGAGGATTTGCACCAACAATTTTATCAGCAACTTTACCTTGTTTGAATAAGACGAATGTAGGCATTGCACCAACACCATAATCAAGTGCTAAATCATTCAATTCATCAACATCTACTTTGAAGAAATTGATGTTGGTATGAACGTCACTGAATTTTTCAATATACGGAGAAATCATTTTACATGGACCACACCAGGTAGCATAGAAATCAACAAATGCAATTGGTGATTTTAAAACTTTATCACGAAATTCAGTTGCATTTGTAATTTCGGTGACTTCAAGGGCCCTAGCTGAGACATGGAATGAACGCTTAGAAGTTGTTCTGATGGTGTTTAAAAGGGATCTCGATGCAAACATTATGTTATGGGTTGATGATATACTATAAGCAACAAAAGAGGAACAACTGATTGAGATACAAACTCACTGACAAATAACAAAATAACCATCTACATATACTGGCTTACTGGTTTGATGATTATTAATGTGGAGAAAGTCGTTTTATTTTCCATTTTCCATGACGAACACATTAAAATTTCTATAGTTAACTTATTATTACACTCGTATTAAAACGTGCAGACTATCGACGCAGATTTGATAAAGAACGAGGCTCGTCTTGTTTCATTTCCTTTTATTTGCCTTTGGTCGTTCCATTTGATAACATTGTATACACATAATTAGCAAGGAAAAGATAGTAGTGATGTCAGATATACCAACAAACACCACATTGGAATATGCTTCTGCGGTGAGTTTTGCAGACTCATCGTTTTTTATCCGTTTATCAGAATTAAAACTCAACGTCATGAAACTTGATACCAGTTATCAAGACGTTATTGGATATTTTAATTATACATCGTTAGGACCTGATCAAGAACCTACATTGAATCTTTCTGATTCAAGCTATAATGATTTGGATTCTTTTAAGCTAAATTTACCCCTGAGTTCATACTTTCTCTCAATGGGAAAGTTATTAAATGTCAATTCAATTGACGAATTCAAAAATATCAATAAAAAAGATTTACTTTTAGAATCTTCAATGAAGTTGTTATCGAATATTGAAAGTAAAAGATTTATTCAAAATCCAGAACTATTGTCTCCATTTACAATTTTATCATTTGCAGATTTGAAAAAATATAAGTTCTACTATTGGTTTGCATTCCCTCAAATCCTGTCAAATTGGATTCAGAAGGGGGATTTAAAAGCTTCAATTACTTATAAAATAAACAGAGATGATAAATTCAATCAGCAGTTTTATATAATTGATTCTAATTCATATACCTTGAATCCATTATCGACATTGTTTGATCATGACACTTCAAGTATGTTATCTATATTATTCATTGATACTTGTTCTTACTCAAACACAACATCTTATGTTTTAAGAAACTTTTTGGCCGCTTTAGCTTATCATAATTTTAAAAGTGTTGAAATTCAAGTTGTTAAATATAATAACCCCAAACAGAATTTTACAGTCTGTTTTGAAAATAGTGATTATAATTCATTTATTTATAACGATCCATCATATGTTCCTCTTGTTTCAGGATGGGAGAAGACTTCCCGAAATAAGCTTGGACCAAAGTTAGCTGATCTTGGCTCTTTAATTGATCCTTTGCAATTAGCCGATCAAGCAATCGATTTGAATCTAAGCTTAATGAAATGGAGATTGGTCCCTGAATTAGATTTACAAATTGTTAAAGATTCAAAAGTTTTAATTCTTGGTTCCGGTACTTTAGGTTCCTATATTGCACGATGTCTATTAGCATGGGGTGTTAGAACGATTAATTTTGTTGACAATGGTAACGTCTCATTTAGCAATCCTGTACGACAACCATTATTCAATTATGAAGACTGTTTAAATGGTGGTTCACCAAAAGCTGAAACTGCCTCTGCTAATTTGAAAAAAATCTTTCCATTGGTAAATTCTTCTGGATATACATTAGAAATTCCAATGATTGGACATCCAATTAAAAATGAAACAAAGGAATATAATGATTATATTAAATTAAGAGAATTATTTGAACAACATGATGCTGTATTTTTATCATTAGATTCAAGAGAAGCAAGATGGTTACCAACCGTTTTAGGTAATTCGATGAATAAAATTGTTATTAATTCAGCATTGGGATTTGAAAGTTATTTAGTGATGAGACATGGTTGTATTAATCCATCTTTAGACGTTAATGATCAAATTGATGGCAGATTGGGTTGCTATTATTGTAATGATATTGTTGCGCCAAAAGATTCATTAACTGATAGAACATTAGATCAAATGTGTACCGTTACAAGACCAGGAGTTGCATTATTAGCATCTTCATTGGCAACTGAACTATTTGTTTCAATTTTACAATCTCCTGAAAAGCAATATTCAAAACATATAGTCAATGAACGATCAAATATTTTAGGTTCGTTACCTCATCAATTGAGAGGATTTTTGCATAATTTCGAATTGTTAAAATTGAGTTCAAATAATTTTAAGTGTTGTACTGCTTGTTCAGTATCTGTAATAAATGAATACAACGAAAAGGGATGGGAATTTGTAAAAAAATCATTAAATGATAGTGAATATCTAGAAAATTTGACAGGTTTGAAAGAATTTCATAAGCAGGCAGAAAATGCAGCTTTGTTAATGGACGAATTTGATGATCTAGATTTAGAAGATGACATTAGTTAGGATGAATCTAGTTAATTTTGAAGGTTTTCCAATTACTTAATCGTGTTTGATTTATTTACTGTTGTGGAGATGATTGTGAAGAAATATATAAAAATATTAGATCTATCAACTACTGCCTCCTGAAAACATTAAAGAACAAATTTAATGTCGTTTTTAGTTAATTGATTTAATTTTCTGTTTAATATTAACATTATTTTTTTAGTAATTTACAATCACTTCAAATTCCAAAATTTAACGAAGGATAGTTGTTTAAACTGCAATAAATATTAGATAAGCCTGGGTTATTTTTTTAATGTATAACTTTAAATTTAGAGCAATTATTTATTACAGAGATTTTATGGAAAAATGAATATTTATACAGTTAAAATTATTACGCCATAAGCATATCAACCGCCCAGTTAACACTTAAAGTTCTCAAATCAGTATAGGTCTGACCGGTACCGACGAATAAAATCGGTATACCAGTTGCAAAAACCATATTAACCATTGAACCAATTAGATCACCAACAGTATCACATTTTGAAATGATGAAAAAATCTAAATGCCTGTTTGCACCGAATGCTTTATTGAAATTTTGTGCCTGTAAAACAGAATCTGTTCCGACTAATGCTTCACCAACCATAATAATTTTATCAGGATTTGCAGCTTTTGCAAATGAAGCCAATGGGGCCATTAAATGTGAATCATTATGTCTTCTGCCCGCAGTATCCATTAAAACAATATCATAATTATTCTCCTTGGCATATTTAATTGCACCTGTTGCAATTTTTGCAACTAAATCTGCACCACCATAACCAGATTCAAATAATTCAATTTGCTTTTTATTTGGGGATAATTGGACTAAATTATTAACATGAGTTCTTAATTGTTCAACTGCACCTGAACGGAATGTATCACATGCTGCCACTAGAACCCTATAGTCATTTTGTAATAACCAAAATGCAAGTTTTGATAAATTGGTTGATTTGCCAACACCATTAACACCAACAACGGAAATGGAATATGGTCCATTACCACTTAACTTTTTCTGTTGAATTTCATGTAATAGATCAATTGAGGAATCAGGTGTTAATAATTTTTTCAATTGTTTTGCCAATGATTTTTTTGCAGTTTCTTCAACAGATGTAAAAGATTCCGTTTTTTGTCCAATTAAATCCTTTTCAACTTCTGCCATTAAAGAAGTTGCAACATTTGGAGAAACGTTCTTTTTGATTAAATGTTGTGTCATTGCAGCTTTAATACTATTGACATCTTCCTTTGTAATTTTCTTACCACCAATATATTTTTTGAAAAAGCTAAATGTATTTGAAGTTGTACTATTTGATTGTTTTTCCTTTTCAATTGTTTTCTTCTTTGATGAAATAATAATTTTATTCATTTCTTCAGATAAATCATTAACTAAAAATCCATCTGTTGTCTTTGTACCGAAATTGGCTTTATCGCCAATTAATTGATTTATATTAGTACTTGTTTGTTTATGATTAGCCGGTTCTGAATTTGAGGAAGAAAAGTCAAGTGCTGATTCATCTTTGCCATCATCTTCATAATATGAACCGTCATTATTCCATTTTCTTGATTTTTTTGAACTTTTGTTATCTTTCTTATTATTATTAATACTAGATGGAGTCATTTCTCTTGTTGATGATAATGGTTCAGACTTTTCAGATTTATCAGTTTCTTGAATAGATTGAGTGATATCGTTTAATTTTAGTTGAAAAAATTTTTCAAACTTGGCTAAATCGTCGGAGGTATTTTCATATAGAATTTTGATGTTTTTCAAGAACTCATATGGTTTATTAATCGTTATTAAAGAAGAATATATCATTGTGAAAAAAATTCTATTCTTTGATTTATCATCGGTCCAAACAAGATATTTTAAATTATAACCATCATAAGAATAGTTACCTAAATTTATATCTGAATCAATGTATTTTTGAATCTCCTGTTTTTCAACTTCATCTTGATTGTCTTTGAGTTCATCATCGCTTTCATCACTTTCTTCAACATTCTCCACCAATGCATCATTTGCCTCAGATTCAGCAGCCGCCGTTGCATCATCTTCCGTGTGTTTGCTTTCATCATTCATTCCAGAACCTTCAACATATCTCATTTTACGTTCATTGATTAAAACATCATTAATAAATGCATTGGCAACACGGGAATAGTTTTTTGCCGGTTGATAATTAAAATGGACAGTTCCAGATGGATCAAAAATCAGAAACTGGTCAATCATTGTTGGATGGATGTGTCTAAGGAATTATCCTTGTTCAACAAAATGCAATATTGGAAAGTTTTAAGTTAAGTGTATGTGCTGTCCATAGTGATGCTATATTTCATATTTCAATCTTTTCCTGATCTGACGTTTTCTTAGTCGCTGATATGAAAGTTTTTTTTTTTTTATGCATTAAAGAAAAAAAAAACTGAAATTTTGAATAATTTTAAATTTTAACTATATATACATATATATATCTGAAAACATAGCCATTACACATTGCAAATCAGCCACGGAATGTCTTCTTTTAAAGAAATAGGATTGCCTAAATGGTTGTGTGAAACTTTGGCCGGTGTAAAAATCACCAAACCAACAAATATTCAATCTGGAACAATTCCTGAAATTTTGAAAGGTAGAAGCTGTATCGGTGGTGCCAAAACTGGTTCTGGTAAAACAATAGCATTTGCAGCTCCAATGCTAGCCAAATGGGCTGAGGATCCTTGTGGGATTTTCGGTGTTATTTTGACTCCAACTAGAGAATTGGCAATGCAAATTGCAGAACAATTTAGTGCAATGGGATCAAATGTTAATTTAAAAACTGCCTTAGTTATTGGTGGCCAAAGCATGATCGAACAAGGAAATATGTTAAAGAATAATCCCGATTTTGTTATTGCAACTCCTGGTAGATTAGCACATATTATTATGGAACATCCAGATGATGTCAAAGGTTTAAAACGATTAAAATTTGTCGTTCTTGATGAAGCTGATAGACTATTAACTGATTCCTTCACTGAACATTTAAATGAGTGTTTCCAAGCCTTTCCAGATTCAAAGAAAAGACAAACTCTATTATTCACCGCAACTGTTACTGATGCTGTTAGATCACTATCATATAAAAATGAGGATGTTTTTGTTCATGAGTTAGACAAGATTGATGATGTTGTGATACCCGAAAGATTAAATTTATCATTTATATTGACACCTTTCTTAATCAAAGAGGCTATTTTGCATAATTTGTTAACAACCGGAGATTTTGAAAATTCAACTGTCATGGTCTTTGTGAATAGATCTGAAACATGTGAATTGATTAAAAGAATTTTAAAATCATTGGATATTAGGGTTACTTCTTTACACTCTGAAATGCAACAATCAGAAAGAACAAATTCACTACATAGATTTAGGGCTGGTGCTGCAAGAGTTTTGGTCTCAACTGATTTAGGTGGTAGAGGTTTGGATATTCCATCTGTTGAATTAGTTATCAATTATGATATACCAAGAGATCCCGATGATTTTATTCATAGGGTTGGTAGAACGGCTAGAGCTGGTAGAAAGGGTGATGCTATTTCCTTTGTTACACCAAACGATTTAGATAGAATATTGGCTATTGAAGATCGTATTGGTCGTAAAATGAATGAATTTGAGAAAGTCACAGATAATGCAGTTATTAAAGATTCTCTGAAAGTTACATTTGCTGCTAAGGTTGATGCAAGAATGGATATGGATAAGGAAAACTTTGGGGAACGTAAACAAAAGCTTAGAGAGAAACAAATGAAAAATAATCGTACTACAGTACAATCTGGTAAAGTTACAAAGAATAGAAGTAATAAAAAAACTACTAGATAAATTTCAAACGATATACAAACAACGCTTTATAAATAATATTAATAAACTTTAACAGGAAAATTTTATATATGTACATACATATCTTATTAGAAAAGGCAAAATTACAGACAAAGCATAAAAAACATATGATTTAACTTAATTTGAATCATTTACCCATCTTTTGTCTCTCAACATGTGCTCTTAAAACTTTCTGCCTATCACGTAAACTCATTTTTTTCTTACCTTGAACGGATTTTTTGTGAATCATCATAACAAAATTCTTCTTTCTTTCCTTTTCTCTGTTAGTAGTAGAACGTTGAGTCTCTCTTCTACCTTTTCTAGAACCGAATTTTCCTCTATCTTCTCTACCTTCCATAATCGATGCCATTCTTTCTTCTTTATTCATCTTACGTCTATCAACATTAACCAAATCAGTAGAATCAACTTCATCTTCATTACGAAGTTTATGACCTGTGATCTTTTCTACACCAGCTTCTGCATTTAATTCCTTTAATTTGGCGAAATCAGCAGGAGTTAAAACATGAGAAAGGGTATCTTGAATTGCTTTTTGTTCTTCTGATTTACGCTTTTCTTCTTCTATTTGTTTTTTGGACTTTTTAGAAGTTCCACTTTCATTGTCAGATAATTCTAAGTCAGAATCTTCGTTATCATCTTGGTTTACCTTACGTTTCTTATGTTGTCTCATATATTTCAAATATTTCTTTTTGATACCATTTTTTTCCTTTGGTAGTTCTCCGTTATCCTCATCATCACTTAAATTAATTTCAGTGTCTGATTTAATATCAACCCAATCACCTTCAATATCATCTGCATCAATTTCTTCGTCATCAGAATCTGGCAACTTCCAATCTTCCTCACCTTCTTTACCAATTAAACCTTGTTCCATTTTCCATTTAGCTAACAATTCTAAACCTGGAATACCTTGAGTTGAATCTTTTTCAAGACCAAATTGTAATAAGTTTTTAGAACCATCATGAATAAGTCCCATATTAGCAACCTTTCCTCTATCCGCCTTTGCTAGCATTTCCGGTGCAACTTCTCTATACAATGAAATTAACGATCTAGCTGCCATCATAACAGCTTTACTCTTTGATCCCTTATATGCAGTCAAATCTTGTAATAAATCTTCATCAATACCAGCTGGATTTCTTGCTAGAATTTCTCTAGTAGTATTTAAACCGGCAGATGCAACTTCAGCTGCAACACCATCACTAATGAATTCATCAGCAATTTTACGAACCATCATATTAATTGATTCTGGTGGAACTAAATCATGGGTTGATTGTGCAGCAGCTGCTAAAATTTGTGTAACATTTGTTTGCTTAGGCGTTAAAAATTTAAGGAAGAAAGAATATAAACCTAGAACGGTTAATTTATGTGTACCAACTAATCTTGAAATAAGATTCATAATTGCAATTTTTTGATCTAAATCAAACTTATTTACATTTTTACCTGATAAATGATTTTCAAACATTTCTTCAGCAAATTGTTGTGGATCTCTTAATAAATGAATTGCACTGAAGTTTAAATATGTTGCAGAATGTTTGGTTGAATTCTTCTTCTTCATTGTCTTTATAGCATTTTCTAACTTTTTTCCTCGTTTAGAATTCTTCTTGTTAACCTGCATTTTATGTCTTAAAGCATCAGTATCAATTTGTTCATCCTCTGATTCTTCTTCAAAAGCTTGTTCTCTTTCTTTATCAGCACCAAGGAAAAACTTGACACCAGAAATAACAACTTTCGAATCAGGGTGTAGACATGCTTGAGTCATTAGTTCAACTGTACGGGTATCATCCCAGATACCCCTTCTCCATAATTCTCTTGTAAGCTTACTTGCCCAAACACCATTACTATCCTTTTGATCTAAGAGGTTGAAAAGTAATGCCTGAGTAGTTCTATTTAATTTCTGATTTTTAGCACCAGTATTACATGATTTAAGTAATGAGATTAAAGCCGTATAAATCTGCTTTCTTAAAGCTTTAGAATGGAAACCTGATCCATTAACAGCATTTGAACTATATGCAAATAATAATGGAAATAATGTTTTGATTAAGTATTCTGCGGTAATAATATCTTTATTTCTTAACATAACCAAACATTGCACAATTTTTTCTCGTAATTCTGGGTCAAGTTCTGCATGGTTTTTAGTTAAAATTGTTGCCAATTCATCAGGAAATTTGGCAGTTTCTTTAGGGTATGAAGAACAAACAAACGACATAAAGTTGATGATCTCAGCAAATTCATCACTATCTTCGGTTGATGGATTTAAAAGGAAAATATCTCTCATTGATTCATAATGTGAATATTGTTGTAAAAATTCTTCATAATAAGATTCGGGATCTCTTCTAACCAAGTTTTGCAAAAGGGCAAAATTGGTTGGTAATATTGCAGCTCTCTTTCTTTTAGCCATTATTCAGTATACAGTCTCTTTGATGAATTTAGAAAGAGTTGAAGATTTTTCATGATAAAAATTTAAAAAGAAAGTGAAAAAAAAAATTGAAAAATAATTTTTATTTTTTCTGCACCGCCTACTTTAGATGAAAATTCACTTTTCCTCCATGTTTATTGTTTTACTTTGTTGAACCTCTCATATTATTGATAGAAAGGTAGTAGAGTTACAAAAACCATTGGAACATGGATAGACAAGTACAGATGTCTATGCATTTGGACAAAGTTGATCCCGAATTGTTTTTGTTAGGAACTGTCTCATCAGTTTCATCTATCCAGAAAGGTAAACAAAAATCAAACACGTCTTGGAAACAGATAGGGAATTCAAAACAAAGAGAATCTGCTCTTATAAGAGATCTCCTATATGTTCTAATCGGAAAAGATGGTGCCTTTATTACTTCAAATATGACTAATGATAAGAATGACGTTTATAAATCGTTGAAAGGTCATGTATACACTATAGACAAAGATATTGATGTTAATTTTAGAGATATAACCAATGAACTAGCTCTTGTTGGAACAAAAGTTTCAGCTTTGAATTATTTTGAAAAATATTTTGATAGGCTCTCACATGGGAAAGTTGTGGGAAGATTGTGTGAATATATTAGATCATTCTTTCATCAATATCACTCTGTTATTAATCAACTTGAAGATTTGTATAATAATGATCCCAATTTTTCAATAGTTTTGTTATCTCAAAAATTGAATCTTATACCAGTTGATTCTCCTATATGTAGTATCATTCAATGTATCAATCATTTATATGAGTTTACACAGTTGCTAATAGAAGAAAGTAATAATAGATTAGAAAAGTCCCATCTTATTGATATGAAATTTGAAAATATAATGAAATCACTCAAAGAAGATTTAAATTCAACTTCATTTGATGATATAGTAATTGATTCCCAGAATTCAAAAGATATAAAAGGAGGTGTTGTTTTGAATATTCTTCAAGACGAAATTGATAGATTTACTGGGAACCACAGATCTTCAAAGTTTCTAATTCAACTATACGAATCGATCAGTATTGATTACATTGAAATATTAAATAATTGGCTTCAATTTGGTATAATTTTGGATCCTTTTCATGAATTTTTTATTGTAGAAGCCGAATCGGATGTTAATGTATATAATTCATATTATTGGGTAAACAAGTTTGCTATCAAAAGGGATGGTTTACTAAAACAATTTAATTCAGCAGATAATCAAAAGAAAATATTTTTATCCGGTAAATATTTGACTATAATTAGAGAATGTGATTCTGAAAGTCTGATTGAAAAGCAACCATTTACGAAGATAAATTCACTTCGAGATATTAATATGAACATACGAATAAACGAGTTTTATCTTAGAGTGAATAGGATAATGAAACATTTACTCCGTGATGGTTATAAATTACCTAATTTTATGATTTTGATGAATAAGTATTTTTTACTTGAGGATGGTTCTTTATTTGACCGATTTTTAGATAAATCTAATCATGAATTAAAAAGAAGTTTTAATAACACCTCGACTCAGGATATTTCAAGATATTACGATTTAGCTTATAGTTCTAAAAGTTCTGATGATGTTCAGGTATTATTTTCAAAATTATTAGAAACTAAATTTGAGAAGAATTCTCTTTTAGAGGATATATTAAAAATTATAAAAACGAAAGTTACGGATGCTAATGAAATTATGAATGCATCAAGTATAGGGAATTTAACAGATTTATTAAAAGCCAATCTTCAATCAAATGATACTATAGGTGTTTCATCTAATAACACAAATCTAGAATCACAAAGGTGCAATAAATTAACCATCAGTAAATTTAATATCGATATAAAATTACCGTTTCCATTTAATCAAATAATTCTTGAGTCACAAAAGTTAGAGTACCAAATTTTATTTAGACATTCTGCCTTGGTTAAGTTTTTGGAAAAACGATTGGAAAAATCATGGAGAGAACTAGGATACCAAACATTTTGGACTTGGAATTTTGATGATAGAAGAATAAGGAAATGGATAAAGAGATGTAGATTTATTCATACAAAGATGTATGATTTTATTAGAATTTACTCATTTTACTTGAAGCATGATTCAATAGAAACTAATTGGTGTAATGTGGAAGCTATATTGGAAGGTGTTGAACGGGATGATCAAATATTCGATTTGAGTGAATTCAAATTCCAACTGACCGAGTTTTTAAGTTCTTCTTTATCAGATGCATTACTTTCACAAACAAAATTAGCCATGATGCTATACGATTTATTTACTTTGACTATTGTCTTTCATGAATATGTATTATCATTAAGAAAGGCGTTACTTTTAATGGATGAATCATTGTTGGAGTCACAAAGAGAAAGATTAAATATTTCTATCAACTTTGATAAAAACGAAAAGGAGAAGAAGTTGAAAAGCTTAATTGAAGTTTTAGATTCATTCCATCTTACATTTCAAAATAAACTTGTAGATTTATCTCAAAATTTAGCATATTATGGTGGTATTAATTCGCCAAAATTATTAATACTTCACAATAAAATTGTATCAGCATTCAAAATATGAGTAAAGGGTTGCTTCTAGAAATTATATATATACAAGGAGAGATAGAAATTGGGGTGTATAATAGCATATATGTGTATTTAAATGGTTTAATTGTATTTTAATCTCCCAGAACATTCCGCCATTAAATCGATAACTCTATCGATATTTTCTTTATTTAGGCCGGAACATGGAATACATTTCCAATTTCTTTCTTTGGCAAAGGATTGCAAATATGTAAATTTTTCACGAGAATTTTCAAGATCTGCCTTTGTTGCAACAATTAAAACATTTTTATTAGTCAATCTTTCTTCACCTAATTCACCAATTAATATATTCATATCTTCGATTGGATCATTTGATCCAAGAGAAACAACAAAAACCAAACCACCTGATCTTTCAACATGTCTTAAGAAATTCAATCCCATTCCTCTATTTTCCTTTGCACCTTTAACGATACCTGGAATATCAGCAACTGTAAATGGAGGTTGATCAATTCTCAACGGAATAGTACCAATAATTGGTTGCAAAGTAGTAAATTCCCAATGTCCAACACGAGGTCTAGCATTTGAAATTGCCCTTAATAATGTTGATTTTCCTGCATTTGGTAATCCCACCAAACCTAAATCTGCAAGCAATTTTAATTCAAATATAAAATTCTCTTCTAATCCTGATCTACCTATCTTAGCAAATCTTGGATTTCTAATAGTTGGTGTAAGAAAATGCATATTACCCATACCACCCTTTCCACCTTTAAGTAATAAAATTGGTTCTTCTGTTGGTTTATCTAAATCTATTCCATCAATTGGAAATGTATCATTCATTAATTCATTTTCTCTTGTTTGTGTATCAAAAATAGAAACTCTTTCGTTTAAATCATTAAAATAATCTTTACTCAAATGATAACTTTCATCCTTTTCCTTGAAAATCCACCCTTTACCAGTTTGGTATGAATTTCTAAAAAATTGGATCAGTTTCGGTACTACTGATCCATAATCTTCAGACATTGTTTTTATATGGAAAACTTTATCATCATAATCTTCATGCTGTAATGAACGAATTTCTTTTGGATCTGGACACCATCGGATATGTGTACCAACTGGAACAGTTATATAAATATTTTCACCTTTTTTACCATCTAGCTGTGCACTTTTACCATTTGTACCATCAGTTGCAATATAACGC
Organism: Pichia rugopelliculosa; assembly: GCA_030570335.1. Taxonomy (NCBI): domain Eukaryota; kingdom Fungi; phylum Ascomycota; class Pichiomycetes; order Pichiales; family Pichiaceae; genus Pichia; species Pichia rugopelliculosa. The sequence continues at coordinate 43,800 of JAJLVQ010000041.1, read as the reverse complement.
GATCTTAATCCATGCAATGAACTTAATTCACTAACAGCCATAACATAAATGTCACCACCATCACCACCATCACCACCATCTGGTGGACCAACTGAAATACCTGTATCTCTATAAAATGAAACATCACCATTACCTCCCTTACCAGATTTTAATTTAATTACTCTAAGATCTGAAAATGGTTGTATGCTTTCTGCCTTTGGTCTTCTCTTCGAATTTAATGATGAAAATGGTGATGATGAAAGAAAATAATCAGATGCTGGTACTGATAATGTATAATATTGATCATTTTCAGTTGGTTTATTAATTACTGCATATGTTGATTTTGTCTTCTTAGATTTAAACTTAATAAAATTTTCATTTTGTTCTTCGTTTTCTAAGTATGATTTTTCCTTAACAACGTATGTAAACTGTTCATCTTTTGATTCATTCTCATTTTTCATGTCGGATTTTCTTAACTTTTTAAGCCATTCTGTATTTTCCTCTAAGGTTGGAGCATTATCAGGAATTGTTGGTATCGAAGATAACTTTGGCCGGTAATGACAAAAATTCCTGAGATTTTTATTAAACTTACCTGTTAAAGCAAAATTTTGTTTCGTTATCCGGGACAGCATTTTTAAATATTATACTTTCACTAGAATTAAAAGAAATAAGTAACAATGCATTTTTCTGAAAAGAGAATAAAACAGATCTTTAAAATTTAAAACGATAGTTTCAATATTCTATTTTCTATTTTCTATTTTCTATTTTCTATTTTCCAAATTTCATGTCGCTGTTTAAAGTTATGCACAAATGAAAAATGTTACAAATTTGCAATTTGCGCCATTTGTCACAGCTTTGGTCCAATTGCTACCAATTAATCTGGGAAAAACTATAGGTCATGGCGGATTTTCAATTGTTAAATTTGACATAGAGGGAATCTAAAATATTTTGCAATAAAACTAGATTATATTCTGCTCCTGAAAATATATCTAGAGAAGCATATATTCTATATTCGAAAACAAGCTCCACGTCAAAATATTATCACAATGTATCGTTTTAGTTTTTAGTTATCAATTTGTCATCGAACAACTCTAGTTGATATTTGTTGAGTATGTGCAACCATAATTAATTTCTATAGTGACCCTTCTTCCCCCAAAAAAAATATCAGCATTATATATTTTTCAGTAAGTAAGTATATAAACATTAAATTGTTGTAGGGGGAAACTCTAGAAGTTGAATGTAAAAATAAAACCAAAAAACCCTTAAACAACAAGAAGCTCTTTCTCCGCAAATAGAAAATGCCATTTAGTATTGTTTGATCTATACTGGGATTTGATGATATCAGAGTTTCAGAAAAATATAAGAAATAGTAGATACTATTTACACCGATGAAAAAATAAAAACAACATATACATAAGAAAAGGAAACAAAGCATTAAGCAAGCTATATAAAAAAAAGGAAAAAATTCCATTAGCCAGTATACAGCTTAAGTTTCCCGAACATCAAACCAAAAGGTGGAATAGCGTGGCTTTAAGCAATATCAAGAATCACTTCTAGGAATCTGTGTTCATCCACATTGTAGTTATCTGGAACATCAAGTCCAAATTCAGAATGTGCATCTCTGTAATCAACACCGAGGAACACTGCTAGGTCCTTCTTCAACTCGTTCAATGGACCATTTGTGGACATTCGGTAGGCATGCAAAAAATATTTGGTATCTTTTTCAGTTAAATTCTTGATATCGTCAAGACTCCTAATCCAACACGGCATCGGTTCTGGTTGTTTATCAAGCAAAGGGATTGGTAATATTTTCTTTTCCTCTTGATACAAAGCAGCACTTTTTTCCATTTTAGGTCTGAAGTCTTTGAATGCTGTAGGTGACCAGTAGAATAACTCACGCATTTTATCCTTGTAATACCGATGTGATTCATTTTCAGAATCTTCAGAATCTTCAGAATCATCCTTGTATCCATTAGTTGACGCTTCTTTGTTAGTTTCAACCTCATTTATTTGCTGATCTATTTTCTGTTTTTTTACTTGAACTAAATCTTTGCTTTGTATGTCCTCAGGCTTTTTATTAGCTTTACTCATGCTAATAGACATAATACTTATTAATTACTATGTTTGGGTAGAAAGATAAGACAAGTAGCAGAAAAAAAAAGGTGACTAATATATTTTTAGAGGGCAAATTACAATTCTGCAGATTTTCAAATTACAATTCTGCAGATTTTCAAATTACAATTCTGCAGATTTTCAAATTACAATTCTGCAGATTTTCAAATTACAATTCTGCAGATTTTCTGCCATGTTAATTTGCAACTAATATGAAATATGAAGTCGACAACATTTCACATTTCTAATTTCTGATGCTCGTTAAAAGGAGTCAATTGTCGGCCATACAATAGCATGTACTGAAAACGCGGGCCAATCTAAATACTGAGAAAATAATAATTGAACTCTTTTCAACCATTAGAATAAAAAGTTACACAGAATTAATGATAACATGTGTTTTATTTAAGATTGTTAACCTAAATATATATCCATAAAATATTACTCTGATCATTATATAAGCAACCATTCACTAACATAAGTGAGAGGAGTTGGCAACCTGTTGATGGTGGTCACAAGCAGTCGACAGATCCTATATTATTATATATATATACCACATGTGTACACCGCCGAAGTCACCAATGTGTGTAATATGGTAACTTGGTGGGTCAACCAGATGCGCGTCAACCTCGCAATCAGAAGGGAGAAGGCTCATCAATAAAGTTTGAACTTTTCTATTCTTTTTGCAAATTGTTTATATGTTGCCTTTTTTGTTAGATACCGTTCTTCTTTTGTATTTGTTTGTTTCTGCAAAAAAATTAAAGATATTGATAATTATGCCTAACGTTAGGAGAAACACTAGGGGTACTACTAGGGGTTCCGGGGGAGGAGATGCGCGTCAACCAGATGCGCGTCAACCTCGCAATCAGAAGGGAGAAGGCTCATCAATAAAGTTTGAACTTTTCTATTCTTTTTGCAAATTGTTTATATGTTGCCTTTTTTGTTAGATACCGTTCTTCTTTTGTATTTGTTTGTTTCTGCAAAAAAAATTAAAGATATTGATAATTATGCCTAACGTTAGGAGAAACACTAGGGGTACTACTAGGGGTTCCGGGGGAGGAGGAAACACCAGACAGAGAAGAAGTAGTAGGAGAACAGGAACTACTAGTGAAGGTACGTGTGAAGACAGGGCGAGTGTTAACGCTGGCATCGGCCAGCATTACACTTCTCCAAGAGTTAGGGTTGTAGAAGATGAAATGGAAGATGAAAGAAGTGAAAGTTTTGCTAGGATTTTGAGATTCTCCCAAGATCTTAACAGTGTCCTACAAGTAGGACAACCACAAAATACTTTGTCAATTGAAGAAAGAAGGCAAAGAAACTTTTTTCTATTCTTCTACAATCAGACTTTACAGGTGGTTCCTTCACCATTCGGAACACCTCTCCCGCAAGAACTTACATCATTGCAGGATATAATGAGGTTAGATATGGATGATGCACGACAATTTGTTGTAGCTTATGACATAGTCGGTGCTGATGTGGGTGATCTCAGGGGCATGAAAGTTTCAATTGCCACATTTCTCGGCATTCCAGACCAATATATGAATAAGATTAGATAATAAAGGAAGCTTTGTTTTGTGATATTCTAGCTCTATATTTGGCTTTGCTAACTATTTTTAAAAGTCTCTTTTCATTACTTATGTGTAACTATGCATAATTTCAATGCAAAAGAAACTAAATCAATATTTTTATTTGTTGAAAAGAAAGTAAAATTATCCTTTTTGTATCTTGAGTTCTGGAAACATTTAACTGAGTAAACCAGGAGGGATAGAATTTGTTTGGTAGGATTTTAAGAAATCAAAAAAAAAAAAAATTATATGATGTTATTCTTGTAATTAGAATTATGTTGGTTTAACACTGGATCTCGGAACTTTTCTTGATGCCTGAGCTCGTTTCACTACAAATTCCTCTTGTTTTAACTTGGAAATATATCTAGCAAACTTCTTAATTACAGGATATTATACGTTCTAAAAAGGAACCTTCTAGCAAAGTGGTAGTTTATTATTTATTATTTTTTGATTGATTGAAACCCAACAGAAATTAATTTTATAACAGTCATATCAACAAAATTAAACCTGAATAAAAGAAGGTATAAGAACTATAGTGTCGATCTCAATCCCCAAAATTTTCAAGATGAAAAACGAAAAATATAAGTTTTGAAGTAAACAAGATTTAAGATTTATTATCGCAACTATTGAAGATTTATGATTTATAAAAAAAGTAAATTAATGGGGGAAACTAAATTATTTCTTGTAAGTGGAAAGATATTCTTCGTAGCCTTCAGTTTCAAGTTTATCAGCCTTACCTAAAACTTCATCTTCCATCGAATTCATATAATTTTCCATTTCAGTAATCCATTTACCATCAAATGCACCTAAAATTCTAATAGCCAATAACGCAGCATTAGTTGCATTATTGATTGCAACTGTTGCAACAGGAATACCTCTTGGCATTTGGACAATTGAATGGAGTGAATCAACACCATCTAATGTTGAGCCTTTGACTGGAACACCAATAACCGGTAATGGAGTCATTGCGGCAACCATACCAGGTAAATGAGCTGCACCACCTGCACCTGCAATTATACATTTTAAACCTCTCTTTGGAGCATCTATAGCATATTTTGTCATTCTTTGTGGAGTTCTGTGGGCAGAAACAATTGTAACTTCAAACGGCACACCGAATTTCTTTAAAATATTACAGCCTGCTGACATAACTGGTAAATCAGAATCAGAACCCATAATAACACCAACTAATGGAGTTTTTGATATACCAGCGATGGTTGAAGAAGTTGATTCTTCTTCGATTGATGTATTTACACCTTCAATATATGCCAACCTACGTTCACAATCAGACATTGAACCAGAAACAATATTAATATGACCCATTTTTCTCTTTGGTCTAGTTGATTTACCATATAAATAAACTGAAGCATTTGAAGTTTCAAGAGCCCTTTTGCATAATTCCAATTCACCATTTGGTTCATCAAAACCTAAAACATTAAGCATAATCGAATTAGTTTGAGGAGTGGAAAAACAGGTGAAATTCTTTGGCATTGGTAAACCAGTAATTGATCTAATATGAGCCTCAAACTGGGATGTGACACATGCATCAATTGTATAATGACCTGAATTGTGAGGTCTTGGTGCAATTTCATTAACTAAGAGTTCACCATTTGGTAATAAAAACATTTCAACACCAAATATACCTGCACCTGGGAATGTTGATACTGCCTTCTTAGCTAAAATTTGTGCCTTTGTTTGAATGGTTTCATTTGTTCTAGCAGGTGCATAAACAGTATGACAAATATTATCCTTATGAATGGTTTCAACGGTTGGATATGAGAAAACTTCACCATTTGGATTTCTAACAACCATAACTGCAAGTTCTTTCGTAAATGGTGCCCATTTTTCAGCATACAATGGTCTATTTGATAATACCTTTAAAGCTTCATCAACATAGCTGACATCTTTAACAACAAAATTACCTCTACCATCATATGCCATTGTTTTAGATTTCAACATATAAGGATAACCGAATTTATTACCAACATCCTTTAGAGCAGCTTCGTTACTTTCAACACTAACAGATTCGGCAACTGAAACATCAAATTTAATCAAATGTTCCTTTTGAAGATATTTATCCTTGATAATTTCAATTGTTTCTGGTGAAGGGTAAATTTTAACACCAGTTTCCTTTTGAATCGTTTTTAAAGCATCAGTATCAACGTGTTCAATTTCAACAGTTAAAACATCACATTTTTCAGCCAGCTTTCTTATATCATCAATATTATTGAAAGAACCATTAATATGTTCATTATTTGCATTGATTTGTTTTGCTGGAGAATCTTCACCATTTTCAAGAATAACTGTTTTGATGTTTAATCTATTGGCTGCTTCGACGATCATACGTCCAAGCTGACCACCACCAAGAATACCAATTGTTTGAGGATCCATTTTGATATATTTTACCACTAGATGTAAATGCCTATAATAGCTTGAAACAGTTAATAGTTAAAAGTGAATATATTTTATTTGGAGAATTGAATTTTCATTATCTTTAAATAGTCTGCTTCAGGTGAAAATGAAAAATGAAAAATTTAATTTGACTCTGGACTGGAACAAGTTGTAGTCGGCCGACGCGACAACTTCGTTGTTGCACATTAATCAGATGGATAAGGTGAATAATATATAGTTTTAATCTGAAATCGAGGGAAATAGAACTTGAACATGATTGGTCTTTATAAAGAACAATAGCAGCAATGTTTCGATGGTGAATAGAATAAATAATTATTAACTTCTCCTGATAGTATGGTTGGTAGCAGCCTCTGTTACATTTCCGTTGTGTACCTTGAATTCGATGGATCCCAAGCAATGTATCTATCCACTACCAAATATCTGCCAGAAGTAGCCATGGTAATTGCCTATTCTCTATTCTTGATATATTCTCCCTTATTACTTATTACTCATATGTATAGAGATTATCATAAACACAAACACCACTGTAACCCGCGAGTCTGAAATTCTTAGCGGGTAATTAAGAACTGACAATTGCTTTATGTCAGTTCTATGGATTAAGTGACACATAACCCTAGTCAACAGATGTCATACATAGTTTGAGTACGAATACTAGGCCTAAACAACTGTAAGCGGTTTTAAAGATCCTGGTTTGTTTTACATTAAAAACTCCCCTTCTCCATAAGAGAACCGTTTTATATACAGCGATAAGATAACTTCCCAAAAAGGCAATTCCCGTTAGCGCCTAGGTTCCAGATTTGACAACTGGTGTATAAAACTTTGGAAATTGAAATTATTTGAATGAAAACAAATCAGGAACGTTTTTTTCCAGGTTATGATATGGAAAAATAAACTTTATATTTGCGTTTGATATGAACTAGTTCATATATTTCAAATCAAAGGATGACTACTAGAAAATCTAAAAAGCTCTCACATTATTCAAGGAAAGGTTGTGTCTCATGTAAGAAATCACATGTTAAATGTGATGAAAAATCACCAAGCTGTTCAAGATGTACAAAGAAAAACATAGAATGCAAGTACATTACAAATTTCGTTCTAGAAAATAGTCATCCAATACAAAACACGCCAATCAGAATGGCATACATTTGGGAAAATAATGCCAAATTGAAATCACTAAATTCTGATTCTGTTTCAATTGCATCCTTATCATCTAACATTGCTATACCCGAAAATCTTTCTGTACAAACACAAAACAAGTTCCAAATAATAGATGAAACTAAACATTCACTGCTTAATCAGATAGAAAAATTTAATAGTAAACCAGAGTTTGTAATGCATCAACCTCCTGACACTACTCCAAAATCTAAAACAAGTTATACTACCATACCCCCACTAAATATCTCCACTGATAATAAATCCTCGAATAACTCTCCAAATCAGACAAATGTAATACCAAATAATAGAGCTGGTAATACTATTAATTTTAAAGATCCTTTAACACCAGAAACTCATAGAACTTTATCGAAAGGGCATTTAACTACCTCACAAGACTCCACAAATAGTGCGTCAAGTGTATTCCAACAGGATAATAACATAAATACTTCAAATACTTCAATTGAAAACCTTATTAGACTTGATGATTTAATTTCAATTGAACAAACGGATATGAATTATTTAAACTCATTAAGTAAACGAAATAATGATATTCAGGTTTTTCACAATGAAGCTTCATATCCAAATTTACATAAATTTGATATACCATGGGATGGTGGACCATGTGTATATTTTATTGAAACAATTGAACAAAATGATCCGATAATATTAGATAATGATATTTCTTTAACTGATCAAAAAATGATTGATTTTGTTTGGACATTCACAAGAATTACCAAATTTTTCTATACATTTGTAATGTTTTCGGAAAATTCACTCATGTCAGTTTTAGATTTATGTTTCAAATTAGGCACCAAGAGCTCTATATTCCAAAGCATTATGACATATCACTGCTCTTTACATATTGTTCGAATTTATAAACATGCAAATAATCCAAAATTGGCCAATCTATGGGATCGAAATGTTAGAATTCCTGTATTCAAACAATGTATTGATTATTTAAGGGATGGTTTGGAATCCTCACAAACATTTGCAGATATTGTTATTTTGACCTTTGCCGTTGTAATTATCTTTTCAGGTAATGCATGTGATGAAAGCTGGAGAACTCATTTAATTGGAAGTTACCAATTGATCAGTAAATGTGCTGCATCAAAACAAGCCGCTAAGAAAGATGATTTATTTGACATGACTGCATTGCAAATTTTCAACATTACCGTCGAATGGTACAATCATGCATCATTTTTAGCATCTGTAACATCACTAAATGGATTTTTTGATAAAAAATTACATTTTAAAATAGATTCTTCCCCAAACACTAATTTAGCAATTGCAAAAAATAATATTAATCTAATGTCAGGTCATTGCCTTGAACTAAATGGTTTATTATCGAATATAGATAACTTTTTGACAACATTTAACTCAAGAGGAATAAAATTATCTGGTTTACACTTTGTTTATTTTATTTTGAATGATAATACCCCAAAACATATTTTGAATGAGATAAAACTATTTGGGTTGAATTTACTTAATGAAATAAAATTTATTAAAAATAGTTACAAATATGAAAGACTAGCACTTGATGATTTTAAAATGGATTTATCAATGAAATACTGCAATTTAATATACTTTTATGGAATTGAACTTTATATTACATTTTTCTTTGTTGGTAATAGAAACAAAGATGATATTCGTTCATTATTAAGGGATATAATTGATTTAATTTATTCAATGCCATACAGATCTTCATGTGCTATCATTTGTCATTGGAACATATATTTAGCTGCCAAAGTTTCATTGTTAATCGGAGATTATCAAATTTATGAACATTTTTTGACAGTTTTAAGCGTTTTCGAACTAAATGGAATGATAGTAGCATCGATCCCAATTTTGGAAAAATTGCGACAGATTTTAATTGATAAAGATTATGAAAGAATATTATCATCAGACAATGATTTGGTTATTATATAAGATAACGTGGTTACGTTATCAAAAAGTTTTTTGGATTTTTTTTTACTTTATTTTTATAGAACATCTAAAAGTATCATGTAAATATGAAAATTGGGCTTTATATATCATTAATACATTATTCATGGTCGCTTTCTTCGCTTTCTTCACTTTCATCTTCATCACTTGAATCTGCTTGTAACATTTCAATCCATTTTGAAACTTTTTCTCTAATTTCAGGCATTGTTTTTGATTGTTTTGAATCCCACCATGCAATAATGTTATCATCATCTAAAATATCAATATCATATAAGATGACAGCAATGCATCCAAATAGTAATGAATTATAATCAGAATCAATTTTATAACAAATAGTTTGTAAAATTAATAATAGATCGATTTGATCATCATCATCAAATACCTGTCTTTCAAACATTTTACCCCATTTTCTGAAAATTTTTTCAGCTGCATTTTTAACATTCAATGTATCAGTTTGTATGAAATGATTCACACGTTTGATCATTGCTAAACATGTTGATTCACGAACTTCATGATATGTAACATTCATACTCATACGTAAAGTATTTAATTCCAACATTGCAGTATCTAAATCATGATCATTTTCCATTGCTCTTTCAACGGTTGCAATTGCTTCTTGATCAAAACTTTCACCTTCATCCTCAGAGATAAATCCACTTGCAGAGGAATGTGTTCTTCTCTTTTTCTTATTTGAATGATGAACGGTAAATGTACTTGAAGCAATTGATGCATCAGATAAATTAAGTTCAGCAATTTCATAAACAACTTCATTTAATAAATCATCATCATTTTGATATGAATTTGGTTCATATAAAAATCCAACACCATTCAAACCCACAATTGAAGCATCACGAATTAATGAATCATTTATAACTTTTAAAGGTTTAAAAGAATCTTCATCATCATCATCAGCAGCAGCTTCTTCTTCTTCCTCTTCTTCAATATCAGAATCAGATGATTCGGATGAAATTGTTGTACTGGAAAATGAATCATGAATTTTATCTTTAATTATTTTTACATTATTACCGATAATTACATTCTCATCAATCACAACACCAAAACCAATGACAGAACCAGAATTCAATATAACATTTTTCCTAATCAATGAATCATTTGCAACAATTGAATGCTTTATTATACAATTATCTTCAATTATTGCACCATCCCAAATATATGAATCTTCAATAATAACATTTGCACCAATTTTGCATGATCTACCAATCACTGAATTTTCAATTTGTGTTCTATCACCAATAAATGAATCTCTACCAATTATAACACGAGAGATCAATTTACAAGATTGGGATAATATAATATTGTTTTCTTTATAAATATGATGTGAATCATAGTTAAAAGTTTGATCTGGTAATAAATTTCTTTCTGGGACAATTGGATAACACCATCTTTCAATGACATCTTGAGAGATACCATTATAAGTTTGCCAACTTTCAACCCTTGCAGAATAATTTTCCTTTGTAATGTAAGAATAGATATGCTTTTTCAATAAATCGCTTCCTAAAACCCCCTTAACAAAATCGGATCTTAACGTTTGATAATCAAAATTTTCTTGAAAAATCGTTGGTACACTTGCAGTACAAACATCAACATGACAATCAATTAAATTATTATTAATTTCAAATTCTTCGATATCTTCTAAAACTTCAGGATCGATATTTACAGATGTCTTTTTACCATTAATAGGTGGTAAATCTTGATAATAGAGACATCTATTCGTTGCCTTATCCATAATAAAACATGCTGGCTCAATAATTGACCTTGATCTATGCATTGGCGCAGCTTGAGTTAAAACCATAGTACAAATATAATCTCTATCATTTTGTTTATAAAATTTATGATTTTCTAAAACTTTTGAAATATCCAAATTAGTAACAACATCACCTGAGATGAGTATAAAGTCTCCATTAATTAAACCCCTTGAATCTATATCTCTCATTGCATCACCTACAGATCTTGATTCTTTTGAAGATATTGTTTGAATCTTTTTAAAAGGTGAAGATAGATTAATCCATTTTGATGAGTCAATATAATCTTGGATTTGGTCGGCATGTGAACAACACATTATATATACTTCATCAACGACATTTGATTGTGCCAAGAATTCTAATGTATATTCAATTAATGGAGTATTTGCTAATGGCAATAAACATCTTGGTTTGACTGATGTTAATGGCATGAATCTTGTTTGAAAAGAATCTGCCAGAACAATGGCCTGCATTTTCTGCACATCCTCGGATTCTTTGTCGTTCTTTGGTGGCATGATTAATTGTTTTTAAGCTGATTCGATTAAAGAAGTTTTATGAATCATCAACGGCTACAGTATAATAATTTTTTTGTAGTATAAATTTTAGAAATTTGAAATTTGAAATTTCCATGATGAAAATTGAAAATTGAAAAAGTTGAAAAATCAAAAAAAAAAAAAAATTAGGAAAATACAAAATACGCTTAATTATTATAGATCGAGATAAATTATAAATTATAAATTATAGTAACTCCTGACGTTAGAATAAGGAATAGTATCATTATTGACACTGTTATTAAGGTTGCACTGTTTTTATAATATAATTAATGTGTCAAGCTGTGCAATTCACTGACATCATGTTTAGGACAGATCAAAAGCATATTTACTCTTTTGTCTTAATTGTTTACCATATTTCATAAATGCTAATGGACAAAGTATTAAAACAACTGCAAAAAGACCCAATAGTAAACCTGCCCAATTTGTATGCATTTTAACAAACATAAAAGTTGCAAATAAGGGGAAAACACCACCAAAAGTTGATCTAAGGAAAGCATTTGCAGCCATTGCAGAGGCAGCAAATACTAAGTAAGCATCAATGATATAATTCATTGAAGGATTGAAAATTGCAATTAAACCAAAACCGGTAAATAAACCTGAAACTGTTGGAACGGCCCAATGGATATGTTCATGATAATTACCTGTCCAACAAAACCACAATAAACCAATAGGGAACATTATACCACCAACCAACATTGGAGGTAATCTATTCTCGGGGATAATTTTACCACCACTTTCTTTCATTTTACGATTATAAATCCTCTCACAATAAATGCAATACACTCCCCCCAAAAGTTCACCAATGACTAAACCAAAGTAAGGTAATTCTGCTACACCTGGAGCCATACCATAACCCTTTGCAAAGACAAGTGGATAAGCTTCAAGGAATAAATAAAGCATACCATAAATGAACGCATTATAAATTGTAATAAAGAACAAAATTGGTTCAGTGAATAACATTTTAATTGGTCTCGTCAAATTGTTTTCAACAATTTCTTTAACGGATAAACTAAATTCATCATGTGGAGCATGAATACCCCAATTACCAGTTTTCCTTCTAATTTCTCTTGCTTTATAAACTAATAAAATTGGATGATGAGTCTCAGTTTCGAAAAGGATAATAAGAACAAAAGATGCAGCTGCCAAAATACCAGTAAGAAATTCAGTCCATCTCCAACCTAAACTATGATTTGCAACAATAAAACCACCAATAAAGGGAGCTAATAAAGGACCGACAAAGACACACATGGAAAAAATAACAATTGCAGTACCACGAGTCTCATTACCAAACATATCAGCAAAGGAGGCAGGTACGACAACTAAAGGTGCAGCACCTAAAAAACCGGCAAAAAATCTACAAATAAGAATCGATTCCAACCTATCAGAAACTGCAACGGCAAAATTGAAGCAACAAAAGGCAAACGAAGAAATCACAATAATTGGTCTCCTACCATATAATTCAGATAATGGTGCCCAAATGACAGGACCGGCTGCAAAACCTAAAACATATAAAGTGATTGATAGAGTTGTAACGACATAATGCACATGGTAAATTTTTGATAAAGGAATAACAGCTTGAGCAAAGATCGCAGAACCAAATGAAATACAAAAAGTATTAAATCCAATCATACAACATTGAATAAATTTGGTTTTTAGAGGCCAATTGTGAGGATGATATGGATCGTCCGGACCATCAAATGTGACACTATATAATTCAACATCTGGTAACATTGGAGGGAATGGTTTATCCTTTCCCATACTAGGAGTTGATGTAGATAGATCAGCAACTATTTCATCAGCCCCAGTTAATCTCCTGGATAACTCTCTTGATAAATCTGACTTTGATTCGATTCTCAGTAATTTTTCATCGTCTGTTTCATCGGATCCTTTTTCTAAATCGTCTGAATTTTGTTGATAACCAGTAAATGTTTCAACTCCGTTATTGTCGTCGGCGTTTTCATTAGCCGTCTGTGCGGTGGAAGACTCGGCAGTCAAACTATTTGAAGGGGATACAGACATGGTAATTGGCTACTGCTACGAGTTAAAAGAAGCAGCCGCAAGAAGACTGGAAAGGCCTTACAGGCTTAGGCCCTGTCCTTAAAAAGACCCCTACATAGAACTCCATTAAATATCCGCCTTTTATCCGCCTTGCGTCGATCGACGCAATCTCGAAAACCTTGTGTGGCGACTATCGACGTATCGACTATCGACGTATCGACGTATAATTTTTATTTGCATCATGAATCTTTGAATTTCGAATTTTGACTTCTAGTTTAGCTATATTCTATATTGATACATCTTAGATAAAGGATAACACCAGTACCTTAGATCGCAATATTATAGATAACAATATTGTAACAATATTCTAGATAATAATGCCAGAACCAACACTCTATCAGAGACTTTCCGAATCCTCCCATCCAATTGCCCTCTTATCATATCTGATACTACGTATATTTCCAATAGTAATCTACATATTTGGTATGTTGTTTACTTCAAATTATATTCTATTTTTCATATTGATTATTCTTTTGTTAGCTGCTGACTTTTGGAATGTTAAAAATATATCCGGTAGATTGATGGTCGGATTACGTTGGTGGAATGAATCGAATGAATTAGGTCAAACCATATGGGTTTTCGAAAATGCAGATCCAAACAGATCTATTAATCCAATCGATTCAAAGGTATTCTGGTCTTTATTATATATCATACCTACATTATGGATCATCCTTGGTATTTTGGCCATTTTAAAATTTGAATTCTTATCTCTTATTTTGATTATAATTGCTGTTTCGTTATCAATAACGAACACAATGGCTTATAATAAATGTGATAAATTTGGTAAGGCAAACAATTTAGCAAATGATATTTTTTCAAATGTTGGGAGTTCCTTGTTTAATAATTTAAATATATTTAAAAGATTCTTTCCTTAGTAGGATGTTTTATAAAAGTTTATATTTTAAATATGATTTATGCGCAATCTTATTGTTTTTATTACCATTCCATTTTTCTCCAATTAAATCTTCTTCTTTAACCAATTTTTCATTTCCATTTTCAATTATTTTCAAATATGTACAATCTAAATTATTGTTCTCAACATCAATAGTAATTTTTTTCAATTCTTCATCACTGATTAAACTGCCCTTTACTTTATTGTTATTTAATATTTCATTCTTATTTATAAACTCATTTGAAATTATTTCATTAATTAAATTGTAAATTTCTAAATCTAATGACACATTTTTATTTATCTTGATCAAAATCTCCTTTAAATTGTTAATTTCAACTCCAAATGGTATTCTACTAACCACAGGAATTGGATTGATTAAAATTTCAATATTCATTAATAATTCTTTAATAAATTCACTTTGATTCATCGAATAATCAAGTAAAAAATCCCATAATTCTTGATCATTCAAGTTTGAAACAAAGTTAATTGCCATTTTGGGATCTTTTAATTCATCAACAATTAATCTGATTGCATTTTTATTATCTCCAATTTTATTCAATAAATAGACTAATTCTTTGTAATATTTGTAATTTTGGCATATTTCAATTGCTTTATCAATTGAATAATTTTTATGATTTTTTAAAAATTTATAAAGTTCATCATCATAATTATCATCATCATTTTTAGGTGAAAATTTTGCAAAAAGAAGTATAATTTCATCTTCAAAATCTTTAATAAGCAAATTATCAATTTTCTTCAACTCTTTTAAATAGATATAATTGATTATATCTAGATTTGAACCTTTGAAAATCTCAACTACTGTTTTTGGTAAAATTTCATTTAAATTATTAATCAAGATTAGAACATTTTCATATAATTGTGAACTCAATTGAAGATCTTTCTCATCTGTACCAATTAGCATGATCTCTGGTAATAAATTTAAATTCGTGCTTATTAAATGATAAGTGTTTAAAAATTCCATTGTTTTATTATCCTTCAAAATGATCAGTTGATTTATACAATTGTTAGGTTCCTCTAATTCCAAACATAATTCAATATAACATTTCCTCAAATCATCTAATCCTTCATTTTCATTATCAATAAATTCATGTAAATCAAATTGAATATGTTGTAAATCAAATAATGAATGATCCCACAATTTAATTAATTTTAAAAAGATATTAAACTCTTTCTGTGTCAATAATTCGTGTAATATAGTTTCATAATATTGTGAATTAATATGTTTTTCTGAATTAAACCTATGTATTGGTAATATATAGTAATATAATATCAATATTCTCTTATGATATATAAAATCTAACCAATAATTCCATTTTTCAATAATTAGATCACTATAACCAATATCTTCGGTTAACATTTTAGGTAAAAAATACATTGCAGTAACCCAAGAATTGGATTTAATTAATTGATTGAGATAATTTTCGCCAATTTTTACTCGTTCATCAAATGTTAAAAATTCTTTACTTATTTCCCATGCTTTGAAATAATTTTCATTATCAACAAACCAATTTATTCTATCATTTATATTATAAGGTTCAATTATAATCAAATCATTTGGACTTATTAATAACCATTTATTAATGCCAGATTCAATTAATTGATAATCATTCAAATTTAAACCTTGATAATTTTTTATTAGTAAACTTTCAATACTTAATTCATCAAATGAAAAATTATCTAAAATTTTTAATTCAGGTGGTAAATAAATTTTACCAACTTTTGGTAAGTAATTAAGTATAAGTAATAAATTGTTAAATTCAGAAATTCCAGAAATCATTATATCTGGAATTTTCTTTTCATAGATAACTTCGATATCTATAATTTCACTTGAAAAATTCGATGTAAAAGTTGAAGTTGCACTACTCAATAAATCGTTATTTAATTTCAATTTAGGTTTCATATTTATAGTGATTTTCAAATTCCAAATATAATCTAGCCAACCAATTAAAATTCCCTTATTATCATCAATAAATTGTAATTTGGGCCAATATAATTCTGGATTGGTTATGCTTTTGGGTACAGATAAATTTAATAATTTTGATTTTAAACTAATTTGATAAATTGAGATACCATTATTATTTGAATAAATTAATAAATCATTTAATGATTTGATCATTGTTATATATCCATTATTTGAATCTATAATTGTATCTATTCTTTGATTTAACCAATTTTTTGTTGAATAAATTAAATCTCCCTTTGTACCTCCAGTAAAGAATCCTTTCGTTTTAGAATATGGCCTATGTAAAGAAATTGAATATATCGGTCTTTTAAAGTTAAATTTAATTAAATCAGAATCATTGATTACAATTTCATTATTTGATTTAGTAATCAATCCAATCAATACGGTACCATCCATTGAACAAGTTGCAAAATATTCACCATCATAATCAATTGTAAAAATCGATGATGTATGAGCTTTAAATAGTTTGATTGGTTTAAATTCTAAATCACAAATAAATAGGATGCCCGAATGTGTGGCAAATATTAAGAATTCGGAATTGGAATAACATGTACTTATTTGGTCATTATTTAAAAATCTAGGCGGTAGCTCCGTTATTCTTTTATATTTGAAATAGGGTGGATTATCATCATCTTCATCTGAATCCTCATCTGAATCTTCATCTAAATTTGAATCTGAGTGTGATTCTTCTTCAATTAATATTGAATTATTAGTAAAAATTTCAAAATCTTTATAGTCGGTATCATCAGGTTCAACACTTAATGGAATCTGTGGTATATCTTCCATTTCAACCATTATTAATTGTCATTGAAAAGAAAGGTAAAATAAAAATACTACTAATCTGAACTATAAATTCTTCAACACGAATATTTTTCGCACTCTTCATGAGTTCAAAGTCCAAGCATAGTTCAAAGCTAGCAGAGGTAAATGCTAAATGCATTCTTTATTTGTAATTACTTATCAATCACAAAATGGCAAGAGCAATCAAAGGAATGTTAATAGAGTGTGATCCATCCATTAAATCGTTGATAGTCAAAATAGATCAGGATTACAGAGATATTATCATTGAAGAGTTAGATGATAAACATCTATTAATCGATCCAAAAAAATTGTCATTTATTAAATTAGAATTGAATAAAATTTTGGCTGGAAATGCATATAATCCATTTGAGGAGGAAGAGCAAGTGATGTAGCCAAAAAAAAAGATAAAATATGATGATGGAAAAGATATATAACATATTGGAGGTTCTGCTTAACAGTTAACGAATACCCATGAGATGTTACATAATTAATATAAAAGCATATGTATAGTTAATATATGGAAAACATTAAAATTGATTATTATTATGAAACAATACTATCATCAAGCTCACTAATGATACTACTACCAAACTCACCATCATCAATTACTTCTCCGATGTTTATATCGGCATCATTAACAGTAGTACCATTTTGAATATTCAAAATATCCAAATAATCTTTGTCTTGATCCGTCGTTTCTTCCTCTCCCTCTTGCTTAATTAAATCGATGATTATATTTGACCATTTCTTATTTATCTGTTGGATATCTAATAATCCTATCTCATCTTCATCATCATCATCATTATTATCGTCATCACCATGACTTTGATTATTATTACTTTCTGTTAAAGTATCATCCTTCCTGTTATCACTACGATCTTCTATCATTATCATAACCCTCTCCATAAACTCATTTTTCAAACTATCAATCAAATAATTATTGGTTTCACCAGCACCTAAGAATTGATTAATTAACAGTTTCAATCTTGGTAATTCATTATTCAAATTCTTAACCAATTGAACATTCCATTCATTAATGGATAATTCATTATTCAATCCTATTAATAAAATCTCGGTACCGTTATTTATGAATTTTTTAAATTCGGAATTAATTTTATCCTGTAATTCAACTTTATAATTTATGTAATTATTTTCAATATGTGGGAAATAATTCTTTATATTAATAACTGTTTGCTTTCTTGAATATTTTATATCATAATTATTTAAAAAATTTTGAAATTTTAATAATGATTTTAATTTATATAATATAATATCAATAGCATCACCTAACTTATTTAACGATAAGATTATATGATGTACGATAATTGAAATTAAATCATCGAAAATAGATTGGTTTAATAAGGAATGGATTTTGTTAATTAATTGAATAGATTTTAAAATAGGTGGGAAAATATCAGATGGTGTAGGAGTTGATTTATAATTTTTGATATTCAATTCTATAAATCTATTGATTTTAAAAATTAATCTAGTTTGAACATCTTGTAAAATTTGATTGAAAAAGGTATTTTCAAATGAATTGATTAAATTGATCAAATCACATAATGAATTTATATTTGATTCAGATAAAATTTTATTTCTAATTGAATAATATAATGAGTCAAGTAAATCATTTTGGAAATAATTATTGATTATATCAATATTTAATTGCGATGGAGTGGTAAATTGGATAAATATATTGTATTCTTTATTGATCAATTTTAAATAAAAATTTAAATTGAAATTGGCAAAATCAATTAATGATAATGATAGATCAAAATCTTTAATTATATATTTATTTAATAAATTAGATCTTGATTTAAAATATTGGTTATAGATATCATCTAATAAATTGAAATAATCTGAATCATTATCAATTCTATTGAAAATTTCCAAAAATAAAGGATGGATGTTGATCAATGAATCATTCCATTCATTATAAACTAAAGGATCAATGATGGTTGGTGTAATGTCAGCAATTATTTTGGATTCCAAATTTTTGATATAGTTTATAATATAATTTCTAATTAAAGTTAAGGATTTGATCATACATTGTTTAAATCTCAATTTATAAATTTTGGTATCTTTGAAATCTTTATTATCATTGATAAATTTGATGGAATCATCCAATTTAAGGATATTTTCATGAAATGAGGGTTTAAGGACAATTTTAGAATTGTTAACTGTGTTTAAACGTGAAATAATGGAATCGATGTTTGTAAAATTTGTCAACTTCGTTGATAATTCTGTGTATAGATTATCCAACTTTGAGAGTTGTTCGATTAAAGCGGTTGATTCATTTTGAAAATCTAAGGTTTGAGTAGTTACATGGGCATGAATGGTAAGCATTTTATCCAATTGGGTGATTATTTCATTAGTTGATTTCATAAAGTTGATATTTTCATTCATTGAATGATCCAACCAGTCAGTGTAATCTACAAACTCTTTCTCTTCAAGGATTTCCTCATCATGTAAATCCAAATCGACCCTATTAACGACGACATCGGTGATATCCTTCCATATTCTCTCCTTCTCCCTCTCCAACAACGGTGTGATTGTCATGTTTTCTCTCGTTTTAACTAAACCTTCCTCCAACCATCCATCCTCTCATCAAAGATCCACCCACCTAACTGTCCCATCTTCACCAACTCTCCCACAAACCCAACAACCACCGCCCGCGACACCCCCGTCCACAGCCTCCGTCCCACTCTCTTCACGCCCACCCATTCCACCTCACCAAACTCGCCCACAACGCGCGCAACCGCCCCCTGTACAACCGCCCGCCCACCAACCTTCTGCTCCACCCCCTGGACCACCTTCTCCCTCGCCCGAACAAGATCCCCCACCCTCAGACGCCGCCCACACACCTCCTCGTCCGTCATCCCCTCAACCCTCTCCACCCATTCCCTCAACACCACCCCATTGACCGCCCGTCGCATCTCTTCCCCATCCACACCCTCAGAGCCCCCACCAACAAACCAACGCACCACCGCCGTCTCCATCCAAACCCCCCGTCCAAACCGTCCCATTACCCACTCCTCCACTGGCATCTCGACCCCGTCCCGATCCACCACCACCATTTCCTCCCAATCCTCAATCTCAACAACCTCCCTCCCACCACTGCCCCTCTCCTCCATCTCCCTTACAACCTCCCACTCCTCCTCAGCCACCGCACCTGCAGAATCCCCCACCGCTAAGCAAATCTCCCACGGATCCCTCAAAACCTCCCGTTCCATCAACACCTCGGCCCACCATCCAATCAACCCCCCCTTGACACCAACCCCCACCACCCGTACACTCCCCGCCACCAAAACCCTCCGATGCGCCATCTCCCGCACAACACCCACCACTGAAACATTCTCCCCCCGTCGCAATCCCAACTTCCCCCCCACCAACTCCATCTCCGACCAAACCTTCCCATCAACCCACACCTCAACCAAGCCACTCGCACTGGATCCATCACAGACCATCACCACCCATCGGTTCTTCTTCTTCTTCTCCTCCTCCTCATCCATCTTAACAACGTCAGTAACTTCACCACACACTTCGATCCTCTGTATTGGCCAATTGCCATACATCCAGATGTTCTCATAATCATATCGTAACCCCTCATTCTTGTAAATGTCAGAAACGTATCTCAACTTGCATATCTCAACAAAACTCAACCTAACTACACGGTTGATTGAATTGCACAGATGAAACAGGGAAGGATTGTAGTAGTTTATCTCATCCTTTCTAAATCGAATCTCTGGATTAGATGGTACATTGTCTATCTGGGTATTCTTCTCCAATTGTCGTTTGGCCTTGGTTATCAAATTCAGTGACATATTGCTGGTTTTCATGCATACAGACACGTTATATACCACAGATACACATCTCGTTCTCTCAATTTGGCTCCTTTGTCCCAAATTAGAAAAATTTATTTAATGTCTCAATGGCTCAGCTTCAAAGCGGACGTTCTGAAAAGATTAGGAAATTCTGAAATTTCGAAATTTGTTACGGAGAAGACCGATCTATCTACAACATGAAAGTTAAAGGTATATGTATATTGTATATTATATCTTGGTTTAAAGTTCTTATCTTGTTCTCCTTCTGCATCGACAATGACACCAATAACATGCCATGTTTTAGACACAACAACAGGACGTCCAGCATCCAACGTTACATGCTCAATATACCACCTTTCAACCTCACAGGATCCTATTGCCCAAACTCAAACAGACAAAGATGGAAGAATCAAATCGTGGAATTTAATTGATGTTTCAAATACTTGGATTCTAAATCAAGATACTTTGAAACCGGGTATCTATATGATCAAATTCGAAACTTTAGGTTATTTTACACAATTAAATAGAGATAGCTTCTTCCCTTATATTGATATCGTTTTCAAAATCGATCATGATAAAACAGGAGATCATTATCATATCCCACTATTATTGAGTAACTATGGTTATTCAACTTATAGAGGAAGTTAAGGTACAATATAATTAATTTCTTAGGTTCTATAAATGTTTCTTTTATATTCTTAATTATACAATTCATTTATAGTAAGCGTAAATTTTATATAATTTTTTTTTTTTGTATGTTTTTAAACAAATAACCTACACGCCTAGTTTTATGTTAAAAACCTCTGTGTATAGATCTCACTCTCAGGATGTACATTCATTTCAAGATTTTTAAAATTATTCAATTCAATTCTAATATTTCTTAATTCTCTTGGATAATAATTCATTAAAATATAAACTTTCTTCATATTTGAATTGAAACGATTATATTCTGCTGAATTATATGTTATCCCCTCTCTAATTTCAGGATTGAAATTAACTCGACTACATGTGGCATCCAATTTCAATTTGTCTTCATCATCAGCTTCTTCATTTATATCCTCATGCGAATCAATTTGTACTTCATCACTATTATCATCGCCATTCACAATGGTCTTTGTGATTCTAATACAACTTTTCAATGGAATAGTTTGATCCTTTGATGGTTCATGCTCAACGGGAAGTCTAAAACTGCCTTTTAATTTTTTGAAATATGCAGTATTATAACCTAATTTAATACTCTTCTCATTCTCATCATCTTCTGTATCATCATCATCCTCATCCTCATCCTCATCATCATTATCATCATCTTCTTCTTCTTCCATATCACCTGCATCATCGTTTTTATTCAAATCTTTATCCTGTCGAATAAATGACAATTTTCTAGATAAACTTCCAACTAAACTTCTAACTTGATTAATACTACTGCTATCACTGGCCTTGCTTTTAATCTTGTTGTCATTATTATTAGAATCATTATTATCATTATGTTTAGTATTAAATAAATTGGCCTCACCTAATCCAACTATAGTTGATAAATATTCAATTTCAAATTCCATTGAATTTCTATCACCAATAATTGACAAATTGGGTTCAAAACTCGTATCTATTTCCACATCTGTTGACGTACTACAATTTGGATCAGTTTCTACATCTTCATTGTTTTTATTCGTTGATGATTTATTGAATTCATTTTTCATAGGCAATTTCAACATAGATTGATTCGATGATTGAATTGATTTGACATCTGTTTTATTGGAAATAGTAGATGATAATACTGTTAGGTTATTATCATTATTAATCGTTGACATTGATAAATCGTTGGCATTCACATGATCTTGTTGATTTTCATCTTTATGGTCATCAATTAGTAAATGTGGAGGTGTTGGTGTTGGTTGGAATGATTGCTTTTGTAGTTGAGATTTTTGTTGCTGTTGAAATTGAGGCTGTGAAGGAATCCTTTGATGATATTGCTTTTGTGGTTGTAGGTGTTGTTGTTGTTGTAAATTTTCTTTATTCTTATTTCTTAATAAAGATAACTTTTTGATTGAAAATCTCGAAGAATTAGAAGTAGATGAAGAACTTATTGAAATAAATGATGATGTCCTAGAAATTGGACTACTGATACTTGAAGTTATTGTATTTTTCGATCTCGAAAATAAACGTTTGAAAAATCCTGGCTTTTTCTCGGATGATGACGGTCTGGAAGTGGAGCTAGTTGACGGATTTGATGAGTCCTGTGATTTTAATTGAATCGATCTTGGTTGTGATGATGAAACTGGTGTTGGTTGTGGAACTGATTTTAAGTGTGAATTTATTGATGGTCCCCGAATTGAATTTGGATCTTTTGCCAAAATGGATGGCGTTTTTACTTGAATTGGTGTAAACGATAATGGACTTGACGATTCTGCTTCCATCTGTGGTGTTGGAGAAGGGGAGATTGAATTTACCGGAGTCGATTTGATTGGTATCAAAGAAGACGTTGAATCTATCTTTAATTTGTGTAGTGATTGGATTGAATTTGATTGAATTGAATTATTCTCATCATTATTTAATGTTTTATTTAAACTTATGTTTGAACCCGTTGTGACTGTCGTTATCGTAGTTGATGGTGATTCAATATTTGAAGTTAAAGATTTAGGCAGTTGAATTGAGGTACTCGGTTTATTATTAATTAAATGTTGAGGATGGCTTAAATTTGAATTTGGATTAGTATAGATGGGATTTTTTTGAATTTTTGTTGGCTTTGAATTTACATCTCTATATGAAACTTGCTGTTGACTTATATTATATTTTTGTTGTTGTGATAATTGATTAGAATGTGGTGTGATTGAGGGTTTAGTTGGTGGGTAATTCAATTGATTATTTTGTTGTTGATTCGATTGATAATGCAATGGTCGATAGTTTGGACGTTTATAAGTATCCTGTACATTGTTTATTCTTATTTGATTTGGTTGCTTTTGATATCTGTTTCTATTATTTCTGTATTGGATGGATTGTTGTTGTTGTGATGTTGGTGGATATGATTGCTGTTGTTGAGGTGGTGGTGGTGGTGGTGGTGGTGGTGGATATGATTGCTGTTGTGGTGGATATGATTGCTGTTGTGGTGGATATGATTGTTGTTGTGGTGATGGGTATGATTGATATTGATGTAGTTGCTTTTGCGTCTGAGGCGGTTGAGTGTTAAATCGTTTATTACGATACTGTTGTTGAGAATATTGACGAGTAGGCTGTTTAGGATATTGTTGATTCTGATTTTGATTTGGATACTGACTAGGATATTGATTTTGATACTGATTAGGATATTTATTTGAATATTGATTATATTGCGGGTTCTGATATGATTGGTGATATGCCTGATTAGAAAGCTTTTGATTGTATGTCCGCTGATTCGTGAATTGTTGATTAGGATGTGATTGAATCTGTTGAAAGTATTGTCCTTGTTGATCTTGTTGAAAGTCTGTAAAACTATTACTATTCCTTTTAACCGAATTCATATAAGAGCCAGGTTTGTTGATTGGTCTTCTATTCAGTCTACTATCAATTTCAATTATTTCATTTACCGAATTAGATCTTGGGATTATATATTTTAACTCAGAGTTGGTCAAATTGGATTCTGAAATATTAGATGAAGATACAGATGGCGTTATTATATGTCCTTGTTGTTTGCTCATTATTAAATTGATGGTTAACTAATTGCTCTTGTTATCTTAAGCAACCTCAACTTTACTTCCTTTGATTTTCTTACAATTTTAACTAAAAAAACTAAAATTATATAAATTGTATTTTCTCGATGGCCTTAGGTTGCTGCCGCCCTTAAAGAGTTGATCTATGTAAAAGTGATAAACGAGTGAAGGAATACTTTCAGGATACTAACGAGTGTGGTTTGATTTGTATGTATAATACTGAAAATTGCTAAACAGTTTGTAATCAAGACTAGTACTTTTAAACCAAAAACTATGAATATTGGTACTTTAAAGGGGGTTAGTTCTTTTTTTATGTTCGGAATTCGGAATGTTGGTTGTAAATTTTAAATTTAGAATTTTTTTTTTTTTTTTTGTGGGTAATGAGGCTGGAATTGCTTGTTATCTATATGCGAAAATAATAAAATATTTATTACTAACAGTGTGCCAAGTGAATAAGAACAAATAATAAATTTATAAACAGAGACAACAGTCAGAGAAAAAAAACAGAAGTTGAAATCTGAAATCTGAAATCTAAAATCTAAAATCTGATCAATTAAACGTATTAGAAAAGAAGAGAAAGATTACACATTATAATTAACTAGTCTATAGAACTTGAAAAAAATTGTCACCACTGTGCAACTAAAACTTAAAATTTATTTATAGCAACAACGCCAAAGAAATAAGGCACCACTTAAAACGACTATTGCTGTAACAATGTCAATTTCGTGTTCAAACTTAGTTTCACCAGCAGGCATGCTGACTCTATACGATGTAGGCTCTTCTTCTAGATAGTAGTTTCTTGCGACTGGCCCTTCTTCATCCTCAATCAATTGAAATCTTCCACTATCTGTATAAAATGATTTCAAAACTTGATCTGAGGTACCCTCGTTTAATGGACAATTCCAATAGACTGAACTTAAGGGGTTTGGCAAAATCGTATAACCGCCATCCATATTCGGTAATGTATATCTTAAATGAATTGGAAAATTGAATTCACCATTGTGTAAGGAAACACATGATTGATTCAATTTTAAATTAATTATTGATCCCCATTCATCAATTTTATATGATGGTAATTCTAAATCCATTCCGTTGTTAGTAATATAATTAATCCTTTCAATACATAAGTCATTATTTGGGTTAGAAATCAATCTATTAATTTCATATTTATCAATTATATAGTCATTTGATAGAATTATTTTCAAATTTAAGGAACATTTTGAATAATCAAGAATTGAGTCATCATCCCTTGGATAAAAATCATATTTATCAAAATTGCTAATTTTATAATTAATTACTGGATGTAATGCAGCATTTGATGATTGGTTTATATTTGACATAAATTTTAGATGATGATCTGCAGAATAGGGAGAAAACATAAACATCGTGGGAATTAATTGAAATTCATCATTATATTTATTCGATTTACCATTTAAACCTTGAACAAATCTATCAATTTTAAAATCTTCTTGATTGTTTGACATTTCAGTTATAATTGCAAGTTCTTCATCATTGATACTATTTTTATTGATTGAAACAGATTGTGCATTTTCATCTGTATAATAGGTATATATATCTAATGATTTATTATTTAGTATAATTTCAAGAGAATCAAAAGAAGGATCGATTGTTATTTGTGGAGTTTTCAACCAATTGAGAATTGAATTTATATTGATTTTATTGATTTTTAAATGATACGACCACCATTCTCTTTCAAAAACTGGAGTAGAGGTATTATCTATATCGAGAGATTCTAATAATGAATTTATGAAATCAATTGATTGTGAATTATATTGATTCCAATTAAGTGCATTTTGAGGGGCAACATTAACTGATAAATCCGGAGATATCCAATGATGCCATTCATTTAAAAGGGGTGAATTTATATCCACATTTCTTCTCCATGTTATATGGAAAATTCCAATATTCAATATATCTTTATTATTACATTCAGATGATTCAAAAGAATATTTAACTTGTTTGACTGAATGAAGAGCCTCCGATTTATTAACGGAAATTGTAATAATATCTTTATCTTTATCAGATATATCTAAAGATTTAAGAACATTATCTGGAGTAGTTTTTGGATAGATGTATAACAATGAACGTTGTTTCATAAAATAGATTGATACTAAATGGATTAAGTTGGAAAATTTTATAAAATGACATACTTTCATCAAACTGTTGATATCTACTATGTACATTCATACTAATTGACTTTAGTGACACCCTCCACCACCCATTAGAAGACAACACCGACGCGTCGACCGACCCGACGCCAAAAAATTGTTGGGATTTCCCAAATTTCATCAGCCGCCATCCGCCATGTGAAGTGGCCAACTCTCCACACGTTGATTCTGAATGTTTTAATTTTTAATTAATATTTAATGACTAGTGTAATTTATTAATAAACATTACTTACTTCACTTGTTTGCCTTCTGTCTTTCTTTATTACTTTCTTTCTTTCCTTCCTTCTTCTTCCTTTCTCTCTCTAAGTCAATTACTATCCTCAATTACTATGTCTGCTGTCCCATTCTCTGATATCGCTAAGGCGTCCAACGACATCACCTCCAAGGATTTCTTCCACAACTCTCCTTTGGCTGTCGACGTTAAAACCGTTGCACCAAATGGTGTCACCTTCACCACCAAGGCAAATTCTTCCGGTGAAAAGATGACTGCATCTATTGAATCCAAATATGTTGACAAAGCTACCGGTTTATCAGTTGTTCAAGGTTGGGCTACCAACAATGCACTTTCAACCAAATTAGAATTGGCTGATCTCGTTTTACCAGGTTTAAAATCAGAATTGGTTTCTTCCGTTGTTCCAGGTGCTTCAAAATCTGTTAAATTAAACACTTATTTCACCCATGAATCGATTTCCGCAAGAGCCTTTGTTGATTTATTAAAGGGTCCTATCTTCAATGCTGATTTAACTTTCGGTCAAGATGGTTTCACTACTGGTGGTGCTTTAACTTATGATGTTAAATCTGCTAAATTAACTGGTTATACTGCTGCAATTGGTTACAAGGCTGCAGCTTATGCCGTTGCTTTAGTTGCTTCAAACAACTTATCTGTCTTTACCACCGGTTACTACCATAAGGTTTCACCAATTTTAGAAGTTGGTGCAAAGGCTACCTATGATTCCAAATCTTCTACTTCAGGTAACCCAGTTGCTATTGAAATTGCTTCCAAATATCAATTGGACCCAACTGCATTTGTCAAGGCAAAGCTTGCTGATTCCGGTATTGTTACTTTAGCTTACCAACAAGAATTAACCAAGGGTGTTAAGCTTGGTTTAGGTGGTGCTTTTGATGCTCTTAAATTCGGTGAAGCTGCTCACAAATTAGGTGCTTCATTATCTTTCTCAGCTTAAGTATCAAATTTATATTGGAATTGTTTATAATATTTTCTTTATTTAATGTAACTAATTTATTTATTTATTTATTTTATACGATTTATACGATTTATACGATTCAGTTATCTGTCATCATTATTTCTTCTTATTCTTCTTAGCAATTCTACGTAGGGCTCTCATTTCATTCTTCAAGACACCATCAACCATCTTATATTTACCCTTAACACCCTTTGGTCTACCAGCCAATCTTTTGTTTGAACCACGAGCAACAACTAACGTCACCTTTGGTTTGGTCTTTTGTTTCTTCGTCATTTTACCCATTAAAGCTTGAATTTCAGCTGCTTTATCAGCTTCACTTTTACCCTCATCATCCATAATACCATTACTCTTCTTCTTTAACTTCTCTAATCTCTTCAATGCACGCATTTTCTTACGACCTTGAGCTTCAAGAACTTTCTTAATTGGTCTTGCATTTAATTGTTTCATTTTTTCCTTTAATGCTAATGATGCTTCCTTCGTTACAGGTCTATTGATTTTACTATGTTGATCTTCCTCCTCTACAAACCATTCCGGTAATCCCTCTTTATCTCTAAATGAATATTTATTAAAACCATCATTAATTAAATCTTTCTTACTCTTTTTACCAAGTGCTAAATCATGTGCCATTGTCATCGCTTGTGCAGTTGCAATATCAATATCTAATTTATGTGATTCACGTGCCTTTTCTGTTACTTCATCTTCTGAATCGGTATCAAAATCATTCATATCTTCATCAAGTTGATTGTTATATTCGTTTGGAACCACTTCAAAACCTTCATCATCTGAATCAATTTCTTCATCTGAACTATCGATATCCATTGCATCATCTTCTTTACCTTCTTCAATCTTTTCATTCTTTTCTTCCTTCTTACCCTTTGGTATATTTGCCTTTAAAATTTTAGTATCACCCTTGGTATTACTTGCAATATTAAGATCAACATCTTGAAAGATACTATCATTAAAGAAATTAGATGCCTTCGAACTTAATGAATTTTTCTTTTTACGTTCAATTGTTGCAATAAGATTGGTAATTGCTTCATCATCATCAGAATCTGATTCATCACTATCCTCTTCTTCCTCTCCATTATCTGAAGATTCAACTCCCTCTTCATCTTCATTGATACCATCCCATGCATCATCATCACCTCCTCTTGCCTCTTTAGCCCTTAATTTTGCATCACGTTCTTTCTTTCTATCCTTATATGATGAATACATATTATTTAATTCATCTTCTAAATTATCAACTTCATTTTCTTTATCAATTAATTCATGAGATTTAATGTTGGAATCAACATACATATCAGTTTCATTATTCATTTGATTTCTATCATTATTGAAAATAATAGTCTTTTTACCCCTTGCTAATTTATCTAATTCACCTGATTTTTCAGCAGTTTTCAAATTAAACAATGTTTCAGATCCAATATTTGCCGCATCAATACCAATTTGCATATCTGTTAACATATTCATTTGCATTCTTTGAATTTCCTTTTGCTTTTGTAAATTAGAACGACGTTTTTCTCTCTTATTTTTCAACCTTAATCTTTCCTTAACTTCATCTAATTCTTTATCAATTTTTTCATCTTCATTTAATTCTTCAACTTCAACTAATTTATCAGTAATTTGATCCTTTGGATCTAATATACCTAATTCATTCCTTGCATGTTTCCTCCATTTAATTAATAATTTAAAATCTTTTTTACCTAAAACTTTCAAATCTTTACAACATTCTAAAAATTCAACTGTCGTTTGTTTCATTTTTTTCAAAATTTTCCATTCTGGATCATCAAATGGAATTTCAAATTTACTAATACTACCTAATGTACTAATAATATCATCTTCTTGTTTGATCCAATCTAATAAATTCATTGGATGGAATAATGTATAATCACCTTCTTCATAACCTTGTCTTTGCCTACGTTTTAATTCAGGATTAAACACTTTAGCTTCATTATTAACTTTATTCTCTTCAACTTCTTCAAAAACATGTTTAGGATCTAAAAATCTTGGATCTAATTTTTTTGGAGCTTTAAAATTTTTACATACAACGAAAATTTCAGCTGAAACATTTCTACTTGCTGGTGGTTTAGTTGCTTCAACTTTTTCAAATAATTGATTGAAAACCCACATTAAATTATTATAATCTTTTGACCTGAAAACTTTAGTAATAAAAGTACCTCCAACATTTAAATGTTCAACTGCTAATTTTAAAGCTTGTAATGTTAATTGAGATTGTGTATAAGCATCTTGAACCCAATTTAAACCCACATTAGGAGCACCATCATGCATGACAGTATCTGCCTTCCAAGTTTTCATATAACCGGCTAATTTGGATCTACAATCTTCAGTTGTAATATCAGATTGGAAGGTAATACAATTAGGCATTGGTTTCATTGGTACAATATCCACACCGATAATAAGTGAGTTCACTGGACATAACTGACTTGCAACTTGACACCATGAACCGGGTGCTGCACATAAATCAATAACAACCTTTGACTTTTCTAAAAAATGTCCATATTTTTCATTAATTTGTAGAATTTTAAATGAAGAACGAGCTCTATATCCCTTTTCTTTGGCCAAATAATAGTATTTATCTAAACGACCTTTAGCGTTTTTCTTTTGAACTCTACCCATATTATGGTTGATGTATTTATTTGAATGATTAAAGGGGGGGAAAAAAAAAAGAAAAGCTAATCAAACTTTAGTTTCTACATATATCTTTTAAAGAAAAAAAAATTTTCTTAATAAATTATCTGAAATTTTATTTTTCATTTCTCATTTTTCATTTTTTTCTCGGCTTGAAAAAAAAAAAGACACATCAAAAGCACTTTAAGTGTGTAAGACATCTTCTAATTCACTGGACTGATTGCAAGCATGGAGGATAACAAAATAGAGGAAGCGTTTGCATTAAATACAACCGTTCAAAGATTTATTGACACCTCTCCCACGCAGGTGAGAAATGTCAATTCATATATTCAACAAATCGATGGCATAGGTAGTTTACTTGATCAGGTACGTAAACATCCTAGGACGAAACAGTCAAACAGTAAGCAGGAGAATGTTCTGATGAACAAAAGGGAAGATCATAGAGAAAGGGAAATGATCAGAAGACAACGTAGAAATGAAGAAATAATTGAATATGAAAAGCAAAAGAATCAATTAATGTATAATGAATCATTAGGTGATGCGTACAATACACTATTTATCTCACGTATACCAATAACAGTAACCGAGGACGAATTGATTGAATTGCTTCAACCACATTGTGAGAAGATACTGAATTTGAAAATAATTAAAAGGTTTGTGAAAGGAGGTAAATTACAGAGATTAAACTATGCCTTTGTTGAATTAAGCAATAGAAACGATGTTAAGAAGATGGTAAATACTGCAAATACTATTGGAGGGAGTAAATTGTTCACAATCAATGGTAAACCATTACGGTTGGATGTTGAAAGAGGGAGGATTGTGAAAAATTGGCTTCCTCTAAGACTCCGCGGGTAATCTCATCTGTATAATCGTTGGTGTTAATAGTTGTGATAGTAATAGTAGTTGTAATAGTAGTAATAGTAGTAGTAATAGTAGTAGGAAATATTTTTTTATTTTTTATTTTAATTATTTTTTCTCGTGCCATTAAAAATTTTGGACAGGTGTTTTTCCAATTTACTTTACATTATTCATTATTAGTTTTAACTTTGCCCTTGTCTTCACTCCTGTGTCTGTTTGTTATCCATACTTACAATGTCCACCTTTGGAAAGATCAAGTGTTATCTTACTTCAACCCTTTTTTTCTGGGCAATCTATCACGTTTTAACTACATGTCCATTGGATAAACCCGTGCCTTATGATTGTGATGCATTATGTGAATATTCTCATAAAGGTTATTCTTACATAAAACCTTATACTGATCCATATACTACTCCTGCTATTGAATACTATAATGTATCTCCCGTCAAACCTTATGTCGATGGTACAATTGATATTCTACATTCTCAGTATGTTCTATATATTAATCCCTTAGTTGAAGAATATTACCCAATTGTTGAATGTCAAGTATCTAAGGTCTATGATTATGTTGTTGGAAAGGCATTAACATTGAAGGAAGTTTTGGATAATGACGAATTGTCAAATATGAAAAAAATCGTTATTCCGGATAATGACAATATTAACGCCTTTATCACCACTGCAGATGCAGATACAGTGAAACCAACCACTCCAGCGGAAGATGTAGATGAACCAACTCCAGACCTTGGATCAGTTGGTTCCAATGATATTTCTAAAACCGACGATAAAACCAAAACAGAGAATTCTTCATCTGCCTCCCAGGCGGAAGAAGTTGAACCAATTGCTGCATCAACGGATGCTTCAATTGCCGAAGAAGAAGCAGAAGAATCAGAAGATAAAGAAGAAGAAGAAGCAGAGTCCAAATTTCAAAAGGTTGTTGAAGAGGCAGAAGACATTGCAAAGAATATTATTGCCGAAGAAATTATTGAAGCTGCAGAGGCAATTGGACAACAGCTTTAACCCTTTTATTCACAGTCTATCTATCCCCCTTATCTATGTATAACGATGTATACTCTATATAATATAACTAACCCAACTAATAAAAACTACTCGTCACTTTGTTACATAACACAATTTGCAATTTGATATTGTGATTTCCCGTTTTGGTAACCTTAGGAAACGATTTTATTTTTTTTTAAATTTTCAACATATGTAAAGAGTGTTGATATTTTAACTTTTCTACCAGTTTAATCTAACTATTATATTGACTTTCTTTAAGGGAATCTTCTGACACAGGCAATGAATTTCGTCCGTGCTATACGTAATTTTTTTCTTTTGATTGCCTCCATATATGTGGTTCAGCATATCTATAATGAATGCCCATTATCTGAACCGCTAAATCAAAAATATATTATCAACTTCAATTTCAATGGTGGCAAATTTGATCCAATTTGTTATTCAAGTCATCAAATTTATCATTATGCTGAGCCTGCAATTGTATATGTTTCCGAAGTTTACGACTCATCACCAATCAAACCTTATGTTAATAAATCCTTAACATTTATTGATCCCTATATTATTCAAACTTCTCAATACATTAACCATTTAAGTGATGAAATTAGAGCATATCGTGAAGAACATGAAGAATACGTTTTGAATGAATCTTATAAGACAATGTCTAAAGTTATTGCAACTGCAACTAATTTCTTAAAAGATACAATTTACCCTGTTATTTCTGATAGTTTTAAATCAATTTTTAAAATTACTAAATATTATTCAACAAAATTACAAATTCAAGCCTACCTAAATTATAATATTTATATTAAACCCTTATTATATTCATTGGTTCAAACTTTTATGCAATCTTCAATGGGGAAATATTATATTAAGTTGGTAGATTCTCGTATATTCAAAATATCTGTTAAATATACCAAATTAATTTTTTCTTATATTGTTAAAGGTTTTAATTATATTATTGAAAAAGCCAAATACGCTTATAAAATTAGCAAGGCATTTAAAGAAACTGATAGTTATAAAATTGTTGAATTAAAACAAAATTTCTTAAAAGAATATGCAAAATATATACCAAACAATTTTAAAGTTGATATTACTAAAACAGATGAATCATTTTCAGTATCATTAACAACATCAGTAATTTCATCAAAACCAACTAATGGTATTCCAACTAGTGAAAAATTTGATCTATTACTTAAGAATACAATTCAAAGTGCAAATGATGATTTTAATGAACAAGTTGAGGAATTGACTAATAAATTTAAAATTAAATTACATAATGAATTCCCAACTGAATTAAAAAAGTTATCTCAAAATGTCAACTCAAATTATGATAATATCCATAAATTATTAGATCAAATTGATAAAATCGATGATTCATCACATGAATTATATGTGTCAAGGGATCTCTTCAGAAATGAATTAGCTTCAAAGAAAGATGAAATTGAATCTCACGTTGATGAAATCAATTCAAAAATTGACACTTTGGCAAATTCTTATATTGACGAAATCTTGAAAATTCGTATTGGAATTTTAGATACATTAGAAGAATTTGCAGATTCTTCATTGAATGCATATTCATCAGAAATTATTTCAAATGGCGATAATTGGAATGAATGGAAAAAATATAAAGAAATTAAGAATAGAATTCTTGAATTTAGAGATGATTTGGTTAGTAGGAAGCCAATTGTTGGTTTGGATAGTTCATTGAATTCACTCAAGGGAGAAGTCCATTTATTATTAAATGAAGCTGGTAGTTATTTAGCTATTTTAAGAGCAAAGGCAAATATTGAATTTCAAAGCAGAGAAAAAAGAGAAAAGGAAGAGGCTGAAGCTCTCAAAATTCAAGAAGAAGTCGACGAAGCTACAGAAGGTTATGATGATGAATATTATGATGATGTTACTGAGACCCAAACACTTACTCAAACCGTTTATAAAACAATAAGCACTTCGATTAAATCAATGGAATCATCATTACCATCAGATATTGTTGTTGAATTCATTGAGGGTGATTCTGATGAAATTAAAGTTGTCATTGATTCAATTGAATCCCATCCAATTGACATGATTGAACCAATTGAAATCAAAGTAGAAGCCTAATTTACCACTAAATTTTTTCTCCCCTTCATCTCCCCTTCCTCTCCCCTTCTTTATATAACTATAATTTTTTTTCATTTTTGTGTATTTAGTATGTTTTCGTTTTTTTCCTTTCCTTTATGAATTTTTAACTTAATAATATTTTACTAAGTTATCCTTCTACGTTTAAAACAATCTTTATATATATTTGCGTTTAATTCCCTTTGATTATCTTCATCTGTAGAATCTGAGCTTCGGATTTTACATCCAAAATTCTTGATAAACTTTCTTAGAAACATTTTCCGTCGTTGCAAATGTTTGTGACAATAAGATTTCAAACAATGGTACTTCAACTGATGGAGTTTCAACTGATGGCGTTTCAACTGATGGAACTTCAATTGGTGATTTTTTTAATTTTGCTAACTCTCTCTGTTCTCTTTTTTTCAACTTCTGTTTTTCTTTTCTTTCTTTCTCAATAATAATAATTTCTCTTAAAAATCCTTTAAGTTTTAAAATAATATTTTTCTCAACATCTGTATATTTAGGTTCAATATTCATACTAAACTGTTTGGTGCACACTCTAAAGATTAGAAGCAAGCAACATTTGAGTTTCATATCATCCATATCATCATATAAATCTGATTCTTTCACTTTTTCAATATCATCAACAACCATTCTATATTTGATTTCTTTTGGAAAGCATTTAATGGTATTGAAGTTATATCCTTGAAAATACAAATGTTTATATTTTTCAGCTTCTTTTGGCTCCATTTCCTGAATAGGTCTAAAATATTCTAATTTCTTACGTTCTCTTTCCTTCTTACCTCCATCATTTCTTTCAAAAAACTTTTTAAGTGGAAGTTCCATTGCGTAATTTTTCAAAAATATTGCAAATCTTCTGTAATCCAACTGATAAAATGGACACTTCAAACAAAATGGATATTTCGCAATGAAGTGTTCCATATGTCTAACACCAACTCTTAAAGCTCTATCATCAAAACCATTCTCTTTACAATGATCTTTAATTGTTTTGTCAAAACGTAGCAAGTGATAAAATATGTTCAGTTAATTGCCATCTATTGTTTTTTTGTACTCTAAGGTAATTCCTATGAAAATGTTTCAAAGCATATTCTGCAAAGTCTTTCAATTCTGGGAAAATTAAATGATCGATTTCATTTTCTGAATATTGTGAATAATCAATCTCTTTAAACATATCTGCTTTGCATTTCTTTAAGTTGACTCTCTTAACATCTGTTTCTTGAATTGTTGTGTTGGAGAGCAATTGAGGCTCAGCGTTGGTTGAAACACGGTTATCGACCAAAACAGGGTGCAAAATCTCTTGATTCTCGTTATTGTTTTGATTATTCATTGATGGCTTTAATGCTTATAAGATAGTTTGTTAAAGATGTTAAGAATTGATTTTAAAAGAATTCAAAGAGAAAAGGTTGGTTCAATAAAAAAGATACTCCTGACTTAAAAAGGAAATTAAAAATTAACGAAATCATGAAAACTCTCAAAAATGTCATGAAAAATGAAAAACCTTTTTTTCTTTTAAAATTGGCGCGAGTTTGTTAGGAAAGTCATTTTATTAGTATGGAATAGATTATTGATAGTGATAATTGTAAAATAGAAAATAGGCCCTATTGTTTCTGTGAAAAATTGGTTAAATATTCGAGTACAAAGCATAATTTATTCCTTTTATATTTTTAAATGTTGATTATAAATTGAATACTTAAATTAGCCAAAAATAAAAATAATACTTATATGTCATAATAATTTATTTAAATATTAACTATAATTACATCAGTTAATCAAGCTTTTAATCTAAAAATCAACAGCTCTAATTCCATCTTTATCAACAATTTTAACATTCAACCCTTTGAAATCCATTGGCATTCTTTTATTTAATTCTTCCTCGCAAAGTTTTAGTAACTTTATACCTTCATCAAGACTAATATCATCTTTGTAATGATGGTCAAGTAATGACATTGTATAAAATGCAGCATAACCATGAGCTGCGTAAGGTAAATCACATCTTGTACCTATATAATCAATCATACTAAGAAAACCCTCATCATTGTTATGAACACCTGCAACTAATAACTGCACCTGATACGGTTTACGTGATCTAATTGACGTAGCTAATTCATGTCTTATAAACGAAGCAATTTCTGGTGATTCCATATCATAACCTTCCCGAAGTCCAAACAATTGGATGTTACCCTTGATATATTCTGCAAATTGTGTGGTATCACCAGATTCTCCTGTGAATGCAATTGTATTATGTTCATTTAAATCTAACGTTTTGTCATCTGTAGCTTTTAAAATAGAAATACCTCTGGTGAAAGCCTTAGAAGTTGCAAGTAATGTTGCATTCTTGAGACGAATTCCTAAAATAATATCCATTGAGTTGTTGGTCTGTCTTTATATAAGCGTAGTATGTAAAACTTCAATAAAAGAGAGTTTGCCTTCCATCAAATCTGATCAAAACCAAAAGTTACTAGATGAAATTTGAAATTTATCATCGTTCGCAGCGCAACATGATTTTTTGTGCAAATTGCAAATTCTATTCTCCATTTCCCCAAAGAGGAAGTTAATTCAATTCTTATCTCTTTTCTATATATAAGTTTTCTCTATTAAATATTAATATTAAATGTATACATTATAAAATAAATATACGTACAAAAGTGTGGCAATTAAATTATTTGTTTAATGGAGTTTCAATACTAGGATCGGGACCATCTTGATCACATTCATCTTCTGCCATCTTATGAGTATAAGCTTCCAAACGACGTTTCCACCACTTTTTCTTTTCCCCCTCGTGATGATCATCGACTCCTAATCTTTGATCCATTTCTATCTTCTGCCTTTGGCGCATCGTTAAAAAATCATCATTATCAGATTGAGTATGCTCCATTTTAATAAAATATCCATCGCCAGTTTTATCTTTATTGATTTTGAACGTTCCACCTGATGCTAAATTTTTGAATATTAACTCTCTCGTCCTACCTAATGATTCAATTTCACTAATCCTATCAATCGTCTCCCTTAGAGTTTCATCGAAGCCTGAGCTGGATGCTATTTCATGAAAGGCTCTCATCATGGGAACTGAATCTGCTTTAACATTTGAATCGGTACCTATCGTGAAGATATTCAATTTATCGTATTCTTCAATATAGTCTGGTCTTGTCATAACTTGCCTAGCCCTCCATAGTGGTAAATGTTGCAAGTGTTCAACATCGATAACATCAGCCGATTTTTTCATAGCTTGGGTAATTCTATCTCTTTCGACAAGTTCTCTCATTAAAAGCATTGCACTTGTAGCAAATTTTCCTGAAGCCATAACATCGTCATCCATATCTGCACCTAATAATGCACAATTATTCAAAAACCATAATTTTTCACCATCAATTAGTTGATGTGCTGCAAAAATCATGTCTCTATGTGATGCAACATGATTTAAATGTTGCGGTCTACCACCAATCATATAATAAATTTTGGAACATTCTTCATCGGATAATGATTCATTAAAATATTTAATTCTTGAACTTTTTAAAATTTTTGATGCTTCCTGTAATTTTGTATCTTCAAAATTAATAACCTGTAACCTAGTTGATAAAATTTTCAGTTTTTCAAATAACCAATAATCGTCACTTATGAATAGCGTTGTCAACATCCCTGAACTGGAGAAATTCTCTGCCCTTTGTTGTAATAATTCAACTAATGAAGAATCGACTAAATGCGAATTATTGAAAACCAAGATTAAAGGTTTATTTGTCTTGCTTCTTCTCCTAATCAGAATATCTTCCAGCTTTATAAACGCCCTTTCAATATCAAGAATTGGTGTAGATTCCCTTGGTCCTTTCATACTAAATAAACTTCCAATATAATCTTCAAAAAATTCAAAATTCAATGCGTTTCCAATTCTTAATCTCATTAGTTCGACATCTGATGAGCAATCAACAACTACACAGTCTTTGCCATTGACTCGACTAATACTCTCCATAACTGTGCTTGTTTTTCCTGTCCCCTTTTCACCCAATAATAGAAAATATTTTCCCTTTATCTCACCCGTTATGATTGAATCAACCAATTTTTGATTTGTCCTTTCGGCCCATAATTCTTTATCAAATTTTTGTAAGTTATCTTGATGTTTTACAAGCAGCAAACTTTCATTTTTGTTGAAACTGTCATCAATCTTCCTCAAAACGTTTTCCTTGTATAATTTATGATAAACTATACCTCCTAAAACTAAAATTCCTAGTGATGATAATGTTATGAAACCAGTTTCAAAGCACTTCTTCAAAAGCAACTTAAATTCGTTCCAACTTTTCTTCCTTTTTTCTTGTTTCTTCTTCTTCTTTGTTTCTTCATCTTCTTCTCCATCTTTATTGTTATTTTTATTGTCTCTATTCTTACTGTTATTGTTATTATTCTTTGATCCATTCCCACTTTCAGATGATTTTATACTTTTCTTTGGCTGATTCAAAATGTTTCTTATTCTTCCTTTTGTCTCTTTCATTTCTTCGTGTTTCCTTAACTCTTCATCTTTATCCATATTTGATATCAATTCAGTTGGATCTATTGGTAATAGAGGATTGATGCGAATGACACGTGTTTGATTGAAACATCTGGACCATGTTCGTTCAATTAAAACCCTGTGAGACTTTTTAGCTATCAGGTCTCGACACAACATGGCTGATGATCAATGTTTTCTTTGTGTTGATGTACATGATGAATGAACAGAAACAAAAAAAAATGATCAATTTAATTTAAGGAGGCTTGATTACTCGACACGACAATATCGAAATGAAATTACGTTCCGAATTTGAAATTGAAGATGGAAATTTGTAGTGTCTTCTTTTTCTCTCTCTTTTCCTATTGTTCTATCCTTATCACCAAGAAGTAACTATTGCTAGAAAGATGTTGATAGTAAACAAGGCCTCCCAATTGCAGGATTCGGGGCTAAAAACTTTATTGTTTGCAATTTTGACTTGGCTTATGACATATACCCCCTTACCCATCCTAAAATTTATTCTGTTAATTTTAGACGTGACAGCTTATTGGGTAAGACTTATCATTGAGAAATTCAAAAATTCTAAGGAAAGAACCCTGATTAAAAAACTCAATAATTCAACATCATGGATGGAATTTTCCAAAACTGCTTATGAGTTGGATAATCATTTCCACAACGATATTTGGAAAGACAATTTAATATCAAATAAGTATGATTATAGATTAATTCAAGAAAGGTTACATGATTTAAGAAACGCGAGGGAATCTAATAATGTTGCTACTTTATTGAGTTTATTGAGGGCTGGTATACTAAGGAATTTCGGTGGTATTTCAAACAAAAATCTTTACAATAGAACTTATATAGGTACCAAATCACTTATCGAACAGTATAATAAAGAAATCACAAATTGCTTAGAATGGCTCGATGAAAAGAAAAATATTGATAATCAACTAAAACTTGATTTTTATCATGATGCTAAAACAACTCTTGGTACAACAGCGTTATGTTTACATGGTGGTTCTTTGTTTGGATTAAGTCATATTGGTGTTGTCAAAAGTATGATTGATGGAAATTTGCTTCCTAATGTAATAGTTGGTTCAGGTGTTGGATCAGCCATTGGTGCATTGGTTTGCTGTTTTGAAAAAGATGAATTAGTAAGGATTTTATCAAACTTGAAACATGATATGGAGATGGAAGGTTTTGATTTAACTGAAGAAAATTCAAATTCAAATTTGAAAGATCACGATGAAAGAGCTGATATATGTCTGCAATGGCTGGATAATTTAAAAAAAGGTTTGACAACAGAATTGAAACAATTCATTGAATTCACATTGCAAAGAATTGGCAAAATGACATTCAAAGAAGCATTTGAAAAATCAGGTAAAAGCTTTAATATTTTGATTTATCCAACTTCAAATAAGCTACCAAATTTACTAAATTATTTAAGTACACCATATATTACAATTGAGAGTGCCATTTATTGTTCATTGGGTACCGGAATTTTGAAGATTAAAGAAAATGATTGCTGTTCAAATATTCACTTAATGATCAAATATGATGGTGAGATAACTAGATATTCAAATATTGATTCCGAGTTTCAACCACCGTATCAAGTCAACGGAATTTCATTTGAGTTGAAAAATTCTCCATATAATAGAATAACTGAGCTGTTTAACGTTAATCATTTTATAATATCTATTTCAAGGCCTTATCTAGCTCCGTTGATGACTAAAGGTTGGAAAATTGTTTATAATAAAAAAACATTTCTTAAAAGAATTTACAATTTGATAAATTTAGAATTTAAACATAGAGTTAGAATTTTAAATAGACTTGGATTATTGACAGCGACGATGAGGTGGTTGCTAGTAGATGAAAAATCAATACTTTTGGATACCAATTATGTGCCCATATTACCAGTTGGAAATAAATGGATTGTTTGGGATTTGTTTAGCTTATTTGTTCAAAATAAAACTGTTTTAAATTATTGGATTGGATGCGGAGAAAGAAGTATCTGGAGTGCACATTCTTTGTTGGAAACAAGGTTTAGAATGGAATTTCAACTTAATGAATATTATGAAAAATATAGAAAAATCAATTAAGAGAGATTATTTTATTGTTGACTTTGATAAATTATCAAGAATATTATTATTGTGTACGATAGGTTTATAAAAATTAATAAATGGGTATACTAAGGAGGGAATTTTGTGAGACCAGGAATTGGTCTTATTTATGATTAATTTGTAAAACAAAATGAACATTGTTTGTTCTATAACTTAACTCGCCTTTATTAAACTGTTTGGTTTTTGAAAGATAGCTTTTAGAATCTCTTTGTTTAAAGTTGGAAAGTAGCTATACCCAAAAAAATACCACTCGGAAGAAGCCATTTTATTTGACTTGTTATTACAGCCTCAATATGGATTTTCATAGTGGACATGGGGGAGCAGCTTTAGAAACAAATAAATATTTCTCTGGTCTTAGTTGTTAGTTTGCGTTATAAAAATAAACTGCTTCTTTAAAAAAAGTCCTTAAATCATACATTGTTGTTGCTCTGATTATGTA
Organism: Pichia rugopelliculosa; assembly: GCA_030570335.1. Classification (NCBI taxonomy): domain Eukaryota; kingdom Fungi; phylum Ascomycota; class Pichiomycetes; order Pichiales; family Pichiaceae; genus Pichia; species Pichia rugopelliculosa. Next base: position 2,020 of record JAJLVQ010000041.1, on the reverse strand, counting down.
AAGACCAACTATGACCTTGAAGCTTTGAACATCCCTGATGATGAACAAGATCCACATGAAAAATTGGAAAAAATCTTGAAGCAACACGAGAGGAATTATCACTTAATGAAACATGTGCCCAATCACCACCATCAGTTTGTTTAAAAGCACCGGTTATTGAAGGACAAAAGATACATTTTTGGTGATGATTTCTTGCAATTAAACATCGGCGACATCACCAGGGTCCTTCCGGTATGAATGAAACACCCTAACAATTTTGATGAACTGCTATATAACAACCATCACAATACACAATTGAGTTTGTTGAATCACAATCACTTAGATCACAAACTGCAAATGCTTGTTCATCTTGATTCAAACATCCAGTACCATCATCATAACCATATAAAAGGGCATTCTGTTGTAGTTGCTAGTCAATCGTTGTCCTGTCTTTAATTGTTGGTAGTAATAACCTTTCAATTTGATAAATTCTAATTTCAAAAAATGTAATTATGATTTCAAATAATTCCATTGATATTGGAATAGAATCTTTAGAAAGGTTGTTTATCTAATTAATGAATAACAAATCAGTTTCATCCATATCATATTGAACTTGAAATTTTTTTGAATTATACATTACGTATTAATTCATCCTTACCAAAGGCGTGTCGTATATATGTATCCGGTAATGAATATTTCTTTGATATATCAATGTTTATATTAAAAAATCCTAATTTTTCCATTGTTGAATTTGATTGAATAGGCGGTATTATTAAATTATCATTTGAACTATCATTGACTTGTTTGAATATTGGAACTTTTAATTTACTCTGTCGAATAATATCAACTCTTTGTTGTTTACTTAGATATCTTTCTGAATCAATAGAATTCTCTAGAATATTTTCGAATACTTTTCCATTGGTGAACTGATACACTGGTAATAATTCATCTGGATTTAAATCTTTGTAATATTTTGTAAATGGTGCTTCTTCACGCGGATTTTGAAGTTTGAGGGATTTGTGTTAAACGTTTTTTTTTGAGCTGGGGCAGATTGATTGGCTTGGCCAGGGGAGTCGTCTGATTGCCCTTACTGGTCACCACGTCCTCTAGGGGGTCTGTAGTACTCATTTGGGGAAACAATGGATTCTTTTCCCGAGATTTTTGAATCCATAAAATTTGACTCTATAGGGAATCGAACTGTGTCTTTTTTTTTAAAAGATTTATTACTAATATTATATATTTTATAAAGTTTTACATACTGGAAACTTTTTCCTCGTTAGCTTATATAAAATTTTGATATAACATTATTTATGTAATTAACTTTCAATGAAATTAATATTTATTCATTTTCACTTTTTAAGAGTCCTTTAAATTTTGGTATTTAAATAACATGTGAAGATGATTAATGAATTGCTCCGAAATCGAAGGTTCTTGTTGCTGTTTTTCTATGTAAAATTTCTTATTTGCAAAAATTAAAAATAAGATTGCTTTATTCATTTGTTTGAATTTTTGTTTGCCATTTATTGTCCCAACACAATCTTTTAATTTTGTATTGTTTGGTAAATAGCTGCCTGCCAGGTGTTTATTTGTTTCACATTCAAAGAATATATGGTGCGTTCCACCTCTGCCTCCACAAAATGGACAAGGATGATAAAAACATATGTTCAATAATATTTCATTAAAACTAACATGATCGGAGTTATGAAATCGTGATAGTTGTGAAATTACTTTTTTCCGAGTGGATAATTATTCGTATGCATCATTGAGACAGTTTTTGCTTCCAAAAAAAATGCTTCTGGACTAAATAGCCGGTTTGTCACGTGACCTCCAAATTTCATGTCAAGGCAAACTCCATAAATAAAAATTCTGTAAAGTTAAATTTGTGGCACTTCACGTGTTAAGGTAACTTAACTAGAAGTGTCTTAGTTAGAATGTTTTAGATTAAGTCGTTCTCTACAGCGCAATCACGATGGGCCATATAAAGAATAGATTTAACCTGGATTGTTAAAAGTATTCCCTTTTTTCATACCCGCTTGTTTCC
>JAJLVQ010000040.1:0-91830 GCA_030570335.1 Pichia rugopelliculosa | reverse complement strand
TTTACAAAATGTCACTTTTGATTTCCTTGTCATTTGGTCAAATGTCAAATCATTGAAAATTAAGGTTACCCAATCGTGCTTGTAATTCACGAATATGATCACCCTTTACTGGATTTTCAACTCTGGATGATCCATTCTCGTCATTAGTTAATGAATTTAGTTTTGCCGGTTTTGGAGGTGGTAATTTATCATTTGAAGAGTGAACAGTTAAATTAGAAGGTTTTACAGGTTTAGGCGGTTTTGAAGGTGGTAGCTTCTTAGGTTTAGATTGTGCAACTGAAGTCATTTCATCGGATAACAACTTTGAAGGTTTTGGAGGCGGTGCTTTAATTGTTGATATAGGTGATGCGGTTGGAGATTTCAGTGGTTCTCTTATATAAGAAGATTGTGTCTTTAATAGCGGTGGTGAAGACGTTGAGGATTGTTGATTTTGAGGAATATGTTTATTTGATGGTGTAGCGGCTTTCTGTTGATAATTTGAACTATTTGAGTTTTCCGAATTATTAGAGCTAGCTCTATTAACATGTGCTAGAGGAGGAGGTTGGAATTCCGATATATTAGGTAAGTGGAAAGGTTTTGGGTCTTGTTGTTGTATTACTTCATCTCTATCTGTGTTTAGGTTTGATCTTTGTTGTAATGACGAGGTTGCTGGTAACGGTCTAATAGGATTTGAACCTAATTCATCATATGCAGGTGGTGGATTCGATGGTGCTGATTGCACACTTTCATTATCGTTAGATTCTGGTGGTGGAGATTTATTTAAACTTGATGTTAAATTTGAATTTGAATTTAAATTTGAACTTGAATTTGAATTTGAGTTGGAATTTGCCAAAAGTATTGAACCATAATTATTTGAACTTCTTAATGAAGCTTCCTTTGCTTTTTGCATTGAAGTTTCTTTGATTTGTTTCAATCTTTGTTTATCAGCCTTTCTTCTCTCAGCATTAATTTCTTCCTCCTTGGTTAAACGTGCCTTCGGAGGAGGAGCACCATATTTAGATAAATCAAAATCCATTAAATTTGATTTAAATTTAGGTTCAGTTATTACTTCATCACCCGGCTTTGAACCATATTTACCGCCTTTTGCATTCATTGGTTTTGTTTGAGTAAATTGAGGAAGTTTAGATTCTGATGGGGAATGCGATTCATAAGTTTGCGTTCTATCTGGTGGTTTTGGATACGCAGCATATGAAGGTGCTGTAATAGGAAGTGGTGCAGACCCTACAGGATGAATCGGTTGTTGATAAGTTTCAGCTGCTGCTGGTGGGGGCTGTTGTTGCTGTTGTCCATAAGATGGAGTCGTTTGTGTACGTGCAGGAGGTTGCGGGAATGGTTGTGATTGTGGTTGCAGCTGCGTTTGTGTTTGGTCGTATGATGTTTGCACTTGTTGAGATTGGCCATATTGATTTGGTTGCTGTTGTTCATATGTATTTGGTGGAGGTTGCTGATATCCAGATAAAGGAGGTTCTGCATATGGATGGTTTGAAGTAGTAGCTGGCGGTAGTGGTAATGAACGTGCAGGAGTTGAAGGAAAAGAAGCATTTAAAGGTTGAGATGGTGGTTGTTGATATTGGTATTCTTGAGGACGTTGTGGTGCTTGAGGAGGCTGGTATTGACCCTGTTGTGAAGGTGCCTGTTGGTATTGATATTCTTGAGGTTGTTGCGGTGCTCGAGGAGGTTGAGATTGAATCTCCTGATAAGGTTGAGACTGTTGATAAGGTTGAGATTGTTGATACAGTTGTTGAGGTGGCTGATAACCATTTGGATTTGAATTTGGATTCGGGTTTGATAGTTGGTAATTTTGTGGGTCATGCTGAGATTGAAAATAGTCTTCTTCTTGTTGTTGTTGTTGTTGTTGTTGGGATGAATAATATGGATTACCATAACTTAACACATCATTTGGTGTAGAAACATCACTATGCCGAGATTGAGAATGCTGTAATGGGGGTGGTTGCTGTGGTTGCTGTGGTAGTTGCTGATGCTGTAATGGTGGTAGTTGTTGTGGTTGTAATGGTTGTAATGGTTGCTGTTGTTGCTGTTGTTGCTGTTGTTGCTGTTGATATGGTGGTAATTGTGGTGGTTGTTGATATGGTTGCTGATGTTGTTGCTGTTGTAACGGTTGTTGTTGTTGGTTGAAAGAGCTATATGAAGAATTGGCTGTGTTATAAGGCGGTTGTTGCTGGTATTGTTGAGGTGACTGCTGTTGTTGATTGTACATTTGAGGCTGGTGTTGTTGTGGAATCTCTGGATGATTTGCAGATCCAGAAATTGCAATGTGACGAGGTGGTGGAGGATATGCCATTGGATCTCTATATGCAATCGGGGGAGTGTAAGATGATGATTTTGCATCTCCTTCCTCTCCTTCTTCTTCATTCGATTTGGTATTCGTCTTCTTGTTGTTGTGATTTTTAGCGGCTGAATAACCTGCCTTAGAAACGGCAACAGTAGCCCGGCCGGCACCTTTCAGAACCGCCATACTGCCAGACTTGATAGAATCCTTGTTGTTATCCCAAAACGACATCGTCCTTTAAGTGAATGGATGGAGATAAAAAGAGGAAGAAGAAGAAGTAAAAGAAGTAAAAGAAAGAAAAGAAGAAGAAGAAGAATATCGACGACTTTAAGATTTACAGTTTGATGTAGAGAAATGTGTTGAGCGATTATAAATATTAAACATTAAATATTAAATATTAAATATCAAATATCGATTTCTTTTGAGTTAACGTGTTTTGTTGTGTTGTTTTGAAGGTCTTTGTACGCTTTTATAGGTGGCATCAACCATGTCTAAAATATTCATCAATAAAACGTTTAAATGTGTTTCTGTCACGACATTGACTTCCACTCCAGAGGAAATTATAGACACACTATGCTCAGATATCGATAGTGTGTGCGCCAAACGAATACTAAACAAGATCTCAAACACTATCATAATTAATAAATTATATATGGGATTACCATCAACAGTTAATTCATATAATGGGTTAATTCCACTCAATTCTAGACTATATTCAAATGGTTCGAATACTAGTGATGTTCCTGAACTTCAGCATGTACGTGATTTGCTTGAAGTCAAATTGAAAATTGATAAGATAGACAACGACACCGATATTGATAATGAGTATGAAAAGTTATTGACTGGTCATTTTAGATTCCATTCGCCACCGATAATTCAACCTCAATTTGTTATATTTATAAAATGTCCAAACTATAATAATAAATTACTATTATTTTATCATGGGAATCTGAAATTTTTACCAGTTTTCACAAGTTATATTCAAAACTCGTTTGATTGTACAATATCGGATATACGATTGAATAATTCAGTAATGAAACAATGCTTGAATTGGTCTATTAATAATGATACCCTTGATTCGGTTGGTGATCTTGAACTTTGGTTTGGAAAATTTCAAACCTCAGGTAAGTTAGGGTCAATTTTAATAACTATAAAAGAGAATAATATTAAAATCCTAAGTCAATTAATTAAAGATCTTGATAATCCTGATAGTTTTTCAAATGTATTATATGAATTTTTAGAAGATCAATTCGGTATATCATTCAATAAATTGACATTAGTTAAATTAAAATGTCAATTGTTTACTATATTTTTTGATGGTAAGATTAAATTTACAAGTTCAATGTCCCATTTGGGATTTAATGAAAAGATCAAACATAAAGATCAAAGATTGAGTATATGGTGGATAATTAGGAAACTATCGCAGTAAATTTTTTATGTATTGGATCATTAAATCATAATCATTAATTGTTTTAGTTTTATAGAATGTATAATAAAATATGTAATATATTAGGCATCGATAGATAAATAAGATCTCATTTGTCTTCATTTTCTGAGCCGATTTTCTCAAGTTTATCAAAATCGACATCAAAACTACTACCACAACCACAGCTACTTTTGGTCAAAGGACTTTCAATAATTTTGAAACCTTCACCAATTAATTCTTTGACATAATCAACTTTGGAATCTCTCATAATTTCCAGTGCTTCTTTATCAACAATAAGTTTCCCCCCATCTCTCTCGAATAAAGAATCTGATTCATCGGGCTTAAATTCATTTGTATTAGTGATTTTCAAATCATATTGAAATCCATGACATCCCCCAGAGGAAACAACCAATCTCAACGCTAAATCAGGGTTTTTTTCCTCCTTCGATAATGTAGTCAATTTTTTCGCAGCTGATGCTGTGATTGCTAGATGTAAAGGTAAATTATTATATTGGGATAATTGTGGATTTATTGTCTTTGTTGCATTGAAATCTGACATTATATCTACGTTCAATGATGATTTTGTGAATTTTGGTTTCGCCGAGCTTGTTGTTGAATTCATACGAACAAAGGTCATGCGCCCATTGAAAATAGATCTGGAAATATTCCTCACAAACATGGTATATTCTTTTGTTTGGTAATTAGGGACTGTAAATGTAGATGACAAATAGGAATAATAAGAAATAAAATGAAATTGATTTAGTGAAATTATTTTTTAAGTTTTTTTTATATGTTAGCGATTTAAAAATTAAAAATTAAAAGTTAAAAATTAAAAATTAGCTATATGGTATACAGTATACAGAATACAAGATAGAATACTATGAAATCCATAGATAAACAACAAGGAAACTCCCTAAACTTCCTAGAAGTAATGAAATGTTGATTAATAATGCTGTGAATGCAGCAGCAGCCTTTTTTTCCGCCTCCGAGTCCAATAGCCCACTCACCCTCATGTACGAGCTACTGAATAATTGACCATTGCTAATACCAAACAATAATTGTAATAACATATATGTGAAATCTCCTATTCTACCACCTTTACCATTTATATTACATAATAAAAATAGTGGTATGAATATTAATCTGAGAATTGAGTATAATATTAATATTCTTTCATCAAATATTTGAAATATTGGAAATGCACACAATAATCTACCAACCAAATCACCAATATTCCAAATAAGGAATGCCACGGGTACATACAATTTTTTCGAAATCGAAGAATTTGATTCAATATTTGATGCAAAGACAGGAAATACCAAAGTAATTGCAAATGTCAGAATGATTGTTGACTCAACATATTTCAATTTTGACCATAATTGTTTGAATCCAATAAATTCATCATTTTTAATATTAGGTTCAGCTTCTGAAATGTTTGAAGATTGCAAAATATCAGCGATAGTTTCAGAATCGGACTCAGGCTCAGATTCTACTAATTGTTCCTCCTGTGGTGAGCTCATATAAGCCTTTTTCTCACAATATTCCATTATCCAAATCGAAAACTGTGCAAATAAAGCAATTAAAATACTGGTTATAAAATATTTAATTGCTTCAGTGGATCTATCAACAGGCACATAGTTGTCATGGTCGATTTTAGTATATATCTCGATCAAAGGATTTGAAATGACTGCAGCAATCATTGCAATTGATGGCAAAACTCCCGCAATTGCATTACCGACAACTGTTGCGTTTGCAAAAATTGATGATTTCTGTATATTGCACAGTGCCATGATACCAACTTGTGTGAGGCACGAACCGATTGAAGTTGCTAAAACGTTGGACATGATGAAAATAAAATAGAATATTGTCCATGATTCATTATTTGGTATAATTAATACTGAACAAGTTAAAATTGTGAAGATAATAATTTGTAACCAATTACCAAATTTTAATCTATTCATATAATTAACATTATTTTGTTGATTTCTAGATAAATAAAAGTTGAAAATGACAGAAGTAAGTGTAAATACTGTCATCATTGCAGATGAATAGTTATTTGACAGTAATGGTTCACTGATTAACTTATCTTGGAAATAGTCAGATGCTGAGAGGAAACAATTCCAGGGCCACAATGAAGCGATTCCGCAAAACATAAACGCTGCATATTTGACAGCGGAAAGGGTGATGTTCAAATCCGCCCATGGAACCGTGTATAATACAGTGGAATCCATACCTGTCTTCAACAGATAAGGAAAATGAGATGTTGACTATTGCTAATAGTGATGTAGTTCTCAATTTTCACACTTCAACATCACCAATTTCTCTTCAACATGAAAAACATAAAGATTTCTCAAAAAGGAAATAGAGCGGTGGCTCAACAGGTTTTTTTTCTTCTTTTTTCTTCCATTTTGCTGTTCTGGTATTAGTATGTTTTGTGTTGTTCTGCTTTTTTTTTTGTTGAATATGAATAGACACCATTGGGAATGTGCAAGACATTGACTTTGTATGTCTTGGTTGGTTGCTCTTGATTGATGTTTTTACCCTTTTGTCATTTAATAATGTCAGAAACACCGCTTGAGGAGTTCATTGAACCAATTACTCCACCTTCAGAATCACAAATTAATCCAAGACAGACATTAACAACACTTGGTAGTCATATTCCTTTGATTCAACCACACCCACACCCACACCCACACCCACACCCACACTTATATGAATTTTTAAGGGAAATGCCAACAAGACCATCATCACTTGTAACTCCTAGCTTTGGAAATAATACCATTGATGCCACCCACTACGTCCATGCGATTTATGATTTATTGTATGGACATGATAATAATATGTATTCAGTTTCTTCTGCTAATGTTTATAGATTTTAAGTAACAACAATAGCAACGTCGGTTTAGAGAAGATTCTTGTCCACTAAATTAACTCAGATGCTCTCAATAAGGGATGATTTATCAAAAGGTAAAAATAAAACATTTGAATGGTTGATCATTGTTCTTTTCGGTAACTAAAAGGATTAATTATTATTATTTAATGGGTACAGGATGTATAAATAAAGTTCTATAAAAAAAGCAAAAAAGGTAGTAAGACATAAATCAATCAATTATTTTCAATTCTTTTAAAACATTTTCATAATTAAATGCAGTAATTATCAGTCTAGAATCATCTTGATCATGTAGTTTTAAGGTATTATTAATAATATCTCTCTTTAACATTGCTTCTTTTGTATATAAGATAACTTGAGAAATTCTTGGTATTAGATAAATTCTCATATTAGATTTGTATCTTGGACGTGCAATTTTCTTTTTCAAAAATGTCGTATTAATTGAATTATCTATTGGTAAAGTCGGTGAAGGAATTATTTCCCCATTGGTAAAGAGTCTGTACATTAAATTCAAATCAAATTCATCATCATCTAACCATATATCACCAGGATTTGCAGTTTCCATCTTCAAAACTATTGCACTACCCATTTTTTCAAATGCAGCAGATCTTGTAATTCTAAGAAATGAAAATGATTCAATATTGAAAATTTCCCGGACAGCAGTTTCAATGGATTTATAAACGGGAATGTTTTCATTATCTACACCAATAGCATTTGGAAATAGAGGATTATAATTTAAATTCAAATTAGATGGTATTTCATCAGTATCTAAAAAAGTTACTGTTTGTGATTTACCTGGGAAAATACCACCATTTGAATTTCCAGTACCATTTGAAATATCCGTTGCTGTAGTTGTCTTAAATCTCCAATCAATTGAATCGTTAAATTCAAGCTCTTGATCAATTTGAGAATTCAATAAATTTCCAGGTTTTAAAATTTTAAATCTATTGTCAGGAATATCATTTAGAGAGGTACTTATAGTTGCTGCAGCGGTGGGTGAATTTTTTATCCTTTTGAGATCTATGCATTCAGTGACTAACATTGAATATAATGTTGGTAAATTGGGCACTAAGGTCAACCTAACTTTAGTTAAAGGGGTTAAAGGTCTACCAATATGACGAGTTTGTGCTTTACTCTTAAGATTGATATTTTTTTTCGGTTGTAATTTCGGTTTTAATTTTTTCAATAATTTCAATCTAATATCTTTAACTTTTTTCAAATCTGACAAATCTGAAATTTTTATGTCTTTATTTCTATGAGCAAGTTTAATGATTTTAGCAATTTCATCAGATAAATTAAATTGCGGTGGATTAAACCAATTTGGAGGTGGATATGAAATCGTTGAAAATGTTTGCACGCTTATATTTGAATTTGATCTAGTAGTTTCTATAGTATTAGCATTTGTTATATCAACTGTGTCAAAGTTATTATTATTATTATTATTATCAGCATCGTCACCATCCCTATGATTGTTTGCACCAACATCAATATCATTCACGGAAGGTAACGAATTTAAAAAGTTATTTAAAGAAGCCTGATAAAACTGGTTAAAAAAACTATGACAATAGTTATTATATTGATTATTCAATGGTCTCAACATTGTGTCAAATTCTAGATTTAAATTCAAATTATCTAATGCTATATCTTGGTCATTGTTACTAGTTGTTGTGGTGGTGGTAGCAGAATCCCTTGTTGTATTAGAATCAGTAAATTGAGGTAACATTTGGGCATTTCCAAGGTTTGTCGATTACAGAAAATTTAATAAGTAAAGTATTGGATAGAGAGATAAATTGATTTAATTATTTAATTATTGGATTATAGAGTGAAATTTGACATGAAGTTGAAATAGTGTCAGATTTGCAAATATATAGATTTGATAACAATATTTTATTAATTGGCCACATGGGTGCCGGACTGCCTGATTAGGAAAGAGGTAATTTATTACTTTATAAAAGAGAGGGGGGCGAGGGGGGTGAGAGGGGGATCTTGAAAGGATACCTTTAGGTGCGACTTTTTTGTTTTTCCACTTGAAATTGTTTTTCCACTTCGCGAATGGGCTTTTTTTTTAGATTTTTCCTATTTCTTTATTTTTAGTAAATTAATTTTTATTTCCCACTATTTTCAAGTTGTCGACACGTAAGGAATTTCAAATAACAAATTTCATCACTTTAAAACATGTTTTGATTCTAACATATTGTTAATTTGTTTGTTGATTTTTTTTTGTTTAGTTTCTGTTTATAATCCATCAACTTCTATCTCTTGCAGACCATCATGCTTCTTATCAACATCCTCACATCGTTTCTTCTTGCATCTCTTGCGTCTGCACACATTGCACTTCTTCCTCCTCGTGGGAAAGAATGTTTCTATGAAACTCTTAAGGCACAAGATGAATTGTCTGTTACATTCCAAGTTGGTGATAGAGATAGAGATGCAACTGAACAATTGCATTGTGATTTCTGGGTTCAATCTCCATCTGGTAGAATCCTCAAAACTTTAACTGATGCAACTCATGGTTCTGTCAACATTAAAGCTGAAGAAGCTGGTAAACATATATATTGCTTCTCAAATGAAGATTCAAATATGAAAACAAAGGATGTCTCTTTCAATGTTCATGGTGTTGTCTATGTTGATGTCAATGATAATTCAGATAATAATTTGGAATCAAGTATTAGAAAATTACTTGAATTGGTCTATGATATTAAAAATGAACAAAATTACATTGTCGTTAGAGAAAGAACCCATAGAAATACTGCGGAATCAACCAATTCAAGGGTTAAATATTGGTCAACCATTCAACTTATAGTGGTCATTCTCAATTCTCTTTTCCAAGTGTTTTATTTAAAGAGATTTTTTGAAGTAAAATCTGCCGTGTAATCTGTTAATTAATACAATTATATATATTTATAAATAGTTATGAAAGTAAACTTAAATTGAGCATTTAAATCATTGGTATTCAGCATGTAGTATGTATGTAAATACATATAACATATAACATATACTCACATCTAACAATACACAATTAACATTAGATAATTTACATCCGTACACCGCACACCCTCCAATGATTATCCCCTTTTCTCAAAACTCAACTTTTATCATGAACATAGGAATAACTTTACACTATCCATCAGAAAATATATTAATCAAATAAACCATACCACATTCTTACAATGTCATCTGCTTTCCCCTCAACAACTCCTGTTCAATTCACTCCTTCACTTCTTGAATCTCTTGACAATTCAACAGAATCTGCATTTTCTAGATCACAAATTAAAGAACAACTAATCTCAAATCAAGTTAATAAACAATTAGATTTAATCATTTCTGAAAAATCAAAATCTTTAAATGATAAAATAGAATCTCAATTAATTAAATCTGATGATAATACTTTTACTGGATCTCCTGAAATTGCTACAAAATTAGATAAAATTTATAGTGCATTACAAACATCTGCTGAAAATAAAATTGTAAAATCAAAGTCTTTAATTAATGCTGAAAAAATAGTTACTCAATGTCTTCTAGCAAATAGTGATAAACCACTTAAATGTTGGGAACAAGTCGAAGCTTTCAAAAGAATTGCAGGTAACGCTTGAACAATTACAAGTGTACTTTATTTTACGTGTTTATTTAATTTTTATAAATAAAAATATATAAATCTATCTTCTGACCTTTCTTTTTACATACCAACACCTTTATAAATTAAAATCAATGCAGAATCTCCTTCACTACCACCAGCTAATGCAGCAATTTTATCCTTATTAATAATCGTGACAATATCATCATTAAATTTATACCATTTTTCACCTGTTAAATCGTTTTCATCCTTTATAAATGCTTGATAATGTCCTGAATCAGCACTTGCACCTTGATGTGCAATTATACCGCTTAATTCATACAAACTGGATGGATTTTCCCCAGGTAAGGATCCCACATCTTTAAATAACTCTTGAAATTTTTTGTCACTCTTTTCTTTAATTTCTTTCATATCTTTAATCTGCTTTTCATATTGATCCCTTGTTGTTAATTCTTGATTTGGTTTCAATTTTTTCAATTGTCTGTATTCATCTTCATTTTCCTTTTCAATTTTAGAAACTAAATCTCTTGATTTAATGAGTTCTTCCTTTTTAGAATCATCAACTAATTCCATAACATCCAACTGAAATGGAAATTGAACTTTCCTCATAATTTTGGCTTTCTTACCAGTTTCTCTCTTCCAAAAAAATCTAACAAAATGAACTGTCAAATATTTAGGTAACCTTGTAATCTTTCTTGAAATTTCATAATTTGCATTACGGTTTAAATTATCATTATGTTTTTCAATCGTTTCAACTAAACCATTTTTTAAACCGTCAATCAAAAAATTAACCTTACTATTGATATGACAATTCAATTTGTTTGAATCTTCAAAATCATATTTAGTTTCAGTATTTGAATCTTCTAAACATTTGATTTCACTTTTCATTTCAATTTTAAAATATTTATTTAAATCAGGGAATTTATTCAAAATGATATTTAAAATTTGAGAATAAGCCTCCTCTGCATCCTGCTGTTTATAAAATCCTTCTCTTGATCTTTCTTGAAATTGTGGAATTTGGTTTCTCACACTTGTAAGGAAGTTCAAAGGGGTAATTGTCTCGGTTTTATTACTGTTTAATCTGCCAAATAACTCCTTTGTGTTATTAATTAAAATCGATGTTGTATCGTTAGAATTGGTATTTTGATGTTTGGATAAATCTTCTTTTAATTCATCAATGGTATTTAACAGCTGAATACTTGAATTCAAATAACATGTGTTACCGAGGTTAGTTAATCCTGAAGGTAGATCCACATTATTAGCATTAACTAAATCATTATTTTTACCATCTTCAATAAATTGAACATCAGAACCTTCTTCGGTCTTTATAACGTCCTCCAATGGAGTGCCGATCACCATGATAGTTTGATTTGGTTTAAATCCAACTGCACTTAATAAAATATCATCTTTTAATGGACCACCACGTACCAAAACCTTTTGTCTTTCAGGTGGAACATTGGTGATTGACGAAATTTGTAACTTCATTGTCAATCCTGTGTCAGATAAATCGATGTCTAAGGGATAGACTTTGCTTGCATGTTTAATTTTGATGCTAATTGTTTCAGACATGATTTCTAAGGATTTATTTACACAAAACAAAAACAAACCAAAAGTTCACCTTTTTTTGCCACCAAAGAAAGATGCATGTTAAACAAAATATTATAAAAGATCAACATAAAATTGACGCGTGCATCGACAAGGAACAAGGGGATTTCCAATTCTCTAAATTTTGACCCACGAATTCCAGCCACACATCATGGGAAATCCAAGTTTTTCCCATGATGAACTGCCATTTCCCCATAATCACATATCTTCAACTTCTACATTATTGCTTATCTTAATAGCTGGCCCTCCACTGACTGGAACAATGGTCTCTATTTGAATATCTGGCATGTTCCCCTCTGGACCAAACGGTATATCTTTCAAAGGATCAGGATCGTTAAGCAAATATCGTAAAATAATCTTACATCCATCCTTTGATAAAACAAGTGAATTTTCAGTACATTGCATACCAGCACAACATAGAGGACATCCAAAGGAACATGAACATTCATTTAAAATTTTAATAACATCTTCTAAAATTAATTCGACACATTGGAAAATCCTTGAACTTAAACCATTCCCCGGTCTACCACCTTTATTGTCAAACAAAAGTAAACGTGCTGGTCTTTTACGTTTTGACTCTCTTTGAGAGAATTCCTTCTCAGGTGCCTTACATTCACATCCAACTTCATCATAGTTTCCAATTGTTATAAATCTTGGTAATACATTCATAATTGCATGTTCGGCCGCATGGATTGAGCCAGCCAAATTTAATTTATGATTTTGGATTAAATCAATTAAAGTTTTTGGCATGTCGATCCATACACCTTTTGATTTATATTTAACTGGTGGGTTATTGACGTCAACGGAATCCAAAATTTTACCCCTTTTATCAACTTTGAAAAACCCGAAAACAATGCTTGTCTTTATTATATTACCATAATAGATTGGTAACTCTAAATTTTTTAATGATCTAATTCTTTCAATTAAAACAGGATCAACATCGGTAAAATCTCTCTGATTTGTAGTCCAATCGACATTCACTCTTTCAACAAGGGCAAACTTTTCATCAACATTGAAATCTTTAATTAAATATGGTAAACCTTGATGAATGAAAATACCACCTTCATACAATGTAAATGTTGTTCTACTTAATTCAATGGTTTCAATAACTTCTTCATGCCCATTACCACCAGTTATATCAACAACAGCAAAACTATCATCGTCAATCGATCGAATGGAAACTAATACTGGAGGATATGGTAAATAAGCATCATTGCATGTCCATTTATTTATTTCAACATCCCATTTGAATTTTTCTCTAATTAAATTTTCATAAATTTCCCAAGGTACAACATTCCACCAATCAATCCATTCACTTGATAGTTCATTATTTGTAACATTTTTCTCCTTAAATGCACATTGTAATTGACCTTCAACAATCATTAGATTCTTCAGATCAATGCACAAATCCTCCCATTCTTTACGTTCAACCAACTCAGGTATTTTGTTAACATAATATTGACTGACTGGATCACCACCTGCAACCAACAAGCATAAACTATCCAATCCACGTCTACCAGCTCTACCCATTTCTTGTTCAAACCCACTTAAGCTGATAGGGAACCCACACATTAGAACAACATCCAAACCACCAATATCAATACCAACTTCTAATGCATTTGTTGCAACAATACATGTTAATCCACCATTAAACATTTGATGTTCAATTTTTCTTCTATCACTTATACTATAACCACCACGATAACTCATTATATGGCTTAATAATTTTGGATCATTTTTTAATTGAAATCTAACTTCTTTCATAACCAATTCAACAGTTTTTCTCACAACGCAAAATACAATGGTTCTGATATTTAGTTTAAGCAATTGAACAATTATTTTAGATGTATCAGAAATCATGCTACCTCCATTATCCAAATCTGGATTCCAACCAACAATATTTCGTTCACCGGAGGGTGATCCATTTAATGATTCATCAATCCATAATATATCATTGGGATTATTCAATCCAACCATTTTAGATAAATGTAACGATGCATCATTTAAAGTTGCAGAACTTGAAATAAATTGTAATTGATCATTTCCAAATAGTAAACAGATTCTTCTCAATCTTCTTAAAATATATGCAACATTTGAACCAAATGAACCTTTATATATATGCAATTCATCGATAACAACATATTTTAAGTTTCTTAAAAATCTTGCCCATGATTTATGATTTGGTAATAAAGTTAAATGTAACATATCAGGATTTGTTAAAATCACATTTGCACTTTCTTTAATAATTCTTCTATCTTCCTTTGAAGTATCACCATCAAAAGTTCTGATTAATTTAGATGAGTCAATTGATGGTAAATTATCAATGAATGATATAAGGGCACGATGCTGATCTTGTGATAACGCCTTTGTTGGGAATAATAATAATGTAGTTTCATCTGAATTTGTTAGTAATGATTGTAAGATTGGTAATTGATAAATGAGTGATTTACCCGAAGATGTCGAAGTTGTAGAAATGACATGTTTATTCTCTAATAAAATACCTTTAAGTCCAATTGATTGATGTAAATAAACTTTTTCGATCCCCTTTGAAGATAATAAATCTTTCAAATCTGAATGTAAATTAATATCATTAAAGAAATTGTCATCAAATTTTGGGTGTTTTGAATCAATTTTGTAAGTTGATTGGCCATTATTTGAAATTTGATTTTGATAAAATGGACATTTTTTCAAATGCATAATTAATTCGGGTATTGGTTTATGATCGTAATTTAAGGAAATTTGATTCATTTCATCCATTGGATTCAAAAAATTTAATTTTTTAGGTAAATATTTAATATATATTTTATTTAAATAATTAATTGATTCTTGTTTGTGAATATTGACAAAATTTTTCAAATTTTTTCGGAATCTATTATCACGTTTAATAATTAATTTTTTAATACTTTCAGGAGTTAATTTCTGGAAATCATTATTATGATTGGATTTATTACCGGAATCAATAAACTCAATAATTAAAATTTGATTGCTTATTTCATCGGGATTATTTCTATCAATATCGAAAATATCCGATTCTTTTTGTTTATATCCATCTTTCCATGTAAAATGTTTCTCCTCTAGAATAAATTGATTCTTATCAACGTATTCAAAAATCAGATTATTGGGAATAATTGCTTTCAATTTCGAAACATCATTATATGTTAACTCTTTATCCAAGGTCTTTGCAATGTGTTCTTTAAACAATTCAAATGATGTAATTATATGTTTTCTACTTGATAAAAATGTAAAGTATGAGACTAATTTGAAGTGTAAAATCTGTAACTCTTTCAATTCATTTGAGGAGTCAATGATTGAGTCAACTATGCTATTTAAAGAATTTTCATTTTTCAGTTTCTTTTCTTGCAGTAATCTATTCTCCATTGGCAAAATGATACTTAAAAAGTAGAAACAAATGGCAAAATACTATTTGATAAAAATTGAAAATCAAATTTGACTGAATTCATGTTTGATTTTATTTTCTGTATTAATTTTTGTTTATTATTAATTATTATTTTTTTTATGATTTATAGTTACATAAGATATGCTTTACGCTTTGGGTTTAACACTCTGTTTGTTTTAACCATATTATAGACCGTTGAAGAGCTCTAACGATTACCAGCATAGGATTGTTGTCTTTCATGTTTTTTTTTTCATTTGCAATTTCTGAGAAGTGTGAATCTCAAGTCTTTATACGAGTTTTGTTTTACATATTAAATATTTAGGAAATTTTATTTACAATATACATTAATGATTTATTCTGCATCTTCATCTCCTTCATATTCTTCATCTTCATCCTCATCCTCATCAGAATCCATATTATTTTCCATTTCCTTTCTTTCTAATAAAGCTTGTAATTCAGCATCTTCAGTTGCAGTAACAGCCTTTGGAGCCATTGCAACATCACAGACACCACCATAACTTGTAATAACTTCAGTAACTTTTAGAATTGCCTTATTCAAAATCTCAATACCTATTGATTTATCTAAACTTTGAGAGGTTACAACGTATCTTGGAGCTGCAACCAATTTAACTTTGATTTGATTATTTTCATCACTTAATTCTTCAGCGATAGTTAAAGCTTTTTTAATTGCATCAATACCTTCATAGGAAAAACATGAAACATCGATATCTGCTCTACATTTGATAGCTTGTGGTGATAATCTTCTTGCAATATTCTCCTTTAAATCTTCTAAAAGTTCCTTACTTGGAGGTTCGATAACTTCAAAAATTGAAGGATTTGTAATTGAAATACGGAATGCATCAAATGCATGACCATATTCTTTAGCTAATGGCCAAACTATTGTCTTATAAACGTCTTCTAATGGGACATTATATTTTTCTGCACATCTTCTAACAATTGAATGAACTGCCTTTGATTTATTATAACGTTCTTCACATTGAACAATATCTTCAGAAGAGACACGACGCTTCGATAGATCAATATAACCCTTTTCTTTATCGACTCTCAAAACAACGGCAACTTCATTTCTACCAACTCTGATTAATTTTTGGATAGATCTAATACGTCTTCTTGATAATTCACTCAAAAGGACCATACCTTCAATATCATCGTATTCTAATAATTTGACATATGCTCCCATTTCAGCAATCTGTTGAACGTTGACCATCACCACCTCATCAACTTCTGGGTACTTGTTTTCATAGAATCTACAGTGGGATACACTCATCTTGTTTGATCTCTGGTTAATCCAACAAATACTTAAAGATCTTTATTAATTCTTTTTAATTGTTTAAAGAAAGTGAAATTTTTCAACGAAGAGGAACGGAAAGGAATTTTTTTAGGTTTTTTGGTGCGTCGGTCGACGCTTGTTAGTAATGAATTGTTTTACGTTGTTTTACGTTGTTTTACGTTGTTTTACGTTGTTTTGTTTTAAATGACGTATTGTTACTGTAGTTATGCATGATATTGCATCAAAGATATAAATATGTATAGAATAGAGAGAAAGATGAAAGATGGTAGTCAATTCTATAAGGAACAGGAAATCAAACCAATTGTTTTCTGGAGCCTTGGAAGAAGAACTTAACAACACCAACTTGGA
Source organism: Pichia rugopelliculosa (assembly GCA_030570335.1). Classification (NCBI taxonomy): domain Eukaryota; kingdom Fungi; phylum Ascomycota; class Pichiomycetes; order Pichiales; family Pichiaceae; genus Pichia; species Pichia rugopelliculosa. Next base: position 74,988 of record JAJLVQ010000040.1, on the reverse strand, counting down.
ATACCGCCATTGCCAACATAAGCCCCAAATCAAAGAGAGAAAACCAGAAAATTCTTGTTTGTGTAGACTTCACAGTTGAATGATTTCTATTGTTTCTTGTTTTATAGTAATTCAAAGAATTTTCTAAAAGTTGTAGTTTTCTTTCAATTTTTTCAACATTAACTTGTAAACTTTCTACAGCAACATTTTCAGTTGGTGCATTTGGTAAATTGGCCTTTCGTTCCTTTGCTTCTAAATCATCGTCTGTTTTAATTTCAAAATCAATGACCTTTTCTGCAAACGTTGACATTTCATTATCAAAACAAAATTCATATTCTCCGATTTGATCGGCGTTGAACAGATAATCACCCTGTCTCTGTTTTTGTTCAGATACAATCATCGTTTGATCAGGGGCTTTGATCCCGTAGTTGATATCGAAGGAACCACCTGCCTGAACTGCAAAATAGTAACCAATGTTGGAATATTGTCTGTTGTTGAATGTGTAGAAGCATTGCTTTTCGTTAGGTGCAAGCACAAAGGTAAGAGCCGTTGCCTGTGCAAGAGCAAGCCAGCAGATGATGGAGGTAGTGATGGCAAGCATTGTCTAATTGGCTGTACTATTCTAATCTGTCAACACAACAAGGAAAACACCAACAACGAAGAATTGAAAGTGAACAAGTCAACCAAAAAAAGGAGGAAACGCGAGAAAAAAAAATTGAAAAATTGAAAAATTTGGAAATTTTAAAAATAAAAAAATTCAAACAACTTAATACTTAATACTTAATACTTAATACTTAATACTTAATAATGCTTCCATATAACAAGGTTTTCAACCTATCCTCTTCGAAAAACACTTCGAACTTCTCGTAGATACACACAGGCAAGAGTCCCGAAAACGTTACACAACTCATCCACAACTTCGGGACTCAATCCTACATTTTCTTCATTATTTTCATCTCTTTCAACATTTTCAAAATTCATTATTCTCTCTAATTGTTTCATATCTGTCGAACACAAATTTATCAAACAACCATAAAATTCGACTCTTTGTATAACTGCAATGTTGAACATTTTATCGTTTATTATGCTTTTCAAAATATCCAATATTTCATCACCAAATTCACCCGTTTTAATCCACGATTTAATTAAACTTGTAATATACGAATCCATTATATTCACTTGTCTATCTGATTGTAAAGTCGATACATTAAGTAAAAGTTCCCAAATATATTTTTTCAAATCAACTAGTTCTCTCCCATTTCCTAAATTGCCCAAAACATAAATGTATGCAACTATTGAATCATCTCTATATTTTCCTTCACTTAAATATTTATAAATTATATCTCTATTTTCAATAACTTTGCTAACATAAAGTTGAGCAATTGAATCCATTCCTTTTAAATCTTTAATGCATATAGATAAGGCAAGTATATTTTTTTCGTAAGAAACTTGGTTAATTAGTTTAATCAATAAATCATTATATTTTGTTGGATTTTTAACAATTAAGTTATTCATTGTTCTGATTGTTTTATATGATAAGTTATCATTTGAGCATCTAATTAATGGTAGTAATGAATCAATTATATACAGATCATAAATTCCATTTAATGAAAGTAAATACAAAATTTCAAGTTTTGTATCAATTATATATGACTCAGTGTCAAGCTCATTATTAATTAAAATAAAGCTAAGTAAACTTTTCAAGCTTGTGTAATTTTCTTTCAATATTTTATTAAACTTGAGTATAATCAATGAAAAGTTTCTTAAACAATCAAAAAATATAGTTCTTTGAAATTTAATTATTTCTTGATTGTTCATATTGAACAAATTTTCAAATGATTTAATTATTTCAATTATAATTTTCTCATTAGGTGGAATGCCTCGTAAATAATGAATAATGCACTTAATAGAATTCATAACAACTGAAAAATTGGATGTACGTAAATATAATTTAACACAAATAATGGCATCATTACATATCACTTCATTACTTTCATTAATATCATAATAGGTTAAAATTGATAGCATTGATGGCAACAAATAATCAATGTCAGCAATCAAATTTTTTGATTGTGTAACAAGCGTAAGTAATTTAGATACATGTTGAATATTTATTTTCAATTTAAGGAAATTATATTTATCTGTTATGACCAATTCTGTTAATGTATCACAGATTGAACTTATTATGTTTATATCGTTAGTTTTTAGAATCATGTCAATCAATTTATTAAATAAATTTTCAACTTTATGTTCTCTAATATCCCTATCCTTTTCAATCTCAACTTTCTGGTGAATTAATCTAATGATGATATGGATATATTCAATAGGTATATTATTATCAAGATCATTACTATCTAATTTATGATTTACTAAGTTCCATAAACCATTAGTAAATATTTTAAAGCTTTCAGTATCAAGACAATTTGAATCAATACATCCAAATATCCTTAATGCATTCAAATCACCAAATTTATCAACTCTATCGTATAAATAGTTATAAATTTCCAAATTATCATCATAACTGAAGAAATATTTATAATTATTATCTTTATAACCACCAGACAAAATCATTTCAAATATCAAAAATGTTATCTTTTTTATACCTTCATTAATATCGGAATAAAGAACAAGCATGTTCTTTAAAAATTTCCAAATTTTAAAATCATTAATTATTTTGGTGTTTCCAATTGTTAAATTAATGAAGATCTTCTTGAGTATATTTAATGGTGGTCTTTTTCTAATATTTGTTAAGTTATAAGACTCAATTTCATGGACTAGTTCTGTTGTCTTCAAATAAGTATATAAACGTCTATCTGACATGGTTTATGGATAGTCAATGGCTGTCCTTAAAATGTCACTTATTTCAATGAAAAAGAGCATAGTTGGTAATGCTATTTTATTATGTACTCGGAATTTAAGAATCCTATATCGCTGAGAAATCCGAAATAGGAAATTTCAATGTGTTGTTTATTGCTCCACCATTTTAAAGTTTCAAAGTAATAGTAACATAAAAAATAACATATAATATATATACTTATACATATATGAGTACAAAGACTTAGGAAAGACAAATGCAAAATAAAAGACAAAGACAAAGACAAAGACAAAAAGAGGGAAAAATTTTGAAGCTATCAAAAAAATAAAAAAAGATAACAGTTATATAGGATAGACTAGACTAGAATACTTCAGCGATTGATGCAGAAGGAGCTAAGGAATTGGATCTGTTTGCATTACTTGAGGCTCTATCTATAAAATCCTCCATTGGATCATAATCATTGGACTCGGCATTATGTGAAAAGTGATGATCACCCATATTTAAACTAATATTCAAATTGGTTAGATCTCCCTGGTATGAACCACCTTTCCAACCTTTTAACATTAATGCACTCATTAATTCTTTGAAAATTAAGTTCCAATCATTTGGTGACCAATTTTCAATAAGTGAATTTTCAATATTCATATTTATTAGATCTGATGAAGACTTATTATTCAAATAATAAGTGTTTGGTAATTGAGGTAATCCAAATAATAACGAATTTTTATCAGTTCTTGAAGAAATAAATCTGTTTGGTCTACCATAAAGACTGAAACTATTTAAAATCGGAATTAACATTCTCAACATAATTTCACATGGTCTGACACTTGCATGAGATTCAGGTATAATATAAATCAAATGAGTCTTAACTATATCTTTTTTACTTAACTTTTTTGGGGTTTTAGAATTTGAAAATGAGCTTTCAGAAACTGTAGTGTCAATTGATGTAACTCTTTGATGTACTTGACGACTAAAATTCGAGTTTAAATCATTGTTTTCTAATTGCACAATTGATGAATCATGAGATTTTGAAGATCTTAACGATTGAATTGACAATCTTTTATTTAGAGAATTGGTCCTTGATCTATTCTTAAAATTTTTTTTGGAAATAATTGACTCGTTTGTTAAGGAACTCATCGATTCATCATTTAAAATAGTTGATAATAATTCAGAATTTATATAACAATTACCATTTAATCTTAATAACGAATTGTTGTTAACTTGTTTCGGATCATTTGGATAAATCGTATAACATGATAAACCATTTGTAATCGTTGATAATAAATTTTTCTTTGATTTATTTGAGTGAGTGTAAATTTCAATTTTATTGTTAAATTTAATAACAACCAAACATCTAATCCATTTATCATTTAAAAAAGGGAATCTAATCACACACCATTCTTCTTTAATATTCTTATTACTTGGTGATAATAAGGTTTTAATATCTGAAAAATGGATTGCTTGCGATGATAATAATGCACCTGTGTAAGCTTCTTGCAATTGTTGGTATTCAAATTTACATAACAAAATTGAAGAATAAAATTGATTCAGTTCATCTAATGAATTAAATTGAAAGTACATTATTGATTCATTTGTAACTGTGACTGTTAAAATAATATCATTCTTATTATAATCCAATTCACAATCACAGATATTTATAATTGTTGAGGGAGAATTTGGAATTTCAACAACTATATCATTACCATTCAATTCTAAGTATGTAGATATCCAATTGAACGTAGTAGTGGCGGTATCTGTTGGCAATGCTCTTGATGAGTCATAGTAATATGAATTACCTTTATAATAGCATCTCGATTGTTGATGGTTGATTAAAGTTACAATTGGCACTAGTTCTTCAGGCAATTCATTATTAGTTGTTTGATGATTTAGATCGATACCAGTATCATGATTAAAAGAAGGTTTCCGTAAAATTCCAAAGGAAGACCTTCTGGAAGATTTCTTTTGTTGCTGTGGTAAAGTTGAAGTTGAAGTTTGAGCCGGGCTTGGTGGTGGAATCAAACTTGCCTCCGAATTGGAATTGTCAAATTGTTGATTAGTAACGGAAGTTTGAGTGGGGGTTGAAAAGGAATTTTGAGCAGATTTTGAATCATTGATGGATGTGGATGATGCGGTTTTGGCGGACTTCTTCTTAAAGAGTTTGAAGAGACCCATGGTTGACAATGGTGGAAGAGACAGATACCAACAGAGTAAAACCTGGCAGAAAAGTACTTCTATATTTAAGCCAGCACTACTGTGAAACCTGGCCTGAAAAATAAACAGAGCAGTTTTTTTCCCAATGCGGAACTAGTGGAGTTTTCAGCATGAATCGGTGATTAGGGGGGACCTAACAATGTACAGTAAATCTTCAGTCTTTTATAATCACTTAATTCACAGGATTGAAGAAACCGTCCTAAAGAACATTTTGAATTGATGTATGTGTGAAATAGATTAGTCAGAATTCAACTCAATACCCTCATAATTAATATCCTTCCAGGATTTCTTGAAGTCGTCAGGGTCCAAGGAGTTTCAGTTAGAAACATACACGTTCATTAATCATCTCCAGTATCACATTGATTAAATTAATCTTGTTTTGGGTTGCTAATGGAATTGGATAGTTATTGTTTCAGATCGAGCCACTATATTTTTGAAATCCATAGCTTAAAAGCTTTTTACATAACCTTTATAATATTTTAAAAAATTAGTTTTAAAATCATGAAAAGTTTTGAAGCCATATAGTTAACCATTTTATTCTCATTTGTTTTTAGATGTTTACATTTAACCAGTTTGGTTGATTTATATAGTTTACCAACAGAAACAATCGTATCGACCAAGCTCAATGCACTTAAACTAATCATTAGCTGCCGACTGCATCAATTCAAGTTCGAATTGAATGTAATTGCAGTTGTAATCGATGTTATTATTACGATCATTGTTGTAGTTGCTACATTCTACACCACTTTGGCGGCTGTAATTACTACATGCCTTTGTAGCTATAAAAAGGTCATAACTGGCAGAACTTCACATATGTAATGTTATAATTAGAAACGATTATAGTAATAAAAAGCCTAAATAAAATTTAGTACAATTGACAATGTATTCAGAATACAACAAAGAACGCTCAATGCCATACAAAATTTCCATTCAATTTTGCCAATGACACGATAGGAAAGTGGAAGCATCATTTAAAGTACCGTAACATGATTTACCGTCGTCTAACATACAACCATATACAGGTAATGCAAACGTTTAAAGAAGGATCTGAAGGAGGAAATGAAGGATGGTTTCAAAGAGACAAATAAAAGGTTTGAAACTCTCAACATGTCTATCATGAGAATTGATAATAGGCTGAAAGTTGCGGAGTATGGAATGTTTGACGAATTGCCCTTTATTGTAGGTACAAAGTCAAGGAGCCTTCCAGCGCTTTCATCTGTTGCTGATATTAACTCGTTATCTGTACGACAATTAAAGAATTTTTTAACGGGTTATGATGCTTCAACAGGTTATGGCAGGTGACAATCAAAAATACTCGAATAAAAGGTTTGACACTATCAATATAACTATTATTAAAGCCAATAATAGAATAGATTGCTGTAAAACCAACAAAAATTAAGATCCAATAGATAACTTAGTAATAGCAAAGAGCAAACTATATCACTTGGGTAAAATTTTGCAATAAATAATATTATACCGGTCTATCAAACATTTTTTGATGAAGCTCAGGGACGCCCTGTATTGTAGCCAATCTCTTTTTCAAATCAACTTCATCACCATCTATTGAGGCATCATAACCTGTTAAAAACACTTTTAATTGTTGCATAGATAACGAGTTAATATTATCAACAGATGAAAGCGTTGGAAGATTTTCTGGCTTTGTACCTACAATAAAGGGCAATTCGTCAAACATTCCATACGCCGCAACTTTCAGCCTATTATCAATTCTCATGATAGACATGTTGAGAGTTTCAAACCTTTTATTTGTCTCTTTGAAACCATCCTTCATTTCATTCTTCAAATCCTTCATTTCCTCCTTCAAATCCTTCATTTCCTCCTTCAGATCCTTCATTTCCTCCTTCAGATCCCTCTTTAGATCCGAAATTGCAGATACTAAGCTTTGCAAGGTGTCTCCCAAATATGAGACCACTTCCGCATTTTCCTTCACGATAGCATCTTGAGAAGAAGAAATTGCATCTTCCTCCGTGTTAATGGCTGTTCTCAATCTTTTGATATTATCTCTGGAAATGGAAATTGCTCTCTTCTTTTCAGTTATTCTCCCAGAGATGGCAGAAAAATCTGGCATATTTGATGTTACATCCAATAATTCATTTTTTAATTTATTTTCTGAATCGCTAGTGCCTGTTAAGTATTCTGACATAGTTGTGCTTTTAGATTGATTGATTGGTGTGCAAATCAAGACGCCGAAGGATGAAAGCAGAGCAGAAAACAGGAAAGAAATGTGAAGATCAAGTAAAGCAAAAGCTGAGCATTTTGCTCTGCGCCTTCATATTTCCGTGTGTTTTGATTAAATTTTAAATTATATATATTAATATATTTATAGGGAACCCAATGCGGAAATTTAATGTAATTTTCAATTTTCACCATGCATCAATCACAGTACAACGTAACTATATAGAAAGAGACCTGTAGATGGTTGTTTCTTTGTAGGCAATTCTAGTCGACAATGATTCACGCTGTGCTTATCTTCAATAACGATGGGCTGCCTCGTCTTGTGCGTTTCTACAACCCACTCCCTGTTCATCAACAACAACTACTGCTTCGTCAGGTTCATCAGCTGGTGAGACAACGTACAGAATCACAATCTTCGTTCCTAACGGTTCCTCCCTTATTACAACAGGCTTACGATGTGGACAGTAAGGATATACGTGTTATCTATAGGCACTATGCAACACTCTATTTTGTCTTTGTTGTTGATCAAAATGAATCCGAATTAGGTATACTGGATCTCATCCAAGTTTTCGTTCAAGTTTTGAATAGTTGTTTTAAAGATGTCTGTGAATTAGATTTGGTTTTCCACTGGCAGGTATTGCAAACTGCGTTGGAAGAAACTATACAAGGTGGAATGGTTATTGACACCAATATCAAGAATATTCTTGCCGCAATTGACTCAATGAATAGTCAAGATTCGTCCAGTAAACCATTGGACACAAGTTCATCCTCGAACTCGAAATCGAGAACGTCTTTCTTCAGTAGATGGCCAATTACATAAGTTTAAGTTTTTTTTCTATATTTGGCTAATGGTTTGTACTGGGTTTCTATAACCGTTATGTTTGTTAATTATATTTTTAGTTGGTAGTAAACTTCTTCAAGATATCATTTGTAAGAAATAGATATTTATAATATGTTAAAATTTTAAAATATTTTGGGAACTACACAATCCGGTAAAATTTTAGCCTGCTGAAACGGAATAACGAATAATCTCACATAAGAAATAGGTTCCTGAACTCTATAAAATATTGGCTAATAAGAAATAACTATAAATGCCTTCTGCAATTGGTTACATATCGGTCATAAATAGAAAGTGCTCCACTTTTTTATGTAAATAACTTATTGCTATAAGTTATAAGCTCGACAATTCTACAGATTAAAGCAAATTTCAGTAATAACGTTTCAAATAAGTCTTATATAATTCATCAGCTATATAATATGTCATCAATTTAATAAGATTCGGCATCTTGTTTTGCTCTTAATTCAAAAACATTTAAAGCTTCTTCTGCAGCTTTAACACCAGAAAGAACCATTGCACCAAAAGTTGGGCCCATTCTATTTGCTGAATCACATTCACTCAATTCCATACCAGCAACAACCAAACCAGGAAAAATTTCTCTGGTATTCTTAACAATTGCATCTTCTGCTAAGTTCATATCTAAGCAACCCATGAGGTTTCTTTTGATGTAACCTTGACTAACTAATCTTTTAACACAAAATGCACCCATTGGACCATCATGACCAGTACATGAAATAATAACTTTTGCATTGATTGTGTTTGGATCCATGCATGATTGATCATCATGATGCATTGAGACCAATGTCCAATTGGTAACAACACCAGCAACTCTGACTTTACCATCTGGGGTTGGTCTAGTAATCAAATCTTCAACACATGTAGCATTGAATAGTTTAACATTTGGTAAAGCTAAAACTGCTGAACATAATTTTGTAATGAATAAAGCAGCATGTTTAACAACAATATAATTACCTTCATCTTCATACTCAATACCTAATTCCTTGATAAAAATATCAGCAGGTTTTCTTAAAACCATTGATGAAAATAATTGACCGCCTAAAAAGCAACCACCACCAACTGCAACATTTGCTTCAATGATAGCAATCTTTAAGTCTGGTCTGGATTTTGCAAGAACATAAGCAGCAGTTAAACCAGATGAACCGGCACCAACAATGACAATATCTGATTCAGCATATTTATCCAAATCCTTGAAATATCTTGATGTCATTGCACGTGAAACAGTGGATTCTCTAATAGGAGCAAATTTAAAAGTACTCCAATCAAAGACAGCATCTGTTGCCTTTGCAACTTTTGAGTCATTGTTTTCAACATTGACGGTTTTCAAAGTAATTGGAGTGGTTTTAGTTTCTGTAATTGTAGTCATTTTAGTTTAGAATAGTCTGATGCTATACAGAAGAAAGAATTAAGAAGTTACTACAAATGTTGGTCAATCAATAAATAAGGGAATGGCAAGACTTTAAATAGTTCTTTTTTTTGGCTACAAATCCAAATAGCCCCATCCGGTTTAACAAATGGTTATACTAAGCAATAATTACACTTCAGAGGAATAAACTTTACAAAAAACCCGAATTTCCAACAAATATAGAACAGTCTAGATATTAGAAAAATAGAAAAATGAAAAATACATTAACCGGATTATATAACGCCCAGATGTTTTCCGACATCCTCAAACCTAATGAATTAATATAATAGCCAAAATATACACCCCCGGGGTAAACGCATTTTGATCCAGCTTTCAAAAAAAGTACTCCTATTTAGATGTACAGCTTTTAGAATTAACTTTACATTGTTCACACAGGCATCTCTTTCCCGAAATTGCTCAATTTGAGCGATCGAGTCCCTCCAGATGACTCACGCCAGTTGAATCATGGCTTGAACTGCAAAACCAATGTTGTTTTTCAATAATCCTTTCCCCATTAAGTAAGGCGGTAATCCATTTTACACCCGGTAAGGATGAGAAAAGGGTGTCAATGGTTGAACCTCCCGGGTGCATCTCCAGAAATGGACAATATTTATTTATATGTTATATGAATAGACCGTGGCTATTTTCTACAGACTCTATTTTCTATTTTTTTTTTAATTTGACTTTTTCTTTAATTTGAAATTACAATTTGCATATATGCAGGTGATATTAAATGAGTTATTTAATTCAACCAATTAATAAATTAGCAATTTGAAAATGTCGGGTTATTTTTTGTAGAGTCTAGGTCTGACCCCTTGGAGTGTGAAAATTTACTGGATTGTTGCTTCCAGACAATATAGGAAGCTACAGTGTAAGAAACTTTTGGCTTCCTTTTTATAACTGTTTTAAATCTTAACATCATTGCAACTATGTTTGATAAATCAACTGTTGACTATTCCTTGTACTTAGTAACCAATAATGAAATGATCCCAGCAGGGTTAACTATTTATGAACAAGTTGAAAAGGCAATTCAAAATGGTGTTACATTAGTTCAACTTAGGGAAAAAGATTTGGAAACTAATGAATTTATTTTAAGGGCTAAAAGGATGCATGCCATTACACAAAAATATGGTATACCATTGATTATAAATGATCGTGTTGATATAGCAATAGAAATAGATGCAGAAGGTGTTCATATTGGACAAGAGGATATGGATCCATTAATTGCAAGAAGATTAATTGGTAATGATAAAATATTAGGATTAAGTGCACGTACATTTGAACAATTAGATGAAGTTTTCAAATCTGACGCCAATGTAGATTATGTTGGTATGGGACCAGTCTATAAAACAAATACTAAAAATGTTAAAAGAGATCCATTGGGATTAGATGGTGTCCAAAAGCTAATTAAATATATTTATGAAAGTAAATCAAATTTGAAAAGTGTTCTCATAGGTGGTTTTAACCAAGATAATATTGAACCAATTTTATCCAATTCTTCCTATCTTGGTTTTAATACGGATGGTGTTGCCGTTGTTTCTTGTATAATGGCACAACCAGATGCAGATGCTGCAGCAAGAAAAGTTTCAAACAGCATCAAAAATGGATTTCACAATGCATCTTTGAACCTTTCAAGGTTGTAAGTGAAATCAGAAAGTTTAAAATATTCTATAGTTTACAAAAAGCACACTAATAGTAGGTCTGATTTGTTATTTCCTCAGGTGTTGACTGACTAACTACCATATGTAGACAAAATTCACTTTGTATGCTATAAACTAGATGAAATCCATGATAATTGAGGGCCTTTTGTAATTTATGCTCAAACCGTAGCTTCACAATTAGTATAATTCCAGTAATCGTTATGATCAAGAATTTGCAATGAGTTATCAATTGTAATTACTGTACTGTGATTCTAAATGTAAATTAAAGTTTACCTCATGTCTAGAGAGTTATAGGCACTAGCCATGAGTGTAGTTATAATTATTATGGATATAGTTAAGTTGATTACCAATAGAATGACAATAATGAAAGGAACTTATTGTGTAATTACAGATGTGACTATTTTAAGCATAGGTACAATTTTTAGAGTTAAAGCCAGCATGATTTTAAATGTAATTGATATGCTCAGAAAGGTTGGTGTTTCGATTACATGTGCAACTATCAATATTAGTACGTTACCAATTCAGTTGACTAATAATAAAATGCCCAATGTTTTTAGGTAATTTTACTTTAAATCCATTACAATGTTCAAAAGCTATACTCATATCACAGTATAGATCACATACAAATGTTTAATCTACAAATTACAATAAGATTATTTTTTAAGTCAGGTAATTGCGACGTAATTACTAGGACTTACTATTTTCAGAAAGATATGGTAGTACAAGGATGCCTGATGTGGCTGAAGGTGTATAAATAAAGTAATTAACAATGCGATTATTATAATTAGAGATTTGATTATCGTAATCATAAACGTAATTGATATAGTTAGAAAAGTGACTATGAAAAAAATATGGTATTTACAGAATTGATATAATTAGAGGCATGTCTCTTATTTAAGCTTGGATTGTTGTTCCTTTAAGTTTTCTAGATCCGACTGTTGTTTTTTAATGGCTTGTTCCTTTTCGAAGTTGACTTTATCAACTAATAGTTTATTTCCGGTTCCTTCCCATGGATTGTACAATTCACCGGTCTTCCAAATTGGTTGGTCACTCTTTGCTGTTCTTTGAGCAATTTCCATAACCATTCGTTGCTCTTGTTGTCTTAGTTCTCTATTTTTTTCAACTTGTGCTCTTATTTCTGGTGACATTTTATTCAAAAGTTCTTCATCTGTGGGGACTGTGAATTTGAATAACAATACACCTAGTCCGATAATACCACCACCCCAGATGAGGGTCTGTTTAAGCATGATCATGTTAGGAGAGGACATTGTGAATGTGACTAGTTGATGGTATAGATTATCTTCTGTGTATAATGTACAAGTCAATACTCAACCATTACAAACACAAGTTGTGGATTGGCTAACAAATTGGAAATGAAAATGAGAAAATGAGAAAATGAGAAAATTGAAAATTAATTTGTTAATTGAGAAGAATTGATTTTTCTAGAGGTTTTAAATTGAAGGTACATTATTGGTGTTTGGGATGTGTTTCTTATTCACTTTTTTTGGTGGGAATTGTATTGAAATACTTATTCCATTATCATCTACACACTTATAGGTATTGAAACATGAAAAGAAACCTTCCAATAACCTCCTTCAAAAACCAGGAAATATTCTTTCCTATTTAGGCAATCCATCATTTTTTACTTTTTACTTTTTCATTTTTCATGTTGACCGAAATTTGTTTACAACATGAATTTATTGTTTACATGATAGGGTTTCATGTTTTATCTTTGTTGGAATCAAATCACAGAGTTGGCCGATGTTATCAGATCCGGACCCAGAAACGCCGATTGTGCACAGGCGTGTTATTAAACTGACACGTCGATCGGGAGCAGACTCCTCAACCCACTCTTTTTCAAATACCATAAAAGATAGTTATGTTGAGGATAATGAAAATAAGGCAGAAGATGATAATGAATTGAAAAATATACCTGCGAGATCACCACGTTTTAAAGGGTTGGATATAAATAAGATTTTAGGATCACTGAAACATCCAGGGAATTATAGTGGATATTCAACCAATTCAAGTTTTAACAACTATTCTCAATCACAGAATGCTGAACGTCTACCGATTCAAGAGAATAGGTCTTCTCAGAGTTTGTTTGCCTCTGATGAAGATGATGAAGGAAGGATAAATGATGAAGAGGAAGAGGATGAATTTTTGAAGTCTAAAATTGGTGAGAAACGACGGAAGATTAGAATTGCTAAACAACAAAATAAGAAAAAGACAAATACTCAAAAGTTTATAAAGAAATCACTTGACGATTCCAGGGCTATTAAAATACATACGCCAGAGCCAGATCTAGAGGAAGAAAAGGATATTCACATTCCTTTATCCTCATCGTTATCGAATGAAAAAGAAAATAACTCTGCGGAAGCTAAAAGTTTGAGCAATCCTGCAAAACGTGGGCGACCTAAGAGGAATGATACAGATATTCCTAAAAAAAGTGATACCAAAACTAAAACAAGAGTGCAATCGAAACAGAAAGCACGAGAACCTAAGGAAAAAGGAATTTCCAAACCTATTAAAACAAAGGGAACATCAAAGTATGAATCAGAGACTAAAATTAAAAACTCAAAGTCAAGATCTAAGTTAGCTTCCAAAACAAAGTCAAAATCTAAAAGAAACAATCCAGACGATTCATCATCGTTTTCATTATTTGAAGTTTTAGATTTTCAAGATGATAATGATGATGATAACTCCATTAATTACAATGAAGATGAAGATGAAGTATTTATTTTTGAATCACCTGTGAAAAAGAAGCCTAAAAAATCAGCTAGAAAGCAAAAATTGCCATCTCCAACACCATCTCAATCGCCAATTCAAAGAAAGTCACCTACACCCGTTTCCGAGTCTGATCATGTGTATGATTATGAGCCGCCGGTAATTATGGATGATTATGTAGAGTCACCTACAAAAAATATAGAAATAGAAAATCAAAGGAGGCTTGAGGTATTAAAGCAAACAGCCCGTGAAGAAAGGGAAATGTCGAAACGAAAACGTGAAGAACAGAAGCAAATTGAAAAGCAAGAGAAGGAGAAAGAATTAAAATTAATCAAGGAAAAACAGCGTAATAGTCAAATAAAGAAACAGAAGAGAGCTGAAAAGTTGGAAAAATTAAAAGAATTTGAAAATTTAGACAAATCAGAGAAGATTGAAAAATTGAAAGAGTTTACTGATAATATCATTAGTAATATTAGTATCGACATAAAGAATGATAATAATATTGATACCGATTTACGGGAAGAAATTGAAACTATTATGATACCATTAAAAGATGCAATTGAAAACAATAAGAGAGATAATAAAAATATAGCAACACGTAGATCATCCCTTGCATTGCGTGGAAAAAGGTTATCATCAATTGGAAATGGATTTGTAGCTACACCACATGACTCGATTCCAATTAATGAGTTGTATAAACATGTTGATTCAGAATTACCGGATGCCCATAAGATCAAACAATTATTGATTTGGATTACCAAACGATTAATTAAACAAAAGGATTGGTCAAAGGAATTTTTGGCTAGTATTGGCGCTGAGGATGACAATGAAGATAATGATGAAGAATTTAGAGATAAGTCATCTAAAGTTTGCAATTCAGCACTTGAAGATTTTGTTGATGATTTAATAAATGGGCATGTTGACATTGATTGGAGAAATTACAAAGATTTATTAGGATTAATGGATAATAAATCGATTGAGGAGGAAGAAGCAAATAAATTGAAGAACGAGTTTTATCAAAATGCCGTTAAAAAAATAGAAATGAAACAAAAGATCTGGAAGGAATTAAAAAACAATGAAATCAAATTAGATTCAAATCTAATTGACGATGAATTTAACAAGGAAACACAGATTAACCTTTCCTCAGAAGATTATCCCGTTACTGAGATTGATAATATGATAAACAAAGTTACATTAGCCTATAGGCGGGTAAAGAAACTAGAAGGGGTCATATATAGGTCGAAAGCGGGAAGTGAAGCAGTTCAACGTGTTGTTGAACATAAACTTGGAATCGTTGCTGCTGCTATGGCTGAACAAGCACAATGTGACAGTATAGCAATTCTACGAAGTGTACATGAAATGTGTAATTGAATATGTAAAATAATACAAGATATACAAGATCAAACTATTGATATTATTGGTTAAAACGATTGTTGCTGCTAGCATTACAAATTAAGGGTATTTATTTTTAATTTGTTATAAGTGTTTAACATTATTTAATTAATAATCTACAAATATTTTTTGGCCAAACCTCTAACTTTTGAATCAAAAACTTTAGATCGTATAGGGGTATTAATATCATAAAAGGGAGATAATATTTTTTTAACATAAATTTCATTTATTTCAATAAAGAATTGTCTTATACTTTCATCTAAATTTTTACAATTTGTTAAAATTAGAAATTTGATATTACCCTGAGTTAAAAATATAAAATTTGAATATCCATAAAATGAATCAATATTTTTAAAAAATATTTGATTTGATTTAAATTGTAAATTTTCAAGTATGTCTAATGATGCATTTGCAATAAATTGTTTTAATTCTTTGATTTCATCAGGGAAATTGATGGATCCATCTCCATTTTGTTTATACGTTCCTATATCCAACTCATATAATGGTTCATTTGTACTCCCTATGATTGCAAAATAATAAGACATGAGATATAGTATGTGGGTAAATTACGAAATAGAAACTGCTAGAAAAAGCTCGTATAAACAGAAAAAAAGAAGTCATCCATCTTAATAATTTTGCAAATTGATTAACATGTTTTAATGCGAAATCTAGAATGGACTTTCTTTTTGGCTTAGATCTTATATATAATTATTAATTATATCAGAATCTTACATCATTCCTTGTATTTCTTAAATAAAATATAAACAGAATATGGTGGATACAAGGGTGCACTTCCCATCATTTCAAATGATTCATCATATAGGAACTAAAAAGCCCACGGATTTAGAATCCAATTTGAGCAACTTAAAAATGGAGAATTCACCTACGATAATCAGAACCAATGATATTTTCGCAGAAAATGATGATATTGATAATGAAGATGATAACAATGATGACGATATCGATGATTTAAAACGACCTAAATCACCTACTATTCCAATTCCTAAAATACTGAATCAGAATAATAATGAAAAACAACCACATTTAAAATTACCTAAATTAAGAACATCATCAATATCAATGACACATAGTAATTCAAATATGTCTACAAATACGAGACATAGTAGTACTAAGATTAAAGCGCCCATATTATCTAAAAAATATAAAGGAACTTCGAAAAACTCATTAATTTCTGTTACTGTTGATCTACCAACCATTAGACCAAGTGCAGGTATTTATAGTCCTGTTTCAAATAGACAACATCTGAGTAGGATAAATACATTGTTTCCTGAGGAGTCTGAGGATGATGATATTGATGAAGATTTTGAATCTGAATCAGATAGTGAATTCAGTAGTAAAATAAAAGATTCAAATTCAAGTACGAATTTCAATTCGAATGATGAACTTAATTCTTTAAATTTGAAAAAACTTTTGCCTAATTCATTTGATAATATTGACTCTAATTTAGATAATGTTAAAGAATCTAATTTTTTTTTAAATGAAACTAATGATTTATTAAATCATCGTATTAAACTGATTGATGATTTACATTTTAATACGGGACAAACATCAGATCAAATAGTTTTACAATCTCCGGATTTATCAAGTAAACATGATAGAAATGAAGGTGAGGAAAGTGATAAAGGAGAAGAAGAGGAGGATGATGGGAGTGATGATGATAACGATGACGAAACAGTTTCATCCAAACAATTAGAATCCTCACCATCAGAAATGAGTTTATCAACAGATAAGCCATCTAAGAACATAATATTTAAAAGAATCAAAAGGGAAAATGAAAATAAATTAAAAGATAATTTCAATATTAATAATAATATAATCCTTCAGAAAAATCCGAATATTTCAACAAAACATTATAATAAGATACTAAACAGGGCGAAACATGTTGGCTCATTTTTAACAACATATTATGATTATATTGAAGAGTATCAGAAAATACATTACTTTAAGAATGATAATGAGATAAAGTATCCAAACGTTGATGGTGTTTGGAATCCATTACAAATAATGAGAAATAGAAGGGTTAGAATGCATAAGGGTGAAAAATTGAAGAAATTTTCAATGCATGGTAAAAAAGTTGGTACTAGTAGTAACAAGGATAAAGAAATTGGAAATTCTGAAAATAATGGTGGGCTGGGTATTATTATTAATAATGATAGTACAGCAATAAACAATGTTGGTAGTAGTAATAATGTTAATAATAATGAAATAATTATAAATAACAATGATTGGAGGAAAGTTAAAGTTGCAAGTAGAGTTTTCAGTAAATATAGTAAACCTAGATTAATTTGGCAAATTGGATTATATGAGATTATTGGGGACTTGATATGGAGGGAGAATAAATGGAATGAATTGAGGGATCCAAATGGTAAAAGGTGGTTTCCAACACATAGTCATCGACTTTTACATAATACTAGTAATGAAGAAAGGGGAGGAGAAAATAAGGAAATCAAAAATATACATGAATTATTATTTACTGATGATTTAAAGGATGAAGAGAATGAAAATGTCAAAGATGGACGTAATGGATCATTAAGGATGAAAAATAAGAATGAGAATCTTGCATCGGTTGCTAGATTTGAACATTATAGGAAGAAGAGTAAACAAGAAGTTCCAACTATTAAAGTTGAAAAAGTTAATGGTGTTGAAGTTGTTGATGATAATGATGGTGGAGAAGTTGAATATGATCATGGATATGATCGTGATAATGAAAATAGCTTTAATTCGGAGAATAGAGATGAGGATGAAGGTGAAGGTGAAGAAGAAAGTGATGAAGATCAACAAGGATTAATCAAAGACATTAAATATTTTGATGCAATTGATGAAATTTTGGAGCTGATGAGAATGAATAGAATTACGGATGGTAATATTGAAGGTATGAAATTTGCAATGATAATGAAGGAACAAATTATTAATAAAGAGTTGATGGATGGGGGTAATAAACTAAAGAAAAAGATTGCAGATATTGAAATATTAGAAAATGAAAGTATTGAAAAATACAATAAATTTTTGAAATTAATTGAAGAATCGGATAATAAAATTGAACAACAACGACAATATATTAGTGAAAAGGCACATAATATTGAAGAATTATTAGGATATTGTGATCGAACAAATGGTGAAATCAATACTAGTATTACTTTAAAGTTACGTAATTTGATGGAAAGAGCTGAAAATATGACGGAGACATGTGGGAAGGATAATAAATATTTTTCCAATTGTTTATATAAACTGATTGAGGGTAGTATAGTTGCCTGTCTTTGGCTGGTTTGGATCATTGTTGAAGTGTGGATTTGGAGTAAATGGGGGATTGGTAAAGCTGTTGATATTATCAAATGGGTTTTAATATAGTTATTATATAAGAAAGTATATATGTATAGATAGGATAAGATAACTTTTATTAGTTTTTACCAGTAGAACCAAATCCACCAGCACCTCTTTCAGTATTATTTTCTTCAATCCAAGCTTCATCATCAAGTACTTGGACCTCAGGAGTATAGATTCTCTCTAAAATTAATTGGGCAATCCTATCACCTATTTCAACTTGGAAATCAACGTTATTATGGTTAAACAGAAGCACCTTGACTTCACCTCTGTAATCGGCATCGATGACACCTGCACCTGTCGAAATCCCCTGTTTAACGGCAAGACCAGAACGTGGTGCCACTCTACCATATGTGCCCTCAGGACAGACGATTGCCAAAGAGGTAGAGACCATACCTCTACCATTAGCAGGAATAGTAGCAGGTGCTGAAGCGTAGATATCGTAACCTGCTGCGTGAGAGGAACCTCTAGTTGGTGGTTTTCCGTTAGGGGAAAGAAGATGGACTTTGAGCGGTTGCATGATGGAATTGATCTGTTGTTTCTTGAGGGATGACATTGGGGAGAACGATTGGTGAACAAATGAACAAATTAACAAACAGTTATGTAACCAACACCAAACACAAAGACGTGTCTACGACTTGAAACTTTGACGCGTCGCTTTTCCTGCCATTTTTGTCATAGTTACTTACTAGTTACTACTATATACTACTAATACTACACCGTTAAACTCTTCTGCACTCCTCTCACCATGTCTCTCACCATGCAAAATACCCCCCTCTACGGCGGCGCAATCACCGTCGACCTCCCAACACACCTTGTCGACGCATCCCGCTTCCGTCAGATCCCAGACACCCAGGAGGTGTACGTGTCTTCCACCGGCCCCGACACATCAATCATCTTTGACCTCCTTGAATGCGTCCCAGGAGAAACCTTGACCGCCGCCCTCGACCAACACATCGCTGAACTTGACCGCCTCAACGCCACCGCCGCCGAGGAGGTTCTCTGTGAACGCATCGTGGTCTGTCCTGGGGAGCCCCTCGTCCAATTGGCCGGCGTGCGGGTGTTGCGCCAACGCATGGGCAAATTTGGAAAGGCCGTGGCGCCCACTGAGAAGCCTGTGACGGTGGCGGTGGCGGTGCTTCGTTTGAGGGCGCCTGCGTCGACCGACGTGCTCATGACAATTAACATGCCTGGCAGCGACGGTGACGGTGTCGACGACGCGTCGACGACTTCTAAAATTGCCACACTCACTCAAGAGATTCTCACTTCGCTGAGGGTGAAAGACAGAACTCTCTTTGTATAGTAAGCAAGTAGGCTTAAGAATTTCTTATGTACATAACTTACATGTATGTGTAAATCTTTAATTCTGTTTATCTCATGTATAACTCCTAGAGTCATAGCCCCTTTATGCTACATCGTTGGCTCTCACTGCTGTTTTTGCTGCATCAGGTCCTTGCCTTCTTCATACCAAATACGCATCCTCGTTCACTGCAGGATCATGATGTTGATGATGATGATGATCATGATGATGATCATGACGGAGATAGATATATTGATTATACCGTCGACTCATCTCATATACCAGGCTTTCAACCACAATGGAATAACATACTCTCGATGAATGCCGGTCATATACCCGTTTCAAATGATCCGGATTCTCATTCTTCTCTCTATTTTTGGAGTTTCCATCATAGAAATACATCAAATGATAGACCATTAATTATATGGCTCAATGGTGGTCCAGGTTGTTCTTCCATGGATGGTGCATTGATGGAAATCGGTCCTTTAAGAGTCACCGAGAAATCTCGTCTAACATGGAATAAAGGTTGGTTTGAAAGGGCTGATTTGTTATTCATTGATCAACCCTCAGGTACAGGATTTTCAATCAATGATCAAGATGGGGATGGTAAGAATGATTCCTTCGATTTAAATTTAGAACAATCAACTCAACATTTGTTAAATTTCTTACAAAATTATTTCAATATATTCCCCAATCAATTGAGTCAATATAATTCAATTTTAATTGCTGGTGAATCCTATGCTGGTCAATATATACCACATTTTGCAAATTCAATTATTCAATCCCCATCATCTTCAAAATTCTCAAATAAATTAAAAGCCATTCTATTGGGGAATGCATGGCTTGATCCAAATTTACAATCCCTTTCATATATACCATTTTCAATCGATAATAAAATTATCGATTTAGCTGATTCAGATCAACAACGTAAGATTTCAATTTTATTAGAATATCATGATAAATGTCAAAATCTTCAAGAATCTAATGATAGTAATTTAAAATTCGATAATCAATTATGTGATTCAATTCTAACAAATATTTTGAAATTATATAAAACTGAAAATTCCAATACCTGTATTAATGTTTATGATATTAAAAAAACTGATAGTTATCCCTCATGTGGTAACAATTGGCCTGAAATTTTAAGTGAAACAACATCTTTCCTCAATTTAAAACAGGTTCAAGATTCTTTACATGTTTCCAATGTTTGGAAAGAATGTAATAATAATGTTCAATCCAATTTCCATCCTGGTAAAAATAACAATGATGATAAAATAGGTGCTAATCTGTTAAATAATTTATTAGATTCCGGTATTAAAGTCAATCTATTCTCTGGTACTGATGATTTGATTTGTAATTATTTAGGTACAGAAATGGTAATAACTGAACATTTATCAACTTATTTAAATGATTATAATTATCAAATACCAGTATCAATATCTAATAAATATAAAAGAGATATTAAAAAATTTCAAATGGATTCAATTTGGAATCATGATAATTCTCAAGTTGGTTCATTTTGGCAACGTGGTAATTTGACATATATTAAAATAGATAATGCAAGTCATATGGTACCTTATGATTTTAGTATATCAAGTATTGGAATTATAGATTTGGCATTACGTGATTATAAAGAAGATAATGAGGATTCCGTTATAAATACATTTACAAACGATGAAAATTGTAATAATAATATTAATAATAATAATAATAAAGATGATACCAATAACAATGATATCAAAAATATTCCTGAAAGCATATCATTAATATCTAAAATAATCATAATATCATTGATAATTTTATTTGTTTCAATAATATTACGAATCATTTATAAATATTACCTACAATCATCATCTAAATATAATAAAATTCCTAAATTTTCATCATTATCTACAAGTTCAGGTGGTAAATCTAATACATCCAAGCCATTCAATGGATCTTCATCAAATAAGAAAAAACGTGTACATTGGATAGATCAAAATAATAATGATATCGATTCATTAAGTAATGATTCAATGATTGATCCAAATAAGATATCTCATAAAAGTTATGAATTGGAAGATTTGAATCTTGGTTCATTAAAGGGTAATCCAAATATAGCATTTGAATTGGATTTAGAATCTAGACCACGAGAGGGTAGCTTTGAAGATGAAGTATTAGATATGGAGAGAGAGAGCACGGAGGGGAAATAATACGGAGTCAATAACTAATAACGTTTATTTACTATTACGAACATATATACATATACAGATACATATATATACTGTAAACTACTGTTTTCAAACATCCACCTGGTGTCCACTAGGCACCATTGTCTACCTAGCAAAACGTCCACATATTATTTTACCAGTGAGGGCTCTGACAAAGGCGGCTCATCGATTTGTCAAAAAAGCAAGAAAATTATAAAAGGCAGAGTTTCTGCCCTTTTTCTCTTACCCATTTTCTCTTCTCTATTTTCTCTTCCCTATTTTCTTTTTCCTATTTTCTCTTCAACCAACCCTTTACTTAGCACCCAATCAAAATGTCTTTATTAGAAGATTATTTAAACCACTCATATGATATTTCGGATACAGAATTCGAAAATGATCTAGGAATCCCAATTCCTGAGAATAAGAAACGGAGCACTATTGATGAGCTCCAAAATAGCTTAGCTATTAAAAAAGCAAAAATTGAAAATTTTGATACTAAAATCAGAAATTTGAGAGCAGCAGAGGACAATAACGAAACACGTACAATGGTTACTATGCTGGGAAGAATCATTTCCACTCTCACCGAAATTAAGAATGACATCTCTACAATTAATAATGACATCTCTACAATTAATAATGACATCTCTACAATCAAGGATGATATCAAAACTCTCAAAACCGTTTCATTCTACACGATTGTGAATGAAAACATTAGGAGAAGGAAGATGAAGATGGACCAAATTCCATTTCCAATTTTAGCTCCTTCTGCTGTCCCTGAAGGCCAACTCGCTCCTCTATTATCTGTTGAAGCAATACAGGAGCTTTCCATCGCGGAGCTAAATAAGTATTTAGATGCTTACAAGATCTCGAGGACAAATGTAAGCCTTAGGAAAGATTTAAAAGTCCTTCTAAGAAATCAGTTAGGCTTCATGGAGCCATTTGAAATGGATTTCGAGATGACATAATGCTGTTATCTTTTATCTTTTTATCTTTTTATCTTTTTATCTTTTTTTCTATATGTTTTTTCTATAAATTCACAAAATGCATCACAACCACTAACGATCTGGTAATCAATGTAATCCCCCTCCCCCTCCTATGGTGAATAGTGAGTATCGTACTAGCTCTTTATTAATTGAAATATATAACCCCTTTTCACAACATGCGGCTCATCGATTTGTCAAAAAATCAAGAAAATTATAAAAGCCAGAATTTCTGTCCTTTTTCTTTCACTATTTTCTCTTCACTATTTTCTTTTCAACCTACCCTTTACACAAAACAATTACAATGTTCTTGTTAGAACACTACATGAACCAATCGTATGATATTTCTGATACAGAATTTGAAAACGATCTAGGAATCCCAATTCCAGAGAACAAAAATCGGAGAATTATTGATGAACTTCAAAATACCTTAGCTATTAAAAAGGCAAAAATTGAAAAATTTGATACCAAAACAGAAAACCAATATAAAAAGGCATTTTGAAGCTCAACAATAGTTCTCGTAAAAATTGAACGTGTTTCGTCCTTGTCCTGTGCTGCTCTCAGATTTCTGATTTTGGTGTCAAATTCTTCAAATTTTGTCTTTTTAATAGCTAAGGCCTTTTGAAGCTCATCAATAGTTCTCCGTTTTTTGTTTTCTGGAATTGGTATGCCCAAATCGTTCTCAAATTCGGTATCAGAAATATCATACGATTGGTTCATGTAGTGTTCTAACAAGAACATTGTAATTGTTTTGTGTAAAGGGTAGGTTGAAAAGAAAATAGTGAAGAGAAAATAGAAAATGGGGAAGGAAAAGGACAGAAACTCTGCCTGTCTTCTTGATTTTGTGACAAATCGATGAAATGAGGCAGCCTCTCTCTAGGTAAACAAGTCCCAACCCCCTTGCTAAGTAGACAGAGTTGTCTAGTGGGAAACTGATGGATGTTTAAAAACAATAGTTTACAGTATATATATATGTGTGTGTGTGTATATATGTTTGTAATAGTAAATAAACGTCATTAGTTATTGATATCAAATTACTCTCCTTCCATACTCTCTCTCTCGTCATAAATAATATTTCATGTTCAAAACTACTTCGTATATACTTAACTGCTTACAGTATCCCTAGAACATATGTAAGTATTGGGAAAGATTTAAAAGCCCTTCTAAGTAACCAGTTAGGCTTAATGGAGAGAGTACTAGATGACATAAACTACCTGGGTTTTTTGCTTCGACCTTTTATCTTTTATATCTACTTGCATATGTATCTACCTGTTCAACATCTAACCTATGTCTTTATACAAAATCTTCGGGTTTCTTTTCTAAAAACTCACAAAATGCATCACAATAAGTAACGATCAGGTAATCAATGTAATACTTCCATGGTAAATAGCTTACAATTTATGAAGTAAAATAACTAACCCCTTTTCATTCTTGTCAATTTTTTTACTTAGTTTTCTCAATAGGTTATTCTATTCCAATTATTTATTTTAAGCATCTCTTGGATAGTTTGATTTTGTTTTCGTAATTGGTAATACACGTCGGACATTTGATCAACGAGTTGGCTCCATATATATACACACATTTAATATTTACCGCTTTTCTTGGATTAGCGCTTCTCCCTGCCAAATTAGGCAACTCAATTCTCACCCCTTGAATGGATGAATGGGGTATGTTTAGCCGCCACATTCTATTATCTAACGCATAACGTTATTCTTATAAATACCTTAACGTCGGTACCTATATCCGTTAATGCATATCACAATTTGTTGTTTTCTTCCTTAGATAACACCTCTTTTCACTCCACCTCCCCTCCTCTTAACCATATGTCTAACTATCCTCAAGAATTTGCAGGTTTTGCAATCACTAGCTCAAAAGAATGGAATAAACCAAAATTAATCACTTATACACCAAAGAATTTCGGTGATTATGATATCGACATCGAGATCGAATGTTGCGGTTTATGTGGTTCCGATATTATGACTGCCAAAGGTGGTGATCATGGTTGGGGTAATATCACATATCCTCAAGTTGTAGGTCATGAAATCATTGGTAAAGTTGTCAAAATTGGTCCAAATGTTACATTACATAAATTAGGTGATCGTGTTGGTTTAGGTGCCCAAGCTTTTGCATGTCTTGATTGTAATAGATGTAAGCATGGCAATGAACAATATTGTTCTCATGGTGTTACTACATACGATGGTAAATATCCTGATGGTTATATATCACAAGGTGGTTATGCATCTCATGTACGTGCACATGAATATATGTGTTTCCCAATTCCTGAAAAATTGCAATCAATTCATGCTGCTTCATTATGTTGTGCTGGTTTGACCGTTTTCTCTCCACTTAAGAGATATATTCCTAAAAATTTACCAAATGGGGAAATTCCAAAAGTTGCAATTGTCGGTCTTGGTGGTTTAGGACATTTAGCTGTCCAATTTTGTAAAGCTTTAAATGTTGATGCCTATGTTTTCTCAAGAACTGATTCAAAGAAAGCCCAATCTTTTGAATTAGGTGCAAAGGGATTCGTTGCAACTGGTGTTGATGGCTGGGAAAAGGAATATTTTGATCAATT
This sequence comes from Pichia rugopelliculosa, assembly GCA_030570335.1. Taxonomy (NCBI): domain Eukaryota; kingdom Fungi; phylum Ascomycota; class Pichiomycetes; order Pichiales; family Pichiaceae; genus Pichia; species Pichia rugopelliculosa. The sequence continues at coordinate 49,363 of JAJLVQ010000040.1, read as the reverse complement.
TGATCTCATTTTAAATTGTGCAATCGGTTTATCAGGTTTAAATATTGATGCATTCTTATCAATCTTAAAAGTTGAAGGTAGATTCTGTTCTGTTGGTTTACCATCGATCGATGAAAAGTATAATGTTTCTCCATTTACCTTCTTCGGTAATGGTTCCTGTCTATGTTCATCCGCTTTAGGTTCAAGAGAGGAAGCCATTGAATTATTTGAAATGGCTGCTAAATATGATATCCACCCTTGGGTTGAAACGATCCCTATTTCGGAACAGGGTTGTGAAGTTGCCTTAACTAGAGCTTGGGATGGTGATGTTAGATATAGATTTGTCTTCACTGATTTCGATAAGGCATTTGGAACTGCTTCTAATTAAGCTTATTTTAAAAAATCATAATATTTATACTATTCACATCCTATTTGCTTTCGATTAAAAGTCTTTTGAAAAATTTTCTCTAATTTTGCATTTACAAGGTTTACTGTATTTTCTAACTAATTGAAAACTTTATATAATTTATTAAAAATAGTATCTATGATTCGATTAAATTGCTATTAACAATATCTTGCAGGTTAATTAACACCCTCAGGCATCTCGGAGATCGGTACGGACTCTTTCTCCCTCTTATCTACACCCATAACTCCAACTTTCAAAAACAATGTCAAGATAAATGAAAATCCGGAAAATGCAATGCCTACATGAAATGGAAATTTAATTGCATTGAACAAACTCTTAATATCATCGTTCTGTAGTGGTGTACCATAGTTCGGATATCTGGCAGTAATAATTGTACTGTTTATACCGAGACCAACTGCGGCACTTAATTGAATAATTGTATTAAATGTTCCTGCACCACGACTTTGTAAGTGCTTTTCTAAAGATGACAGTGTAACCCTATTTGAAATATTGTAAACTAAATCTGCCCCAATAACTGATAAAATAAATGCCCAAAATGGTCCTAAAAAATAATTCCTATGTATTGACATTGTTGACCAAATAATTGAAACTCCTAAAAATCCAAGGGTACCAATACTCATTAAATATTTTCCTGCAATTTTATGCATTGTCAAACCAGCAAAAATATTAACTAAAATTCCAGAAATTGGTTGAATTAAAAAGCAACATGCAACAATTATAACTGAATAACCTCTAACATTTTCAAAATATAAAACACTATTATAACCTAACATACCTTGAAATAATAACCAACAAAAGGATGTTATTATAATACAAAGACAAAAATTTTTATTTTTGAAAAGTTGCATTGGCATTAATGGATTTTTCGGAATATATAATTCATAAGCTGCAAAAACTGGAATTAATACAAGGCCAACAACTAATAAAGCAATAATATATGGTGTTCTCCACCTATTTTCAGTTGCATCAACATTTGTTAATGAAAAACATATTAATGTAAATGAGGATAATGATATTAAAGCACCAAAATAATCTAAATTTGAAAAAACATGTTTACAATGTTTTAAATCAACTTTTTTATCATTTGGAATAAAGAAATAAACCAAAATTGCTAATATACCGAAAATAATAGTGAAAAAAAATTGAACAGCCCTCCAATCAATTGCAATAATACAAACACCAGAAATGAAAAATCCACAGGCACCACCAACTGGTGCACCAATTCCGAAACAACTCATAACCATATTTTTTCTTTTGGAATCTTTATAAGTTGAGCCAAGGAATCCGGCGGTGGCAGGTGTAGCACATGCGACAGAGGCACCTTGAAGTCCTCTAAATAGACATAATAAAACAAAATTGTGCATAAATCCACATATGAAGGAAAATAATGCATACATCGTGAATCCTATTATCATTGCATTTTTTCTTCCAAATGCATCAGCAATACCACCCATTAATAATAAACATGCTCCGTTGGCTAACATAACACTTGAAACAGACCAAACTAATTTACCACCTTGGATACCAAAATATTCACTAATTGGATTAAGCATTGTTTGATAAGCAGATGATGACATACTCGCAGCTGCTGGTCCAAAAATACAGAGGAAAACACACATATATTCATGAATCGAACTCTTAAAAATTGGAGGTCGTTGTTCAGGATCTGTATATTTATCAGATAACGAAAATTCTGTATGATATTTTTCTAAATCAGTTGCAAATTCTTCATTATTTTCTGTGATTTCATTAATTTGTATGGATTCATCTTCAAAAGATTGTTCAAGTGATGTGGAACTTTTTGAAGACTTTATATCATATTGATTTGCGTTTCCAGGAATATTCTTAGTATACTCCATTTCTGATTGTTCAACCTGATGATCCCCTGAATTTTCGGACATCTCACTATCTGAATTGTAAACAAGAGATTAGCTTATTTGACTTTTGAAAAGGATTAAAAAAAGATGTATCCGACAAAAAAAAAAGGCATACAGAACATCAGAATGCCATGATGATAATATCTAGCTCCACAGTTTGAATATTAATCATAAATTTTTCAACAGGTTATTCCCAAAATGGAAAGTCAAGATAGAGAGATTCAAAAAAAAAATTTGTGGCGGCTGCGCTTTTTCCGCTGAAATTGCCGGGGATGTGAACCCGTTTTGCCGGAGTTGACTAGGAAGGCTCGTTTTCTACAAAATAGAAAAGGTTTCGTACATACAAAAGATATACATTTTCTTAGCTCATATACGTATTACCACCATTAAACTGCTACCTGTGGTAAAAAGTATGTTTAATAATCTAACTTATACTACGGTATGCATTCAGTAGAATCCTGAATCGATAGGGGATATATGGCAATTTATCACAAAGAAACGCAATGCAAATGATTTTAATAAAATACAACAATAAAAATTATAAAGCAATCAATAATTTTTAATAAGATAGAAAACACCAATATGCATTAATAAGAGTATCTAAAATTCAAGTTTTCACGATCTGTTAGGTCAGATAATAGAATTTCTTTGGCATCAAGAATTTCGTGTTCTTCACCTTGCAATTTATCACGACGTTTATTTTCTCTAATAACAACGAATCTTAAAGCAACCGCTAAAATTGCAGACAAAGAGAGACATGTTAATAATGTAATTTTGGCAGGTAAAAAAACTGGGGCAGAATTAGCTTGGAATAGTTGAGGACCAATAATGTTACCAATGCAGAAAGCCATTAAAGTCATTGCATTTCTAGCTGTCTTTTTCGTATAACCTGCTGTATTTGCTGCATTCCATGAATAAGCTTGAGCAACTGTTGCACTATTGAAAAACAATAAATAAACACCAATTAATCTACCAGCTTTATTTGAGTTCGGCAAACCTGTAAATAATGCACAACCTAAAATTGATGGTAGTGCAACAAATGCCATCATTAAAGCTCTTTCTCCAGTATAACTTGTAATATAACAACAAAAGATCGCAGATATAATTGCAACAAAACCTAAAGGCATTTGGATCAAAGCAGCAATTTCATTTGTAAAACCAATGTCTTTAATAATTTGAGAGGAAAAAGTAGTAACAGCACCATTATCAGTTAAACATAGAACGAGAAGGAAAAACATTAGCCAAGTTTCAATTTCCATTAGCATTTCTTTAACTTGATAAAATTTATATTCCTTATTCTCTAAACCAGTTTGATTTTCTTTGATATGATCAAGAATTAGCTCCTTTTCTTCTTCAGTAAAATAGTTACAATTAACTGGATTATCAGGTAGAAATATTAAAGTAAAAACACCAACAATAAATGTGAGAATACCCATAAACATGAACATGATTTGCCAACTTTCAATACGTTTAGAATGAACATGTTGAAAACCGAATGACATAACGGAACCAACAATTTGAGCAACACCAATTTGTGCATACCATAAACAAGTTCTTCTTGATTGTTCAGCTTTAGTCCACCACTTGGAACCGATAATAATTAAACATGGAGCAACAGCAGCTTCAAAGACACCTAATAAAACTCTGATAACCATCAAACTGGCATAACTCTTTGTTAAAGAATGGAAAGCAACAACTATACCCCAGCAACAGATATTAACACCTAAAAACTTACCAGCAGGAAATTTTTGAATTAAGTATGCATCGATTGGTTCAACAGCTAAATATGAAACATAGAAAATAGTACCTAAATTTGAAAATTCATTACCAACTAAATGCTTTTTCAAACCCATGATTGCGGCATAATTAATTAAGGTTTTATCCAGAAATTGTAAAAAATAGATTAGCATGAAAAAAGGCATGATTAAAAGATCTATTTTCCATTTTAGTTTTTTTGGTAACTCATTTGTTGATGATTTTTCTTGGTCTATCTCATCAGATAATGAATAATTTTGGTGGACTGAGATGAAATAATCTTCTTTGTCTTTGGAACTACTTGAAGTGTTCTTTGGTTCAATTTGGTTACTCATGGTTAATGAAGGCTTTTGTTTGAAAAAAAGAAAGATTGTAACCAGTACTACCAAGAAACTCCAAAAACCAAAGATATTCGTTCTGTTTTATACATTTGAAGTTACCTTCGGATAGCTTGCTGCAGATAAAGTTATCAAGTTGAAAATACAATAGAATGAATTAACGGCGAGAGAGTGTTCACATTAAAGATCAAATAAGGTGGAATACAGCTGATAAAGTTTCATGTTGAAGATGAATGATGAATGATGAATTGCTGCTGATAAAGTTTCCACATTGAAAATAAATCAACGGCGACAAAGTTTTTAAATCAAAAATAGAATGCATTGAATCATCGCCGATAATGTCTTCATGTTAAAAAGACGATACCAGAATCATCGCCGAAAAACTTCTGCCAAATCTAAAATTGTTGCGGCAGATGCTTTCCGCAACAGGAGAGTTAGTGATCAATGGATTAGGAATTAAAGATGTTTAAAACTTTAAAAATCAATGAAACATTAGTATAGACAGATAAACTGAGCCCTTTTTTATATTTTACTATATACCCAGTATAGCACTAATAACTGGATCATTTTGATCCAAATTGGTAATATTTTCCAGTCCTTTCCGTCACCTCTAATATAGCAAGTATGGCATAGCAAATCAAACAGATACGATGCAGCGGAGTTTCAGTGGGAGTTTCGCATGAAATTTTGCGGATAAATACCTTTCTTTTTTTTTACGCCTCATATATCAAAAATTTATACAAAGTTGTCAAGAATGGGTTTACAAGAATGAGGCAGCTAACAATTTGATGTAAGGGAAACTAGCTTAACTACCTTCGTACGCTCGTGAAATTCAAGTAGGCTCTTGGTGATCAAAAGTTACTTCTGCACTACACTTGTAAGAAAGCAAAAAAACAAAATCATAGCACATTTGTAGAGAAACAGGAAACACTTATCCGCAAAGAAAGCAAATTCGCGGATGTACCTTTCCGCAGAAAATTACATTGCAGATTTCTTCTCTTCATTTGGATAGATTAGGGGTGATCTGTAAATAAAACTGAAATAGGAGTTGTACCAGGGTTGGAGATATTGATAGCAAATGCATTTATCGGCCCGCCTGATCGAACAATGTATGTTGACAAAAAGTAATATGTCAACATTTTTTTAGTTCATTCTAAAGGCTAGACTAAATCAGATTACATATGCCGAAACTGATAATATCACCTGTTTATAATTGTATAAAGTGGTGTTGTATTTACTAGAAATAAGGGCATCATTGAACTTTGTTTTGTTGATTCAATTCTATCCTGGAATAATAATAAAATACAGATACCATTACGATTTAATGCACCCTCTTCCCTACAAGCATGCGCCGTTTTTTATTGTATTGTTAGTTTGTTTTTTTCTCTTTTTCTTTAATCTGTATCTGATACGTAGTCGATGGCTTCTACTCGGGGAAGGGGGGAATCTGATCTGGTTTCAGATTATTAAACATATTAACACTTTTCCGAATATTATTAAACTGTGATAAAATTTCTGTTGGAACTCCGTGTAACTCCAACTCCTGTCTACCTGGCATAGAAATTACGTTTCAAAAACTTCTCATTAATTAAGAAATCAAATATACAACAATACGATATTTCGAAAATTTCTTATGACCATTAAGAAATAACATTAAATACGGTGAAAACCCAAGGTGGAATTAAGAATTGTACGGTATTCTATATACGTGAAGGTAGTAATAAAGACTATAGTAAGTAATGGTATAGAAAGTAAATATTTGTTTGTTTTTTATTTTATTTTTTTCAAGAAAGATTTTTGTAACTTATACTATATAATTGTTTTACATAATAGAAACAAACCTTTCTCGTTAGCTTATATAAATTTGAACGTTATCGATACAGTATTACAGTAACAAAAATCTTTCTTAAAAAAAAATCTAATTAGATAGTTTTTTTAGTGAAGAAGATGTATATAATGCTATTTTATATCAGCTAACAAGGAAAACTAATTCCAATATGTAAAACTATATAAAAATTTATAACATTTGTAACGGGATTAACAATACTGTTAGATTATGCGACTATCGTCCCCACTAAAAAGGCACTACGTCAAGTAATTCATGTTGACAGAGACCATTTGTCAACCATCCTGTATAATTACTGTATAGTTTCTTTTTTTTTTAAGAAAGATTTTAGTTACTTATACTATATAATTAATAAAGTTTTACATACTGGAAGCAAATCTTCCTCGTTAGCTTATATAAATTTGAACATTATCGATACAGTATTACAGTAACATATCTTTGTAAAAATTAGTTTTTTTTTTTTTAGTTTTGACTTTATTTTTGAAATAAAATCAATTGAACTGCTTTAGAAAGATTCTTAAGTAGATTCAGCTGAGCTCATTTTTTTTTTTTTTTTTTTTTTTTTTATAGGTCACCCATACTAAGCCATTTTCTCGTTATAACATTAGTAATAGATTCAAAATTTTTTTTCAACTTTCGAAAAAAAAATTTTTGTCAAAAAAATATCATTAAGTGGAGATTCTTCCATCTTTGACTTTCTACTGACTTTATGTGAGAGAAGCAAAACATACCATGGAATGAGCACGTGATATTAGTAACAAAGCGTATATAAATCCCACATGTTTTTTTAAAAGAAAAGTCCGAGATAGTTTAGTGGCTAGAATTTCCGCTTGTCACGCGGGAGACCGGGGTTCAATTCCCCGTCTCGGAGTATCTTTTTAAAATAACTAGTTCCTGTGGTTTGCTTTTATTTTTACAATTTGCAAATTATTTTCTATTTTATCATTTTATCATTATGCATATATATAAAAAATAAACAAAAACTCAAAAAAAGAATCATACATAATTCAATTAGGATGTAAATATATATATATAAATTAGTATATCAATGCTTTTATATTTTATTTTCAAGTTTCGAATTCGTCTTCATAAATACTATCGTTATGAGATAAACTATTATTTTTGGAATCGAAAACCTCATCCATTTTCGATCCTGGAATTATACCTGGAGTTTGAGGTAATCCAAATGAGGAATTTAAAGAGTCTGAATTATTTGGTAAATTTAATATAGTTCCTGAATTATTTGATGTATTCGAACTAATCAAACCTGTTAAATCCAACTTTTCACTTAATGTTTTACGTCTTCTTTCCAACCCAGAAATTTGTTCAGTACTTGGAGCATCAAAATCTACATCAAGATGTGGCTTTTCTGTGACAACTGGTGTACTCTCTTGAATATTTATTTTAGGAACACTTAAATTAGTTGCACTCTTATTTAAACTAATATTAGATGATAACCCACTAGTGGATGTATTCAAACTCAAACTTCCTGTTGGAGTAACCCTACCAGAATTTGTTGCTGATGCTAGCCTATTACCATTTCTAATTATTGATGCTTGAACTTTCCTTGGAGCATAAGAAAAATAATCTCCTGAAGGTGTATTCCCATTAGGGCCGTTAGGTGTTGTTGCCGCTCCCAGTTTGGGTGATAATATGGTACTTGAAGGTCTTGGTATAACAGGATTTCTAACAGTTGTAGTATTTCTACCGACAGGCGATGAAGCTCTAGAGCTATTTCTTGAACTTGTTCTCGAGCTTGATCTGGAAGTTGATATTGGAGTATTCGAAACTGGAATTGTAGAAGGTGAGTTCGGTCTTCCCATACTAGGTTGGGACTTAATGGACCTAAATGCAATATTATTAAGATTTGAATTCGTTGAATTGATGGAAAAATGATCATCTTGTGGGGATTTTTGACTTTGAATTTGTTGATAATGGGATTTATTAAGTTCATCACTGACAGATCTTGAATGAGTTGGTGATAAAAATGAAAATGTCTCACCTGGTGGGGAAACATAACCATTAGTGAACGATGGTGATTTGTGGTGAGAATCAATAAAATTATTCTGTTCAACTTGATGATTGATTTTTAACTCTTCTTCATCTTCTTCATTGTCACTTATATCATATGAGACATTTCTTTCAATAGTATTATCGAATTCAGTTAAATCTGATAGATAATCAATCCATTTTAATGTTGAATCAATAGAATCACATTTGAAAGTAAATTTAGATTTTGAAGTTTCCTTAGTATCATTTTTATAAATTCTAACTATAAATTTTTTCGGATCGTCATCAACAGCTGAAACAGTTAAATCACTCAGTGAAAAAGATTGGATTGGATTTAAATCTTTAATTCTATCATTTGATTTAAATTCATGTAAAAAGTTAATTGTTAAAACATAATAAAATTTAGAATAATTTTTTAAATATTTTGATTTCCTTTCTAAGTATCCTGAATATATACAGGAACTTATAACGTTATTTCTGTAAGGATAAACTATATCAGAATTTTTTCTAACTTGTTTTGTCTTATTCAAAGTATTCCTTGCATTGATAGGTAAAAAGTTTTTTTTATTATCATTTCTAATAAAGTAATCCCAGTCAATTGTTGGATCATTTTTAATAAAACCTTGTTTAAAGGGTAAAATTAAATTATCTTTAACAGCATTTAATTCGGAATCTATTAAATCGGTATAAGTAGAAATACAACTTTGAATTTCAGAATATAAAATTTTTTCCAATTGAACAGCTTTATATTGTAAGTCATAATACATTTCCTTCAAATGAGCTTCAATATACAATTGATCTTTCAGTTGTAAATCTAATTTCAACTTCAGTATATAAGGATCTAATTTTGAATCAATTTCATTTTTTTTCAAATTGATTGTTGTACCTAAACTAGATTTTGAATGACCAGTTTTTAATAATTCAATAGATGTTATATAGTCCGATAAAATACCACCAGTTTTAGCAATTTCCATTTTTAGGTTCTTTGTCTTAAAATCGGAAGAATTTTTTATTGAATTCATTTGCCTAATGGTTTCATTTAATTGATCCTTTAAATTTTCTAATCTTGGAATCAATCTATTCGATAAATGTTGATAAGTTAATAACTCCTTTTCCTTTAGATAGTTATGGTTATTGAAAAACGTTGAAGAGATTGATAAAATTGAATTATCACCAGGTGGTAAAAAAGTTGTCTGTAATAACCTATTAACAATATTTTGTTGATCAAAATTTAAATTGTCACTATCAAATACATTCAAATTTTCATTTGATCCATTATTACTTAAAGTTGAGGACAAACTTTCTTCATCCTTAATATTTGTTGAAGATAAAGATTTTTTCAAGTTTTTGTTTGAGTTAGCCTTTACCTTTAATCGACCTGAATTTTGCCTTCTTAAAATTTCCAAATTTTCTAACATAGCTCTATTACCTTGATAAGTTTGACTTTTAAAGACACACATTTCCTTAAAATAGAATACAATCTGTTTAATAATCATTTTCCAAATGCTGAATCTATAAATTAACTGATCGACAGGTCTTGGATCATCAATATTTTTAAAGGGTATATAATAAGGTGAGTTATAATTATCAGGGGGTAACACCGATTGAGTGGCATATCTGGTATTATTTTTATAAACAGTATCTAAATTTAATACACTTTCGGCTTTATTATTTGGATTATGCATTGGACTCGGAATACCAGTCGACTGAATACTTTCAGAGGATGATCCACGATTTGCCATCATTGGACGCTGATTATTCAATGAACCTTTCCCGAAAGCCAAAGATTGATCCATTTCTTCTTCAATAATAACTATCAAATGTGGATGACCAACGAAATCACCTTAAAGGAAGTAAGAAGATTGTTAAAGGAAGAGAGAAGAAATAAGTACCAAATACTAAATCTGTCCGATTAAAACCGTAAACTCAAGGGGTTCAAAAAATTTAGTTCGCATAGATCCATTAATAGAAAAAATAAGACTAAATTCTAAATTCTAAATTTATTTTATTTTATGGTGATAACGACAGAATTGAAATAATTTGGATTATATCTATTCAATCGTTGTCGTAAAACAAGAATAGCTGAGATCTGCATGAAGAAAATAATGAAATCAAGTACAAGTAGATAGATGGATCCAGGAATTGATGGATCTGAACTTATTATTGTTGACTCTCCAATAATATCAAGAAATAATGAATCATAAATCCATATGGTGTTATCTAATATATTAATAGTTCTACTGTTAATGAAATCTGTAACCGTTGTAAATGGAACGTATTGACCAATCGATATATATAACCTTGTAAAATGAATTATAATTGACATTAAAAAATTAAGTATTATATAAGGTATAATTATTCTAATCATGACATTGATTTTTTCAATTTGATAATTTAATATATCTCCTTCCGGAGATGATGTAAAAATTGATAATAGATCTGGCAATTCATCAATATCTGGTATACTGAAAATAATTGCCTGCGTAATACATTTTAAGAAAAAATTAAAAGATAATTGATCATGTAGGTAACTTAAATAAATTAAAACAAATGTAAGTTTAATGGTATCTGAAACAAAGAGAGATTCCTTTGGATTATCCTCTCTATGTGATTGATTTCTTGTAGATCCATAATCCATTGGAGTAAGCTTAAAGAACAATGGCAATGAGGAAATCAATTATTAAGATACATTAATATATATTATCTTTAAATAAACTAAATTTTTACTTACTAAGCCGTAGCGAGATTTATAGATTTTTAAATTTTAAATTTTAAATTTTGAAGAAAGAAATTATTTTATTTAGCTTACTATTAAAATTATAAAATAGGCATAATAATAAACAATTCACATAACAATTAATGGATTAATGCATGCATTTTATATAATTTAAGGAAAAAGAATTAAAAAAACAAAAGATTAGATTGAAATTTGGATTGAATTGTAAAACCTAATTGTTGTTGAATAAATCACCAATATCTGCAGGTAATTCAGAAATTTGAGTGTTATAGAACATTTCAATTTCTCTCATTCTTTGAATATCTTTATCAGCTAATAAATTAATTGCAACACCCTTTCTACCAAATCTACCAGATCTACCAATTCTATGAATATAGTTTTCATTATTATCTGGTAAATCATAATTAATAACTAAAGAAACTTGTTGAACATCAATACCTCTTGCTAATAAATCTGTACAAATCAAAATTCTTGATGAACCACTTCTAAATTCAGCCATAATCTTATCTCTATCTTGTTGAGACATATCGGAATGAATTGATGAAACAGTGAAATTTTCCTTTTGTAAATTTTCAGTTAATTCTTCAACTCTTCTTCTTGTATTACAGAAAATAACAGCTTGAGTAACGGAAATTGAATCATATAAATCAATTAAACACATTAATTTATATTCATCTTGTTCAACATTAACATAGAATTGTTTAATACCTTCTAAAGTTAATTCATCCTTCTTAACTAAGATTCTAACAGGATCTCTCATAAATTTAGTTGTAACATCTAAAACATCCCTTGGCATAGTTGCAGATAAAAGAACAGCTTGAGTAGTTTCTGGTAAATATTGGAAAACTTTGTAAATTTGTTCTTTGAAACCTTGTGATAACATTTCATCAGCTTCATCCATAATAAACATCTTAACATCTTTAGTTTTAAAGAAACCTCTTTCAATCATATCATAGACTCTACCTGGAGTACCAACAATAATTTGTGCACCACCTTTTAAAGCTTCAATATCTTCAGAAATTGAAGTACCACCAATACATGCATGGACGGTAACATCCATATGTAATGCAAGTGAAACAATAACTCTTTGAATTTGTAAAGCTAATTCTCTTGTTGGAGCCATAATTAAAGCTTGAGTTTTCTTTTGAGTTTCATCAATTCTTTGTAATGCAGAAATTGAGAAGGTTGCAGTCTTACCAGTACCAGATTGTGCTTGAGCAAGGACATCTCTACCTGAAACAATTGGTAAAATTGCCCTTTGTTGAATTGCTGATGGTGCTTCAAAACCTAAACCGAAAATACCTCTGACAATTTCAGTTTTCAAGTTCATTTGATCGAAAGTTGTTGCAACTTCGTCATAGTTGGTTTCAATGGTACCTTCTGGGGTAGTTAATGGCTTTTCTTCAGTTGACATTATACTGGGATGATAAATGAAAGAAATTAGAGGAAAAAAAGGAGGTTAAAAGTAATGAAATTAGAAATGCAACTGAAATTGATTTCAACTGCAAAATTTTGGAAAAAAAAATTAAAAATTAGCAAAAAAAAAAAAACCCAAAGCCGGGTAAGTTTTCTAAAAGTTTAACGTACGAAGTACTAATTTACATCAATTGTTTATAGATTTTATATTTTATATTTTATAATTACTTTAAGATTAAATGATAAACAAGACTAGGTTACACAGTTAATATATATAATTAACGGGAGTAAGACCAGACGTTGGAAATTAAACCATCTTGTTGAGCTAATCTGTTAATTTGATCATCAGATTCACCTCTTGATCTGATAAAACCTGATAATGCGTATAAGGTGTTAGAATCTGGGATTGCTCTACCTTCTTCATCGACATTAGCAATTGCAATTTGGACAGATGCATGATCCTTTGCCTTGATGATTCTGTTGGTTGCAGAACATTTTCTTGGAATGTATAATTCGACCTGTAATAAATGAGGTTTGAAAGATGATTAAATGTTAGTATTTTGAATGAAAAAAAAAGATAGGTAAAGTAATCAAAATGATTATCGATAATAGTAGAATAGAAATGGATGGTTATTAAATAATAATAATGAAATCAGGATATTGAAAATAACAATATTTTTTCTTCTTCTTTGAATAATTCTTTTAATGCAATAACGTGTCTATGATTTCAAATATAATAATTCAATAATTCAGTAAAAAGAATGCATATTTGTAATGAATGATAAAAATCAATATAATGCAATGTGAGTAAGGTGTAGGAGGTACAAAGGTCAATAATTCAATAGTTCAGTAGTAAGCAGTAGTAGGAGTAGTAGTAGTAATTCAATTCACTATTTCAGTATTATTTTCTAATTCACTGTATCAATAATTCATAAGGACAATATAAACGTACTAATTCACCCTTATCGTTTTCCATGTTGTTTGATTTGCGGTTTGTCTAGCAGAAGTACAACAGAATTTAGTTTGAACCTTCAATTAGAGATGAAAAATTAACATAGAGAGACACCTTTGAGAGAGAGAATTGCGGTGAGAGTACCAAGTGCGTGAGAAAGTGTAGATTTTGTGCATTATGTGCGGTGTAAGGGGGGAGGCTAACAACGCAGTCACAATGAAGAGAAAAAGGAAAAAGAAAAGAAAAGGACGCGCACATTAGGTTGTGCACCACAGGGAGAGTTGTCACAGTGCAACAGAGACTACTGTTGCGCACTATTCTGTAGATTACGTAATATTTTTCTCTTTTTTTTTCCCGAATAAACTCCGGCAAAATTAGAGGAAATAGGAGTTAAAAAAGTTAAAAGTTAAATTTATTTTAAGTAGAGAGAGAACGAGAGAACACACAATGTACTAATTGCTAATTGCTAATTGTTAATTGTACTAAGTGTTGTCTCGCGTTCTGATAAATTTCACTATAGGGTGTTCTGGTTGTTTTTGCTTAGGGGTTTTTTTAGTTTTTAAACAACCAGCTTGTGTCTGTCTCTTTTGGAAGGTTTTCCTTTTGATTCTTTTCCAATTCTTCTATGTATGGACTTGTCTTTTACTCATGTCCACCATCGATGATTCACATCTACAAGACGTTGGTCTCTGTGATGACCAATTCTACAAATCTTCCCTAAATCCTCTCGTTTACAAAGTTCGATCATATTTGCGTCCATTATTAGATGTAGAATTACCATTCTTACAATTTATTCAATCATTCCACAATTCTTTTTTAACATGGTATTTCCTATTAACTGCAAATGTCGGCTCTCATACATTCTATGTTTTGATCTTACCATTCCCTGTTTGGTTGGGTTGTTTACCTCTAAGTAGAGATTTAGTTATCGTTTTAGGTTTAGGTATTTATTACACTGGGTTTATAAAAGATTTATTATGCTTGCCAAGACCTCATTCTCCACCTTTGAAAAGGTTAACAATGAGTCATTATACTGCAAAGGAATATGGTTGTCCCTCATCACATTCTGCAAATGCTACCTCAGTTTGTATTGTTTTATTTTTTCATATTTTCAATAATGATTTAATCAAGGATTCAATTAAAGTAGGCTTATATTTTTCATTATTTGCTTATTGGTTTACAATCATCCTTGGTAGATTGTATTGTGGTATGCACGGTTTAGTTGATGTTACAATGGGTTCTATAATTGGTATATTTGCTGTTGTGTCAAGATTTTTAACACAACCTTATTGGGATAAATTATGTTTAACTCCAATCTTCCCATTGACTCCAATAATTTTAATCTCATGGTTTTACTTCCTAATTTATATTCATCCAATTCCACTTGAACCATGTCCATGTTATGAAGATTCAATTGCCTTTATCTCTGTTTTAGCGGGTCTGGATTTAGGCTATTGGTCCCTTTCAGCAGTTAATAAACCTTTAGAAATATTATCCGATACACATAATGCTTCTGCTATCTATAATTGGGATAAATCAGGAATCCTTTGGACTCTAGTCCGTATTTTAATTGGTATTGTTGTGGTTTTACTTTGGAGAGCAATTGCAAAACCATTATTTACAAAAATAATTCAAGTTTTAAGAAATGAGGAGCCTTCAAAATATGATAAGAATCTATGTTTTGCCTATATTTCAAGATATGATACAAAAATTATTGTTAAAACTATTGTATATTCAGGAATTCCAATAGTTGTTATATATTCAAAATTCATATTTGAATATTTAGATCTCTGATAAATCATAATATTTTTGTTTATTTATTTCAGTCACCTTTTCTACTTTTTAACATTTGTAAAAATAATTTAACATTCTCTAAGTTAATCTCTTTAAATTCATTAATATCATCATCATTATCATCACCAATACCACCGTGTTTCGCTACATTCTCCTTATGTTGTTTACTAGAATAATGTTCAGTTAATTTCAAACTATCTTTGAAACGTCGATTGCATAATCGACAATTGAACCAACTATTTTCAATACCAAATTTGTTATTATTATTGATATCTTGTATCTTCGTTTGTCTTAATAATCCATTCATTGTAAGATCATTTTTGTTGATTTCAATTTTAGATTTTTTCGTATCTTTATTTCGACTTTTCTCTTCATATTCTTCAACATTCCAAGTCCGGCGTCCATATTGATTCAATCCAGTACTCATTATATTCTATTTGTTGGTGAATGCAGTTATTAAGAAATTAACATAAATTATAAATGAAAAAAAAAAAAAACTAACAAGGAAAAAGATAAAATATAAAATCAAAATTGAAAATTATAGAAACGCGGTGTATAAAGTATAAAGTATAAAGGAATTAAGGATTACTAGAGAATACCCCCCTTTCTAAGTCATTTTACATTTTAGAACACTCCCATTCAACGACAATGCAGAGAACGCCATTATCAGAGAAATCAACAAACATCCAACCACAAAGATCACCAACCAAAAGATTGGAATCTCCCACAAAAACAACAAGTTTCAACACATCACCTACTAAAAAGTCACGTAAACAATCACACAAGGGCTTACCATTTACTATATTTCAAGACCCAGTATCAACAACAACATCATTATCCCCATCAACAAGTTCTTCTGATTTACGGAACGTCATTCCCAGTTTGTCAAACACTATTATTTCAGAAGGTAAAGAGAATGAAATACAATCAGATTATAAACCCATAATTACTAAAATAACTACCAATCGAAAGCCATTATCTGATAGAAATATCATTACTAACCCAGGATTTATACATAAGGGGAAGTTAACACCATTATCGAGTAAAAAACAATTGAATGAACCATGGTATTCATCAAATCCAGATATGAAATATATACCGAGTTTTATAACTCCATCAAAAAGACGTAAGATTAAATATATTACATCAATGGACGATGCGAATAATGTTGCTAACCGTATGAATTTATTGGAAAGATTGGAAGGTTTAGCTAAAGATGATTTAGATATTTCTCTTCGGAACAAAGACCATAAAGTTGATGAATTTTATATATATCGTGATTAAATTGATTCTATACAGCTTTCTTAAATTTACGTTATTTATTATTTATAGATATCCCCTTCGACTAAGTCAGTTAATAATTATAAGCCTTAATAATTAATTTGAATTTTTTTTTTAGAACGTCATGAAGGCTTTGTTAGCCCTTTGCAGAACAAAAACTAAAAACTGAAAACATTGATCAATGTAAGCCTTTATTATATAGGAATTACTTTCCACGTTTAAACAAATGGCTAGATTTTCACCATATATATATGCATGGGGTTTAGATAATCCCGCATATCATATTAGTACATTAACACAGGTATCTCAAATAGGATTGAAACATATAACAATTGGATTTTTAGTATGTGATAGATATAACGAGATAAAATCATGGAGGAACGAAATTGTTAAGAATCCAAATTTAGAAATTACATTAAGTTTAGGTGGTGCAACTGGATGTTTTTTAGATATTCGGAAATCAATCGATTCACAAGTTAATAAATTAATTAAATTATTAAATGAATTAAATATTAAAAAAATAGATTTAGATATTGAAGGTAAAATTCTTGAAAATTCATCAATGGTTGATAAATGGATTGAAATTATTTATAAGACTAACAATGTTTTAAATTTAGAAGTTTCATTAACATTACCAGTTGAATGGGATGGATTAGGGGATGACGCATTATCGACGATTCATAAATTTGAAAAATTTATCGATTTAAAGTTTATTAATTTAATGATGATGGATTTTTATACAAAATTAGAACCAAAATATCCTAATTGGTCATCTAAACATATTGAAATTTTGAAAATAGTTCATAAACAATTAAAATTTTGTAAATGGTCAAAGATTGGATATTGTCCAATGATTGGAGAAAATGATGATGGTACAAAATTTACAACTGAGGATTTATCCCGAGTTATTGATTTTATCAATTTTAAAGGTATCGGATTGGTAACCTTTTGGTCAATCAATAGAGATCAAATGGGTAATGGAGATTTGAATTTATTTTCTAATTGTCAAGTTAAAAATTTGGAATTTACAAACTTGTGTTTAAATAAATTAAATTAGCTATATATAAGAAGTTGTAATATAAATAAAAGTCCAAACACAGATTAACAAATTGGTTTAGTGTTTATACATTTAAGGGGGTTTTGTAGGTTCAAGGATGAGCCTCCATTAAATAAGGCGTGCTTTGAATTTTTTCTTCTAGTTTTGGGAGATAATAGAAATTAACGATATGCTATACTTATTAAAGCATTTTATTTAACAATTATATATATATATACAAGTTACATGAATAATTTAAATTTTAATAATCTATTTAGTCAGTTCCTTCAATCTATTAATAACATCAAGATCAGATTCACCAAATTCTCTAATTGGTTGGTTTAATTTTCTAAGCTTAAATTGAGCTTTAACGATAGCGGATGAATTTTCATCAATTTGATCAGGTAAAGTATGAAGAAGATTTGAAGTTTCTAAAACAGGTTTTGGATTTTGTTCCTTTTTATCATCAACTGATATAATTAAAGGATCTAATTTTGTCAATTTATTAATGTATTTAACCTTATCAACAGTATCAAAATATTCAACAATATCAGATGATTTTTCATTATCATTTGAAATTAACAAAGTATCATTATTTGAAATATTTTGTTCAAATTTGATTGCTTCTTTAATATTTGGTGGATAATTAAGTATAATAAATCTACCAATATGATAATTTGTTTCCTTTATTTTAATAATCTCATCATTTACAATTTGAGTGAAAATTCCAGGTTTTAATCTATAAGTAAAATTATATTTAAAAGTTGAAGAATTTTCATCGATTGATTCAAAAGTTTGATTTAATAAGATATTATATTTACGAGAATTATTTGAAATTTGATCCTCAATTAATTGATTTAAATCAATTATACCAACATTCTCAACACCACCTAATTTATCAACGACTTGGTTAATAATCTTTGAATTATTAGAAGTATATGGGATAAGATAACATTCTTCATTATTTTCTAAAGTTAAATGTTTCTTTTGAATTTCATTAATATATTTATTCCATTCATCTTCAGTGAAAGTTTTCTTATATTTATCCAAATTTTTTGAATGATCTTGTTCCTTAATACGTTGCATAACTGTTGCATAGACCATTGTACCAAATACACCAACTAACAAAAACCATTTAAATTCGATTCTGTCTTCAACACGTTTGGAGGATGCAAAACGTACATGACGGAAGGAATGACGAAGGGGAGTAATAGGTTTGATTGCACGTAAAGGTGTTAATCTAAACATTGTGTTATATCGAAAGAGATATCTACAGGAGAGGTGAAAGAATAATGAATAACCGATATTGGATAATATGGATTGATAATGGTGTTATTTCAAACCCCATGAATTGATTTTTCATTTTCCAAATTATTTTTTCATTTTTCATGTTAAGAAAATTGAAAATTGTGAAAAATAAAAAAATAATTTGGAAAATGAAAAAACTCACGAAAATGGACGAAGTAAGAGAGAGTTTTTGAAGGTTTGGTACTTGTGGATGTATATAGACACACCACTTGAACGTCTCTCTGAATACCCACCATGTCACTCGTATCGCTAGCAAACGTATGTGCACATTTACAAAACGTATCCAGATCGAAATCTCCGTTGGCAAGTATACCATATTCTAGATTGCATTTACAGATTGGTCTCGGATTGTACAAGGAAGGATTTATTTCAACATTACAAAGAGGATCTATCAATGGACCTGATTTACAACCCGTGGAGGTCACACCGGATAACGTATCCACTAGAAGGTTATGGTTAGGCATGAAATACAGAAACGGTAAACCAGTTTTGAATAAATTCCAACTCATTTCGAAACCTAATAGAAGGGTGTATGCGAATATTGAAGAATTGAAGAAATTTGCTAGTGGTGAAAGGTTCAGATTTGTCAAACCTTTGATGCCTGGTGAGATTGTGTTTATTAGACCAAGGGGTACAAAGGAAGTTATCAATCTACATGAAGCGATTAAAAAGCACATCGAAGGTGAATTGTTGTGTAGGGTGTATTGAACTAGGGCCGATTGTCTTGTATATACTGTATAAAAGCTGAATAAAAGAAATTTCTCGAGAATAGTTACCCAATGCGGAAGGTGTGAATTTCACTGTCGTCTTAAGTGTTGTACTGTACCTTCTTTCTAAGAGTTGAGTCACCACCTCTCCTACTTAGACAACCCACTTAGACACCCCACCCCATGCAACCAAAGAGTGTCCGCCCTAAGAAGACACGGCCGACGACCGTACCCGCCTTCCCCACTAAAGCCAAAGACTTACTCAAACCCGCCCCCGTCGTTCTCCCCCACGGCTTCACCTCACTGGGCACCCACTGTGTGCGTAGACCGCCCCCTCTCCCCTCCACAACTGACACCGACGGCCCTCCAACGCCCCTCAAAGTGCTCGCCCTCGACATGGACGACACCGTCATCAAAACCGCGTCCGGCTGGAAGTTCAGCAACACGCCCACCGACTGGCAATGGTGGGTCCCACAGGTGCCCACGAAGCTCCAGCAATGGGTTGCTCGGTCGCCCCACCACGTTGTCGCCCTCTTCACCAACCAGGGGTCAGTTACCAACCCGCCCATGGGGCCACTCTCGAAGTCCTTGGGCAACCTCGTTGAGAAACTCCACCTCATTCTCTCCTCCGACGAACTCAACGGGCTCCCCATCGCCGCCTACGCCTCAACCATCAATTCCGCCAAGGCGAAACGCATGAAACTTGGCTCCTCTGACGCCGTCCATGGGCATTTCCGTAAACCGGGGCCTGGGATGTTTCACCAGTTTATAGAGGATTGTGGTGGCGCCCAGGCGGTTTCCCTCGAGGAATCGCTCTTTGTGGGCGATGCCGCTGGGAGACCCAAAGATTTCAGTGATTCCGACAAAGTGTTCGCCCAGGCCGTCGGTCTCAAATTTCTCACGCCTGAAGAGTTTTTCCAATGTGACGAGTAATAAATAATACGGAAATTTATTCACATGGAGTGTGGATCTAATAATATTACATGTAGATCTGTGTAACTGAAATATCCTCTAATCTACATTTAATTACTTCCTTACTTGCAGTCTTTCTCTTTCTTTTATTCCACCACCACCACCACCACCACCACCACACATGTCTCTCCCTCACACCTTCAACGAACCTGTTCCTCTCGCAATCATCGGTGGTACAGGATTATACAAACTCGATTCTCTTGTTCCTGTTGCAAAATTAACAATAGCCACACCTTGGGGCCATCCATCATCTCCAATTACAATTTCTAAAACATCCACTGGTTTACCTATTGCTTTCCTTTCAAGACATGGTCCAAATCATGATCTATTACCATCCGATGTACCAAATCAGGCAAATATCGCAGCTTTGAAATCTTTAGGTGTTAAAGTTATTATTGCATTTAGTGCAGTTGGTTCATTACAGGAACATATTAAACCAAGAGATTTTGTTATACCTAATCAAATCATCGATAGAACTAAAGGTATCAGAAAATCAACTTTTTTCGAAAAGGGATTTGTTGCTCATGCAGGTTTTGGTGATCCATTTGATAATAAAATTGGTAATATAATTGCTGAATCTTGTAATAATTCTTTAGTTAATGAAGATGGTATCGTTGATTGTAAACATAGATTACATAGCAAATCAACTGATGGTGATGATATTACTTTGATTTGTATGGAAGGTCCAGCATTTAGTACTCGTGCTGAATCAAAATTATATAAATCTTGGGGTGGTTCAATTATTAACATGTCATGTGTTCCTGAATCAAAATTGGCAAGGGAAGCTGAAATTTCTTATCAAATGATTTGTATGTCAACAGATTATGATGCTTGGAGGGATGAGGAAGAGGCAGTTACCGTTGAAACCGTTGTTGCCAATCTAATGGCCAATTCTAAAAATGCTCATATCATTTCTGAAAAATTGATTGCTGTTTTAGAACCTTTAATTAAAGATGGCTCAATTGGTAATGATTTATTAGGTTCAATGAAATTCGCCGTTTCTACAAAGGAAGGTTCAAGGGATGCCGATGTTTTGAAAAAAATGCATTATTTATTCCCAAATTATTGGTCCCAATAGACGAATATTAGAAAAAAATAAAGACTTTTAGAATTAAATATATAATATTTATATAAAAAAACTTAATTAAATTTCAATTTATTCCAATTATTATTATTATTATTATTATTTCTATTAATACTCCTATCAATATCTAACCCACTAAATGATCCCATTATATCATTCAATTGATTACTATCAGGAACCGTAACTAATTTTGGCGTTTCCTCTAAATTTGGAATAATCCTCACATTATCTATATCCTCATTATCATCATCATTTTCAGGTTCCTCGATTTCTAATCCTAATATTTTCCTTTGTCCCTTAGACAATGGTAAATCTAGACATTTATCTTGTGGTTTTAATAATTTATAAATACTTGTAATTGTCATTATTATTATTACTAATGTAATTAAATTTTCCAAATATGATCCAATCACCATTATATTTTCAAAATTCAAATACCCAATCAATTTATGGATATTGAAAATTGAAATATTGTCAGTATTCGAATTGTTAATGTTATTCTGATTTAAATTAATTAATATTTTTTTCAATAATTTTGAATTTTTGAAAATAATTAATTTAATAACAGTTTTCAAAAACTTATAAATAAATGAAAATAATAAAATAAACAACAATTTTTTAAATTCTAAATCTTTGTGAATTATCCTATTTAATGCTTTAATAAAATATGGATTCTTCAAATCATTTGAAGTTGTATAGTTAACTGTTTTACCTTTATTAACTTTAATATCATCTCTGTTTGATATCGTCATACCAATATTTTGTAAATTTGTATTTGTTTGTCGAATTTGATGATTGTTAAATATAGAATTCAAATAAATCGAATTATTTTCTTCATTATTATAATTTTTATTATTAGATTTTAAATTTTCATTGAATTTTCTTTCATGTTCCTTTATCTTTAAATTTAATAATGTCTTTGCATCTAATGTTGATACATTGATACCATTATTATTTTTATTTTCATATACACCGGATGATTTGAATGGAGATTCAATTAATGATTTTAATGAGATATTTGATGGTATATTCAAATTATTATTTGATAAATTAGGTAATTTGTTGAATGAATTATTAGCTGAATTCTCATATTCATCTACATATGATGAATTGATATTTGCAGTAATTCGATTTTTAGTACGATTTGGTGATTGTGTAATTGAATTATTGAAAAAGGATGTTGATGATGTATTGAACGACATTGGAAAATGTTGGTTTCGTGACTACTATTTAATGTTATTCTTTGTAGTCCTTTGCATTCTTACATTATGCTCTGTGAGTTTTCACTTTGTCATGTTTGAGAAATAGATTTTTTTTTTCTTACTTTCAAAAAACGACGCGTCGGTATGGCTCACATTTGACCTTATCCCTTCAGACCCTTCTAATGCTTTGGCTTACCCGTTAGCAAAATTAATGCTTCATTTTGCATCTTCTATGCTGTAACACGGAATTTAATCCTTCCCATGCGATTTTGTAATTCACAATTCTCCTACTGTATCGACAAATAAATTGAACTTTTTTTTTGATTTTTTCATACCCGTTTTGTCTAATAAATTATATCTAGATATATTTGTATTATAAAATTAAAAATGTAGAACTAAAAAAATAAGGACATCAAAACTATCCTTATGTAAAGTATATATAAAAAAATAAAATTAAATTTAATGTATAAATTTCTTTCAGCATTATAAGAAACTAGCTTATAATGCATATCTAAAACCATGATTTTCTTTATCAGTGTAATCTTGGAAACCTTTCAATACTGCATCTGCTTCAGATTCTGGAGTTGGAACACCATATAATTTATCCCTTTTCCTGTTTTCCCACATAAGTGCAAATCTATAACAAATACCAAGGGCAATCATACCACCATAAGAAATACATAATCCAATAATACCAGAATGATATCTTGGTGCTTGCCTTGCAAAAAAGATATTTGCACCAATGATATTTCCAGAGGCATAAAATGTAAACCATAAACCAGCTGAAATCATTTTCTTAGTTGCACCTGCAACATTGGCAGTCAAGAAAATCCAACATAAAATAACAGGTCCACCAATTAAATATTGTAACCATGCACATCCAACTAATGCCCATTTATGATGTAAAGGAATTGTTGCAATACCAATTAAACCAGCTAAACTTGGTATACATAATAAAACAAAAATAATACATCTTGTATTTTTAACTAAAACGGCAATTATACCAGCTGTGAAAATAACTGAAAATTCAATTGCACCTGTTGGCATTTGTAAAATTGTTGCCTGTGTTGATGTAAAACCAAATCCTTTAATAAGTGCAGATTGGAAATTAGAACATCCACCATTAATAACACCACAGGCAAGACCAACAATAGTATAAAACCAAACTTTATAATCTAATAAAGCTTCATAAATTTGATACTTTTTATACTTTTTATTTTTAATACCCATCATATTTTCAGAAACTCTTTTAACTGCAACTAATTTTTCTCTATCATCTAAAAATCTTGCATTCATTGGAGTATCTGGACATAAATAAAGGAAAAATGCTGACCAGACTAAATTAATTAAACCAATTGTTAAAAAGATTAATTTCCATGGTTTTAATGATGAATGAGTTGCATGTCCTAAACCATATGATAAAATTGCTCCAAGCATTGTTGCAATACCATTGAATGATAAGAAACAACACATTCTCAAAGGTTGTTCTGATTTTTTATAAAACATTTGATTTAATGCCATACATGATGGTGAAATACAACTCTCTAAAACTCCCAATAAAAATCTAATAACTAACATACCTGCATAATTTTTTGCCCCAATATGTGCAATCAATAAAATTGCCCAAATGAAAATCATACAACCTGTAAATTTTGCGATTGGAAGTCTTTGAATAAGATAATTTGCTGGAATTGCACCTGCAATATAACCAAAATTGAAAATTGCTGCAACCCAAGAATATTTTTGACCTTTTAATCCTAAATCTGGAATCAATGTATAAGCTGCTGCATAATTTAAGGATAACTTATCTAAAAATTGTAATGTATAAGTAAAGCAAATGATCGGCATTAACCACATATCAATTTTTCTTCTAACGACCGAATCTAATTTCTCAATTTCTTCTTGTGTTAAATCGTCAGCTTCTTGTAAATAATCTAAACCGACAGCACCATCAACCTCCAAGAATTTTTCTTTATCATGATCTTGTTCAGTCAAAGAGGTAGATTCAACATTAATAAATGCCTTTTCCTTCGCAATACTATCAGTACTGGAAGCTTTATCGTTTTCAGTAACACTAGTCATTTTAACTTGTCTGTGTTATTTAAAGAAAGGAGGGAAGGAGAACTTGATCCAAAGTTGCGACAATAGGGAGATAGCTATCCTTATTTATAAAGCAAAACCTTATCTTCTAACGAATGACTTTTAACAAGGAAATTTAATATTCGGAACTGAATAAGTTTTATCATATATTGTTATCGATTAGAATCGACAACGCTTATCACGTCAGAAATTTCCTAATTGGGATATAGTTTCGGTTGAAACGCAACGGTAGGAGGGAATTGGAAATTCTCAATTTTCTCAACCGAGAGCGGTTTCCGTTTTTTTCTTGTAATTTCTAAGCACCGACTATGTTGCTACTTTCTAGGGTCTTCCTTTAGATGATAGGTACGGAGTCCCATCCCGCTAGTAGATTATTCAAATATTTAAAATTACTTATCTAAATTCTTTTGAACTTATCTGCCCAATCTTTCATAACATCATCTATTAATACATTTATGTTATCTAAACATGCAACCACAATAATAGATTAGGTTGGTAAATTTTATGCTAGATCTTTATCCCTTGAAATTTCCCCTTTTCGGAAGAGCACCATACTTAAAATTGAAATTTGAGAACTTGAGCATATAGAATATTTTTAATTTTTTATCCAGCTTATCTACCAGGTTACTTGATTTATACATCTTCAATTCTTGTTATCTTACCTATATGTTGTTTAAGAATGCTACTATGCTTTTCTTATTCAATTTTCTTAGCAGTTAATATATATGATTAGTTTCAATTATTTGACTACTGCATTGTAGATGATATAAATTTCTAGTTCTTTGCTACAATTAATTTTACCTTAATTTAATACACCAGTATCATATAGTTATTCGCTTGATGTAAATCGATCATCAAGCTATGAGATTAACTTTCTACCTTGCAGTCTGCTGATGAAATAGCCAACATCAGGTTATGTTTTGAAAATCAAGCACATATATAACGTTGCTAACTATGTATAGATACTACCGTACACCCTTCAACATGATTTGGTAAAACCAGCGCAAATAATATTAAATTCCTAAAATGGCATAGTGATGACATACAGGAAAGATGAAATTTTGAATCAGAAGATGGTTTTCGGTGTTTACCTTTTTCCCAAATAGGCATCCGCCAGCCTCCACAAATTAATTCAGGTTAGGTGAGCATACTACAATTCTTAACATTTAACTATATTTTAGACATATTCAAACACTGAAAAACTGTAGGTATATACTAGAAGCTAAATAGATATGGATTATAAAAAATCCTGTTATGATAGCAATAAAAGCCAATACAATATAAGCATTTGAAAAATGAACTGTAAGTAATTAAGCCAAATTTGGTAATTTTAAAATATTGGTGAAATATTCTGTTTTGATTTCATTGTCTGCCCCCAGCCACTTGACATTTTTCTTTTAGTTATTCTTTTTTAGGTATATCCACAATGTACTTTCCTGATTATAGTACTGGTGTTCTGTTCTTCTATTCTTTCTTTTTCTTTTCCTTTTCTTTCTTCTAAACTACCTATTCGTTTCTTGCTCTGTTTTATTCTTTCAATCCTATATTCTGATAATTACATTCGTTAAACATTAAATACATTGAATAAATCAAACTCTGTTCTGAAAATTCTATTTCTTATATTCTGTTGTTTAACATTATTTAAATACAGATCAATCATCCCAAAATAGTCTAGAAAAAACCCACCAGATTCTTTCTCATTTCCTTCTCATGTTAACATTAAATTTAAATTCAAGTTCAAGTAAGAATATTAATCCATTTATTGAATCTACATTTGATAAAAATTCTTCTTATACAATGCCAAGAACTTATTCAAATTCACCAACTCAAAGTATTGATAGGAAAAGAAAATCTGACATTAATAACGATTCACTAATTACACCTCCAAGATCTAAAAAATTTAAATCTGCTCCAACCTCTCCAACCTCAATTTTATTGAATTCATCAATTTATGAAACTCCAAAAACTCCTTCATTGGCTAATCTATCAAAAGATTATTTAATCAATAATAATCATAAATCATCAAACTATTTAATTTCATCAGATAATTTAAATACTCATGATGTTACACCACCACAATCTGTCAATGTATCACCTAAAGCGGCAGCAATTCCACTTCCAGGTACAATTTTTAAAATATCCAATAATTTGAATAGAATAAAGAATAATCAGAATAATATGTATCTATATCCAGATACATGTTATCCATTTAATATATCCGGAAATCCAACATCAATTTCCAAACCTAATGTCAAATTGGATAATTGGAGAAACGCATGCAATAGTAAAATTAGGCATGAAAATCATAGTTGTATGAAAACTTTGAATAAAATCAATGAAAATATTGAAAAAAATTCAAACGAATCATTGAACAAAATTAAATTAAATACTCCAACAATTAATAACGATAAACTTTTTCCAAAGTTTAATGAAATAAACAATTATGTTAATCAAGGCATTAATTATCCACATCTTAATACAGTTAAAGAGGTTGATTATGAAGCAGAAGCAAGACTTTTATTATCATTAAAGAACAACATCAATAGTACCAACAACAACAACAACAATAATAATAAAAAGAAGAAAATTCAAAATTATCCATTGCAAGATGTTAGAAACAATAATAAATATCAATTACCATCAATTAAAGAAATAATCAAATTGACACCATTTGATAAGTCTACGATCCATCCAAATGGTTTAACATTAGAAGAAACTGAAGATTTCAAAAATTCAGATTCTCTTGGTATTTTATTAGATAAAAATTCAGATAAATTTTTCAATGGTTGTAAAATTAAATATGGCAATTCAATCATTGAACATCAAAACAACATTTTCAATAATTATTATAACCAAGTATATTATAATTATAATTCTTCAAGTTTAATGAATTATAATTTACAATATGGCCTGTATTCGAATTTTAAGCCCGTTTCAACACCTGTTTCACCTCCAACTATGCATTATTCACAACAAACACAGCAAATATCCAATTTTCCAATCACAAATACAGTTACAGTTCCAAATGCAGAGATCAATATAGCCGCAAATTCCAATTATAACAATGCATTTAATGATTTGAATAAACAAGTAAATGAATTAATTTCATCATCTGATGATGAGTTAAAAGATATTAAAAAATATCAAACTAAATTCAATTCTAACCCATTAAAAGTTAATAAAACTAGAAGAAAATCATCAGTATCTTCTGTTTCTAAAATAAGTAAACCTAAGAAATCATTGTTATTATCATCAACAGCAACCGGAACCGCATCAAAACCAAAATCAAGATCCAAATCAAAATCTAATTCAAGCTCAAGGTCATCAAGCAGAAAATCTTCAAATGGTAAAATTAGATCTATGTCGAATCAGACTATAGACAATCAAGAAACCATGAAGATCAAAACTAGATCATCATCTCAAAACAATGATGAGAATATAGCAAATGTTCAGACTGCAGACATAACAGCAACTGCGTCAATTGAATCAACACCAAAGAATGATAATAGTTTGAATAATGATGAAATTTTAATTGGTAATGGTAGTGGTGAAAATGGTTTAGGTATTTCGATCAGACATGAATTAGTGAATAATTATTCCTATGATCAACAACAACATGAGAGAAATCCAACAAATACAAAACATAAAATGCATTCACATTCAAATCCATCAAAACTGAAGAAATGTATTTCATGTAAGTCAACTACCGCACCATGTTGGAGACCTTCATGGTCACCAGAAGCTGGACAATTATGTAACTCCTGTGGATTAAGATATAGAAAGATCAAGGCAAGATGTCTCAATCCTGAATGTTTGGTTGTGCCAACCAAGGGTGATTGGTCATCGATTTTGAAAAGAGGTAAGGTACTGTTAGATGTACTTGATGAATCCAACAATGTTGTTGGACAATCGTTAAGCTACAGATGTTTACAATGTGATCATGCGATTCAGGTATTGAAATAGATTGATCCAAATGGAAGTCGGATATGTTATTTCTCTGTGTGTATTAGGTATTAGGTATATAGTGTAATTTTATAAGTTGAAAATTGGTTTGTGTATTAGAAAATTGAAAAATTGAAAAAATAAAAAATATAAGTACTGTAACCGCGGTGTTCATTCGTGAATCCAAAATGGGAAACTCCTAGAAGGCTAAACATTAGACATTAAACATTAATTTATATGGCAACATGAATTGAAAGGAAATAACTTCACCATTTCTGTTTTAGGATGTGTGTAGAGGTGATATAGAAGTAGGACTTATATATATGGTGTTTTCTGGTTGTAGGTGATCTCTGTTTGATTTCTTGATGTTTTTGCACCTGTGGGATACCATCTGTTGTGTACAGAAAATGCACTGTCGGTGTCCCTTGCCGTTTTCGGATACAGATTAAAATTTTCTGGAAATTTTTTTTTTTCAGCTATAGGTCTATTGTTAGAATAATATTAATTGCTATATATAAAGTTATAACGCAAAAAAGAATTTTCACTTCGACAGAAAAATATATAGATTGGTTAAAGGAGGATTCCCAGTTTCATAGCTTTTGAGTTCATCTTTTCTTTGAGTTTCCTTCACCATTTTCGTTGTTCAACCAATATTGTAATTAGATGTTTAAATCTCTTGCGTCAAGGTTCAAAATGTCATCATCAATGCAATCAGTGATGGTCAATACCAATCTTCCAGGGATTCCAACATATCCTTTAACACCATCACCATCTGTTGAATCAATTAACAAATCAACTTCTGTCAATCAATCTATTTATGAAAAAATTGAATTGTTAAATAATGAAAATTTAATTTCGAATTTTCAAATTGAAAATAGACCTTTTTATGTTGTAGATTTTGGGGAATTAAGAAGACAATTAAATTTTTGGAATTCAAAATTACCATTTATTAAACCATATTTTGCAGTTAAATGTAATCCAAATTTTAATTTTATTAAATTTTTAATTTTAAATTATGGTAATAATATTGGTTTTGATTGTGCATCATTAAATGAAATTCAATTAGTTTTAAATGCTTATCAAGAATTAGGAATTCAACCAAATTTAAATAATTTAATTTATGCAAATCCAATTAAACCAATCTCTCATTTGAAATTTGCTAATTCAAATAATATTAATTTAACTACTGTTGATTCTATTGAAGAAATTGAAAAATTGAAAAGTTTTACAAATGGTGAAATGAATGTCTTAATTAGAATCACAACTGATGATTCAACTGCTACATGTCCATTAAGTATTAAATTTGGTGCTGATCTTTTATATTCTAAAAAAATTGTCAATCATTGTATTTTAAATAATATTAAAGTTAGAGGTATTGCATTTCATGTTGGATCTGGATTCAAAGATTCAAATACTTTAATTAAGGCAATTGATGATTCAAAGAATTTATGGGATTATATCAATTCAAACCAATCTGAACAATGTGATATTTTAGATATTGGTGGAGGATTTAGTAAGGATAATTTTATTGAACCATCAAATATTTTAAATTTAAAATTAAATGAATATTATGGTCAATTAATTAATGAAAATAGGATTCAAATTATTTCTGAATTAGGTAGATTTTTAACTGCCACTTGTTTTACACTTGTTACTAACGTTATTGGTACACGTCATGAATTAGAGACTAATAAAGTTAGAGTTTATTTAAATGATGGATTATATGGTAATTTGAATTGTATTTTATATGATCATCAAGAGGTTGAACCATTAGTTATAACTTCAAATGGTAAATATGTCTTTGAATCATCACCAAATAGAATTAACAATAAACAATATTCAATTTGGGGCCCAACATGTGATGGATTAGATTGTATTAAATCCATTACTTCATTATCACATGAAGTTGAAACTGGTGATTGGATTGGATTTAAAAATGCCGGTGCTTATACTAATGCAGCAGCTACAACATTTAATGGATTTACAAATGATTTTGAATATATTTATATCGATACAGAAGAAAATATATGACATAATTAATCAGTTGTTCCATCCTCTCTTTTGCCTTAAAGATGAATCTGATGATTCATCACCGGATTCACGTCTTGATCTTTTCACACCAACTGAATTAAAACCGCCAATCATTTCAACATCCATACCTCCACTATTACCCATTGTATCCAATTCTAATTTTAAGTCATATTCATCATCATCTCCATAACCATTTTGTGAGAGCTTTATTATTTCCGTATCTGGAGTGTTGCTTAGTCTCCGGCTAATTGGTAGTTGTTGTGGAAGATAATTTGAAGATGAAGATGATGAAGATGAAGATGATGTCGTTATCGTTATATTTGTATTTTTTATAGTATTTAGATATTTAATCATATTTTTCGATAATTCAATACCTTTAGTAATGGATTCATTTACAAAATACATTGATTGTAAAGGTGTCAAATTGGAATATCCTTGGAAAATACCCTGTGATAATGGTTGTGGTGGGAATCTCTGTAATGGATAAATAATTAAATCATCCAAAATTGATAATTTTGTCAGATTATCAATTATTTTGGTATTTTCGATATTCAGATATGAGATTGAAAAACATAATCCTTCATCATTCAATATATATTGAGGATATATATTATTCAAAGTTGAATTTGTCGGTAGTTTTATAATGATATTTTCTGCAAGTAAATATATTTCACATATTGATTCTATTATAAATGTATTCTCATTAGTTTGATGATATTGGAAATTCAATTCTGAAAGTGATGTCTTTGGTATATTTAAACAATCAATCCCATGAGGAGTTTCAAATGGTAAACTTAGACATATACTCATTGTATTTGGATCATATTTACAGTTTAAAAATTGTATATTCCAAGTATTGGATGCATATCTGAGTAGGTATTTATCACATGTAGCGATAGATGAGTATAATTGTGGTGAGGTTCGGGTATAAGTTGACAATAATTCTGTATTCTCAACAGTTGGCCATTCGTGAATGATTCTCGCCATCTA
Organism: Pichia rugopelliculosa; assembly: GCA_030570335.1. Lineage (NCBI taxonomy): Eukaryota > Fungi > Ascomycota > Pichiomycetes > Pichiales > Pichiaceae > Pichia > Pichia rugopelliculosa. The sequence continues at coordinate 17,579 of JAJLVQ010000040.1, read as the reverse complement.
TATTAGCTAGATAATGAATGTTTAAAGAGTTAGCTAATTTGAAGGTATAACATATTTTAAGTTATACATATAAATATTATTCTGTGAAATTTGTCAAATTTGATGTGAAAAATCGTTGTTCTGTTACGTAAGCAGGCCGGTTGCCTATTTGGGCATTGTCCCAAAAGGGTTCGACCGACCGTTTTTTTTCCCTCTCTACAGCATAGTTTATTGTTTATTCTATAGTATATTGTATACGGTCTTAATTCTTAATGGTGGTTTTCGCTCGACGCCATGTAGTGTGTGTCGTTTTTAGTTAGTTTTATATTCGATTTGTATATTTGGGTTTTTCTTTCATTTACAGATATCCCCTTGCTTTGATACACAACTACAATGAAGTCTATCAAGTGTGTTGTTGTCGGTGATGGTGCCGTCGGTAAAACTTCTCTTTTGATCTCATATACAACAAACCAATTTCCAGAGGAATATGTCCCAACGGTTTTCGATAATTATTCAGCAAATGTAATGGTTGGCGATGAAAAGGTAACCATCAATCTTTGGGATACTGCAGGTCAGGAAGAATATGATAGATTAAGACCTTTATCATATACTCAAACAGATATTTTCCTTATTTGTTTCTCCGTTGTTGAACCTTCATCATTTCAAAACGTTGAATCTAAATGGATGCCAGAAATTAGACACCATACTCCAAAGGATACTAAAATTCTTTTAATTGGTACAAAGGCTGATTTAAAGGATGATCCTCATGCTTTAGATGAATTAGATGAACAAGGTTTAAAACCAATCACCAAACAGGAAGCAGTAGATTTGGCAAAATCTTTAGACTTTGTTGGTTATTTAGAATGTTCTGCAGCTTCTCAAAAGGGTGTTAGAGAAGTGTTTGATTGTGCAATCAAATCTGTTATTACAGCAGATGAAATGGAACCAGAAACTGCTCCAGCTAATCAATCCACTATGGTTCCACCGTCTGAAACTCCAGCAGCGTCAGAACCAGCTAAACAAGGTAAACAACCACAACTACAAACACAACAGCAACAACAAAAACCATCAAAACAAACCCCAAAGACTCATATTCCAGCAAAAAAAATCAAGAAGTCAAAGAAATGTGTTATTCTTTGATTCCATATTCCTTTAGATTGTACAATTATCTTTATGAATTTCTTTATGAATTTCTTCTTTATTAATTACTTTTTATTGTTTACTTCTCTTTATCTTCAATAGACTTTTATTATTTCCTTTTTATCACTTTTTTTTTTAATTACAAATTTTGATTATTATTTATTATTTCTTATTTCTTATACATAAAATTTCATAATCCTAACATCTTCGCCCTGTCTGGGTGCACACCTCCTTCAGTGACATCTTCTCCATTGGCTTTGGCCTTTTCAGCATCTGCCCTTGCCTTTTTATCCTTTTCAACTTGCAATCTAGTTAAACGTTCCTGTTCTAATTTTTCATTCTTTGCTTTGATTTTTTCAACTCTATCCTTAGAATTACCACCACCACCAGCAGTTAATTCCACATTAATTTTTCTCCCTCCTAATAAACTTTTATGTAATCTTAATGCAATATCCATTAACCTTTTACTTTCTTTAGGATCTTCATTCTTATATTCAATAAATGCACATCCTTTATCAGTTCTTATTCTAATTGAAGTTGGTTTACAATTTTTAAAATGTTGATTGAGTTCTTCGTCTGTTATTTTAAATGGTAAATTACCAACAAATAAAATGAATCTAGGTCCACTATTTTCAGTTTCTTTATTACTACCTTTTCCTTTTTTACCTCTTCTTGTTTTTCTCTTTTTCTTAGGTGGTAAATTTGCCTCTTCTTCTGCCTTTTTGATAGCCTCTTCCTTGGCTAACTTTTCTTCCTCAAGCTTACGTTTCTTTTCATTTTCTTTGGATTCTTCAAATTCTTTTAATTCATCTGCTGCATTGTTTGACGTTTTTGCCTTGAACTTTAATGCTTTAAGTTGTTTTTTACTTAGCTTCTGTACTGTAGCCACTGAAGATTCTGTATCCGACATATTGGTTTAATCAATAATCTCTATGAAATAGTTAAAAAAAAACACAAAACTAAACTTATTAATGATATATTGAAAAAAAAATAGAAAAAAAAATTATAAAAATTATCAAGATGAAAAGTTTACCGCGCCTTGTTTTTCATACATTGGCATGGCATGAATAATTGGTGTAATTTGTGTATTTATCTAACTTCCCTTCTTTTCAACAAAAGTCAACTAAAGAAACAGTGTATGTAATGGCTAGAAAGGTAGCTATAAATCTAAATCAAAGAACAGTACAAAACAATCGTGGTCGAGGAAGAGGACGTGGAAGAGGTAGAGGTAGAAGTAAAGAAATTTTTAATAATTCTTTAATTGACAATAATACTAATATATTATCAAAAAATAACGAACATGCAACCATTGAAGATTCAAATAATAAAGAAAATATTATAACTAATAATTTAACAACTATATCAAATCATGATCAATCTATACAATTAATTCAACAAGAATCGAAAATACGAACAGAGTCAGAGGAAATATCATCAACTACAGAAAAATCAACACAAAATATAGAAACGACATTGGAATCATCAAACATATTAAAGCGATCATATGATGAAATGGAACTTGTGGAATCATTGGAATCACCAGCTTCAATATCCAATGAAATCTTGCAAATAATGGGATTTGTTGAATTTAGTTCAACTAAGAATAAACATGTTAAAGGCACTGACTGTTATGGCATAAATTTCAAATCCAAAACCGAATATAGACAATATATTAATAGAAATGGAGGCTCAAATAGAACTTTATCTCCCACTAGAGGCGACAGAAAAAAATCAAAGAAGATTAAAATTTCTTTAAAGAAAGTTTAACTGTTTTTTTCGTCCCATGTATTGACAATCTTATTCCAAGTTTATATAACAGCACAATTTTTTTTTTTTTTGCTTTGAAATATTTTTCAAGTTTTTTAAAATGAAATAAAATAACTTCTAATACTTCTAGAAAATTTAGATTCTGTTTTAATATGATCTGATAGCTTTGAGTTAATAAATTCAAATTCTTTCAATTCTTTATTAACCTTTTTCAACTTTTTTATGGAAGTTTTTCTTTTAACTCTTAATGAATTGCCAAAAGTTTTAAAAAAATTTGATCTATTTGTCGAATCGTTCAAATCTTTTTCTGTTGTATAGGTATCATGGATAGCATTTGGAGTATCTTTTTTTATTGATACAATATCGGCATCTACCTTAGGAATTCCTATAATTTGATCAATTTTATTCCCAACATTTTCCTGAGATTTTGAATTAGAATTTTCTCCAGGACATGCTTTGTCTTCATTTTCGTTAGCTTCATTAACAATGCAATTGGAATTTTCAGCTTCAGTTTCAAACAATTGACATATGCCAAATTCCGTACCAGGCTTTAAGTTTTCATTACTTCTATGAATATTATCTATTGTTTTCCCGTATGATTCATCGACTTCCTTATCAATGCCGTTTATGTCTTCATTTAGAATTTCATCTTCCATAATTTTATCATTCAAAATGAAAAATTGCTGTACATCATGCTCATCACCAATAAAATCATCAGAATCATCATCTTCATCTTCATTGTTTGAATGCTCATCATCAGCAATATCATCATCTGAATTTCTAATTTGTTCATCGTTTCCTATTTCATTTCTGGTATCATTAACAACAGTATAAGAACGATAAATTTGATAAACAACGGATCTAAGTTCTAGCCAATTATATTCGAATCCTTCATAATATCTGGATGAATAGTGCCATAACTTACCATCTTTCTCAAAGCAATTTAAATATTCATCGATTAAGATAGCAATTGATCTATCAGTGTAAAAGCACCTGTATGGTTTCCGGATACTTTGATTTTTAGAATTTTTAGATCTGAAGATATCAACATCGACAGAAAACCCAAACCACGAATGTATAAAGTTATAAAATGAAAATGGATGTTCATTTAATGCCATAGATGCATCATGTGTCCAATTGGAATTTCTATAAAGTGAATTAGTGATTGGAATTTGAACTCTTGATCTTTTGACTAGTTCCCTAATATAGGGGACTATAAAATGAACCGGATAATCGCCCGTTGTACCATATAATTCATAGGAATTTTTTGGAACCGAATCTTGGAATTTTTGCGTATTGATTTGCTTTTCAATGGTGGATTTAAAAGCATTGAAAGTTAAATTATCACTGACCTCAGTTGAGTTGAAGCGATTTAAATAAGATAGGGGTTCAACTGGATAATCATCTACAAATGGTTCATTCGTTAGTTCAATTGGAATAGCATCTGCTTTATTATCTGAATAGTTATCAAATAATTCTTTGAAAAAGTTTCTTTTGAACAACACAGAATAGACGGAACCAAAGAGTCTTTCAAGAAAGGTATCCTTTTCTTCATATCTTTTCTTCTTTTTGGATACTTTTCTCCTTCTTTTTGAAGCTTTATAATTAACTCTGTTTATTTTCTTAAAATAACTTGAAAATAATCCCGTAACTCCACTTTCACATTGGCCAGTTAGTAACAACAAAACAAATTCAGAATAATCAATATCACCAGCCATTAAATGTAATCCATAATCATAAGAATACATGAATTCAGTTAGCTCATATTTGCTCAATCTGAAAGTAAAGGTTGCTTTAAAAAATTCGTCGACAACATCAAAATCAAATGGTTTAAAACCTTTACCATTCAACTGTAATAGGGGTAGAATAGCGGAAACATCATTAGAAATAGTGATGATACCAAGATCATATGATTCTTTTAATTCAGTTGAGCTGAAAACTTTGGAAAGTATGTTATAATTAGCGTTGGACATTCTCCATAAGAAGCTTGGTGCCGATAGATAAGATTCGATTTCAAAAGTTTCTGGTTGAAAGGAATCTGGTGTTAATTTGAAAAATTCAGAATTAATAACATCCTTCATAGCAGGATTGACCATTATATGTCTAGTGAGATTCCAAGATAAAAACATATAAGCTTGTCTTTGAAGAATGATTTTTGCCGCAGATCTTAAATCTTCATTTTTAAATCCTTTATAGTTATAACGAAATGCTTCAATAAATTGGAGAGTGCCAAAAACACCTAAGGTAGTTGGAATAAAGGAGGAGACAGTTTTTTCAGGAATTGAAAAAGTTGGGTGAATTACCACTCGCATAATTAACTAAATGATAGCTAACCACAACCAAAGATAAACAACATTATAAATAAACTAAATAAAGCAAGCTACAAACATACAATATACAAATAATTTTCTAATCTCTTAATGAAAAAGGGCACCTGAATTGAATGAAATAAAATAGTTTCCTAATTAGGCAAGTATCCGTTACTGGAAAATGTTCCTTATGCGACAACTTATAATGTTGTATTTCTTGTTTAGGAGAATAGCCAACATTTCATAATTAGTACATCAAAATGGTAGATCGGTATATAAATTATTATATATATTTGTACATGAACAATTAATTAACACTTTCTTTATTGTTCCGAGACAACAGCAGTGTACTGAGCAAGAAGAGCATCATACTTACTTTTAAGACTATCATAAGCGGCAGTTTTATCTTCAACTTCTTTTTTAAGATCTTTGATTGTATTCTTATCAACATTAAGTGAAAATCCGCTATTATTATATGAAATGTTTGTTTTGGAATCAACACCTGTGAAATTGGTAAATGCTTTTTCTTCATCTTGGACATTATTTAAGAAAGATTGTAAATCAAATGTTGTTGATGGCTGACTATTAGAAGATATCAATTTCATCGTTAAAACTTCATTAACCAAATCTTTTTCCTCGATAATCGATCTTTTTAAAACAGGAATTGATCTCATTATTGATTTATCTACACCGCTATTCTCAAACTTAGAATCATCTGCTTTGATTTTCCATAATTCAAGATTGGAGATTTCACCAACCAATTCTTTTAATTTTTTTCTAATTTGCTTTGTAGTTATATCAATTACAAATAATGAACCTTGTTTATCACCTGAAATAAGTAAAGTTCCATCGAATGAAACCTTTAATTGTGTGATGGCTATATTTTCTTCATTTAATGATTTATATTGATCTTGGTGACATGTAAAAGTATCTAGTAAATCTACATCTGGTTTCAAAGTAACGATTCTACCTAAACCACCAACAGCTTCCATAACTTTACTTTTTGGGTTAACTTTAAACATTGGAACTGATCGTATCTGACCATTCGATAAACCCAAATAGATAGATCTAAATGCAGGATCAACAGCTAATGAAGAAACCTGATAGTTAGAAACAATAGTTGTAATTAGATTAACTTTATTTGATAATGTTAATGAATATATACGAACTGTTGAGTCTAATGATGATGTGATTAATTTGATATCATTATTTAACCCTTTAGTAAATGTTAATGATGTGATTGGCAATGTATGATCAGTTATAATTGCAAATGGCTTATCATTTAGACTATCTTCATTTAGATTTTTCATGAAAATTGAATTAATCGAATGAATAACCACTCTTGAATCTTCTGACCCAGTTGCTATAAATCCTGAATAACTGGCAATGTGTGTTAATGGTTGATAGTGTGCTTGTTTAACAGTTAACAACAAGCCAGAATTCAAAGACCATATATAAAGTTTACCAGTTATTGAACCACCTAATAATAGAGTAGGTTTTGAAGAATTTGTATCACTATAAGTGGATAGACAGGTCAAAATTTCTGGTAACGGAATAAATTGTTCAGGAGATTCTTTACCATATAAATAAACATGCAACATGGGTTTCTCAGGAAGTGCCACTAGTAAATGAGAAGCATGTCCAATTGATAAATTAACGGATGCGTTTGGTGATGATGGTGATTGTCTATATTGATGATAAGTTTTAGTGGTATGAAGAGAAGTTAAATAAGAAAAGGCTGTCGCATGTTTCTTATCCTGAGGATTACCTCTGGCATTATAATATATAAGTTCATCCATTGTAAATCAGTGCTTTGATGGCTGATTGTGTTCAATTGTTCTGATCCAACAGGAAAAAAAATTATGTAGAAAAATATATTATAATTTTTAGATTTAAAGAAAAAAATAAATTTTTCATGCATGAAAAATTAAAAATTACAGTGTAAATGATTTAAAAAGGAAAACGGAAAAAGAAAAAAAGGCCGGCGACGCGTCGCTATACATCTGTATCACCTTCATCCTGAATGTCTAGGTGGTAGATTAGATTAATTATCATATTATCAGGTCTTATACAAAAGCAGGACTGAGTTTGAACCCTTACATTAAATGGGATTTGATCGAAATTGCATTATTATAATGTATCGATTCTTAATTCTTACCCATTTTTTTTCGATTTTTGTCATGATGATTTTCTTAAGCCTCAGTTAGAGGCTTTTTTATCTTCCAAAAATAATCCTAAACTCATGAATCATAAATAACGCTATGTTTCTTCCAATGAATTAAAAAGCTTATCATAGTAACATGGTAACGCTTTTTTAGACATTGCTGCAACTGAAAACAAACTAAAGCCGTATCATTCAGCAGAAATGGATCAACTTATACAATTAGCTGATGCTATTCCCTATGAGTATCAAATTAGAATATTTCAACTGACTGAAACTTCGTCTTTAACTACTACTCTTCCTACTACTTTTTCGCAAAATTTAGAATCTATAACATCTGTGCTTTCAAGTATCAATTCTAAACAGAGTTCTGCATTGAGCGTTTTAAAAACCATTACTGATTATACAACTGCAAGTGATTTGTTGAATAATGCAATTCAAGCTCAAGCCACTTTAAACTATTATGAAGCATTAGAAGCCGTTGCAACTGAAACAAATTCCATCATAAAGGAAAGTTTAATGACCGAAGCTGCACAAGCTTCAAACATTATGGAGACAATTTTTAGAGAATCAGTCTATTATAATGGTAATTATCCATCAACTGGTGGTAATGCAGCTTTGATGGCAGTTTTTATTGTCTTTTTCATTATCCAAATTATATCAGGAGTTTATTATAGACAATGGTGGTTTTTAGTTTGTTGGTTTTGTGGATTGGGTATGGAAATACTTGGTTATGGGGGTCGTGTTTGGTCATCAAAAAATATTGGTAGTTATAGTGCGTTTGTTATGCAATCAACATGTCTAACAATTGGGCCATCATTTCTTATGGCTGGTATTTACTATTTGATTGCACAGTTAACATTGATTTATGGTGAAGAATTTTCGATATTAAAGGCAATGCAATATTCACTTATATTCATTATTTCTGATGTATTTTCTATTTTTTTGCAAGCTATTGGAGGTGGTATTGCATCAGGTGGAGATCAATCTGGTCTTAATATTATGATTGCCGGTTTAGCAGTTCAAGTTGCAACAATTGCCGTTTTTCAATTCTTTTGGTATCATTTCCTTTGGAAAATTTATAAATCATATTTATCATATGGACAATCAAGATTCAATCCCAAATTTCAAAGCATAAGAGATCGTCGTTTATTAGTTCCATTTATGATTGGAATTTGTATTTCTGTTGTTTTTATCTTTATTAGATCAATCTATAGAGTTGCCGAATTATCTGGTGGTTGGGGTTCAAGATTGGCAGTAACAGAAATTTATGTTATGATACTAGAAGGATTAATGGTATCATTAGCATCTTTATGCCTTACAATTTTAACACCTGGGTTTGTTTACGGTAAGCATCCTCATCTATATATTGAGAAGGGTTTGAAGGAGACATTTTCCAGAAACAAGAAGTATAATAAATTTTGCGATGCGGATAATGAAGCTAGTTTTGAAGAGGTTGTAGAAGGTGATCCAAATGTGATGGAAGAAGATAAAAGGTATTACATTTAAGAAATTGGCTGGCTATACATACAATTTTCTATCATTTATGTAAGATTTTTACTTATTTTGTTCAAGTCTATTGCAATGTTGTATATTTTAATTAATGGATTCGATTCATGTACTTTATATGTTGTTGATCACCATGTAATAAAAAGAGAGAGGTCAAATTCTCTAACGTATTTGAAAACCAAGTATCCAATGTTCAATAACTACTAATAACCTTACAATCTGGTAAACGCCAAAAAAAAAAGGTTTTTGGCGTTACATGTTTTATCTCTTTTATCAGAAGAAATGAATCTTCATTACAAAAGATTAAAGCTTATACATAAATATTTCAATACCAGAAATTACATTAAAGTTTTGATACAGATGCTGAAGTCAAATTATATTTCACCATATATCGACACATGAAAATCAAGTTCCTTTAATAATAATAGCTTTTAATTTCGCGTCTGTCCTCTGAGTCTGATCTACTAAACTGAAATTTGAAATTTTAAATTTGAAAGCTCAGAGTACTTGTAACAACTAGGCTCATCGTTGACTCTTGAATTGAAATAATAACCAAAATCTCTTACTTGATAACGAAACAAACATGCCACTTGATTTTTTAGGTGCTGTTTTTTTCCATAAAACTCATGAGATTCCATATTTAGAGCAAATTAAAACAATTTTACCACCATTGGTTATTGCCACCTTTCTTAAACTTTATTCAAATGGATCATCAAATACATGGGAAAGAAAGTTACACGGTAAAGTATATATAGTGACTGGAGGAACCAGTGGTATTGGTGCAGCATTAGTACGTGATATGGCATCTAGAGGTGCACAGTTAGTTTTATTAACATCACAACTTAGTGAAACTTCAGATAATAGTGGTAAAATTTGGATTTCTGATTATATAAATGATTTAAGAGAGGTTACACATAATGAGATGATTTATGCGGAAGAATGTGATTTATCATCATTATATTCAATTAGAAAATTTGCAACTAAATGGTTAGATAATAAACCTGCTAGAAGATTAGATGGTATAATCTGTCTAGCTGGTGAAAGTTTACCAATTGGTAAACTAAGGACCAATTCTGTTGATGGAGTTGAAATACAAATGGCAATTAATTATTTGAGTCATTATCATTTATTAACATTATTAGAGCCTGCATTAAATGTACAACCTCCGGATCGAGATGTCAGAGTTATATTATCTTCTTGTATATCACAAAATATGGGTGAAATTGACATTAATGATTTATTATGGGAGGAAAGAAATTATCCAATTAATAAACCATGGAAAATTTTCGGTACTTCTAAATTATTACTAAGTATGTTTGCTAAGGAATTTCAAAGAAAGGTAACAAGTTATGAACGACCAGATAAACAACCATGTGGTGTACGTGTTAATATAGTTAATCCTGGTATGGTTAGAAGTCCAAGTACTAGAAGATTTTTATCAATGGGTAGTATATTTGGATTATTGTTATATATTCTATTATATCCTATATTTTGGATTTTTTTAAAATCAACACAACAAGGTATGCAGTCATATTTATTTGGTATTAATTCTCCAGTTGCATATAATGGTAAAGGTGGATATTATATTAAGGAATGTAGTATAATTGAGAATGAAAGTCGAGGTGAATTGAATGATGAAGGACTACAAAGGAAAGTCTTTGAAATCACCAAAAGTAAAATTGAATATTTGGAAAAGGCAAGTGCAATTGAACGTAATAAAAACAAGAAGAAAATAAATACAAAAAAGGATGTTAAAGAAAGTGTTGATGAAAAGAGTGATAAGGATATCAAACAACAAGAGTTGGAAAATGCAAAAATTGGTTTATTTAGATCGGCCTTTAAAGAATCCGAACCTAGTGGGTTGTTTCCTGATATGGATAAGATGAAAGGGGATGATAAAAACAAAGAACAACGTCTTAAACGTTTGGATGCCAAATACGAGAAGAGTAGGAAAGTCTGATATGGGTTCTGGTAGATGTAGATGTATATATATTTGTAGATGCGGACGAGAGATTATATAAATGTGCGGCCGGATTCATGAAGTCACGGGCGTCCACACCCGATTATAGAATTATATATTAAAATCGATAGATCTTTAATCCTTACCGTTTACCGTGTTTTACCGTGAAAAATAAGAAATAGATATATTTACTATTTACATGCATAATAAAAAAATTAGTCTGTTCACTTTTTTACTTTTTTATTTTTTAACTTTCACTGTGAGTCAATCAGACTAATACCGTATACACACATTTACTCATTTACTCATTAAATATAATTTGATTTCCATTTTTCCATTTTCCTCACAGTGTATGATTCATACACGTCTCCTCAGTTTGCATCTTACTTAAATCTATTTATTTCCATTTGATTCTAAATTTTTCAATTTCTTTCACCAGTTTATAGTTCTCTTCTCTTCCTTCTTTTTTGAAATGTTTGCATCAGCTTTAAAGTCATCAAAGACTTCCTTACTTAAAAGAATGTCCTCAAATTTAGCACCACTTGATGCATCAAAACTTACTATAACAACTACTACTTCTCCAAAGGAAAGAATTCCTAATGAAGAATTAGTCTTTGGTCAATCATTTACTGATCATATGCTTAAAATCCCATTCTCTTTCAAATCTGGTTGGGGTTCTCCACAAATTGTTCCATATGGTCCATTAGCATTAGATCCATCATCATGTGTTTTCCATTATGCATTTGAATTATTTGAAGGTTTAAAAGCTTATAAGGATAAAAATGGTGATATTAGAATGTTTAGACCTGATAAGAATATGATTAGAATGAATAAATCAGCTGATAGAATTTGTTTACCAACATTTGACTCTGAAGAATGTACAAAATTAATTGGTGAATTATTAAAATTAGATAATAGATTTATTCCATCTGAAAAGGGTTATTCAATGTATATTAGACCAACTTTAATTGGTACCTCTGCTGGTTTAGGTGTTCATACACCAGATGAAGCTTTACTGTTTGTCATTTGTTCACCTGTTGGTCCATATTATAAGACTGGTTTTAAAGCAGTTAGATTAGAAGCAACAGATTATGCAACTAGAGCTTGGCCAGGTGGTGTTGGTGATAAAAAATTAGGTGCAAATTATGCACCATGTGTTAAACCACAATTAGAAGCTGCAAAGAGAGGTTATCAACAAAATCTTTGGTTATTTGGACCTGAAAAGAATGTTACTGAAGTTGGTACAATGAATTTCTTTGTTGCAATGAAAGATACTAAAACTGGTAAAAATGAATTAGTTACTGCACCATTAGATGGTACAATTTTAGAAGGTGTTACAAGAGATTCCATTTTATCATTAGCAAGAGAAAGATTAGATCCAAATGAATGGATTATTAGTGAAAGATATTGTACAATTACTGAAATTGAAGAAAAGGCTGAAAAGGGTGAATTATTAGAAGCTTTTGGTTCAGGTACTGCAGCAATTGTCTCTCCAATTAAGGAAATTGGTTATAATGGTAAAGATATTCAAGTTCCATTATTACCTGGTGAACAATCTGGTCCATTGACAAAACAATTCCTCACTTGGATTCAAGAATTACAATATGGTGATGTTGAAAGTGATTGGTCAAGAGTTTTCAAAGTTTAGAATTGAATGTTCTAAGCAATATTTTTTTCTATCTGTCTATTATTTATTGTCTTTATAAAATTAATTTAATAAACCTACCATCTTGAATGTAATAGAATTAGAAATCTATGACTTATAGCCAACTTTTTCTTTTCATTACTTTAAGAGTTGATGATTGTTTAAATATAACTGATAATGTCAAGTAATTGCTATTAAGAAACGTTGTTGGGGGCTGAGAATATTCAATATTCTCAAGTGATTTTATTTTTTATTTTTTGTTTTTCCGGTTTTTCATTTTTCAACTGACCATTATTTTTTATGCCTTACAGGTTTTTCCCTTAAGTTTTCACTTCTTACGTTTTACCCTGTAGCATTCTTTTCTCTTCCCTTTCTTACTAACAAATAATGAATTCTTCTGAACTCACACAAATCGTTAAACAATTTATCAAAAACAATGAAACGTTTAAACTAATTTATCAAAATAAATCAAGACCATTATTGAATTCGATTACCTCCAATTTATTAATTCTTGATTCCTCATTTAATCCGCCACATTTAGGACATTTATCAATGATTAAGGAAAGTATACTACAACCAAAGAAAGAAATAGGCATATCTACAATCAACACCAATAGTGTTTTATTACTATTTAGTATTAAAAATGCAGATAAGAAAGATGTGGAATATCTCGAGTATGTTGAAAGGTTGAAGATGATACATATGATGAGTCTATACATAGAGGGTGAACTTGGATTAAGTTGCGGTATAGCGATTACTAATTCAAGTTTATTTGTCGATAAAAATAAACTGATTAGGGAATGGATAGATGAATACAATAATAAAATAAAATCTATTTATTTATTAGGATTTGATACATTGATCCGATTTTTGGATGTGAAATATTACAAAGATACACTGGTTAATTCATTAGGTTCTTTTTTCAATACTTCATCAGTATTTGTTTTTCTAAGAGACGATAAATCTAGTAAATTGGATATTAAGGAACAAGAGAAATATATTTCTACCTTAGATATACCTTTAGAATGGCAAGATTCAATTACCTGTTGCAAATCGGAGGACGCATGGTCTATATCCTCTTCAAATATCAGAGAACTTGTACACAAGGGTGAAGAAACCAAATGGAAACCTATGGTTATTCCTTCTATTGCAGAGTACATAATCAAAAATGATACTTATGGCCGCCTCTAAGGTCACGTGAGTGTGGCTCCAGCAGCAACCGTGCACCAGCGCGCAATTTTTTTTCTTTTAATTTCTTTTTTTTTCTTTTTATTTCCGACCAGTCGCTTTTTTTTCTCTCCACTTTTACTCTCACTGACTAGACCATCCCCACCCCCCTTGCTCTTTCTCGCTCACCACTCGCTCTTTCTTTTGTAATCGCCTTATTTGCCCTTGCTGGTTGTAGGATTCCCCTGGTTTTACTACACATCTTACATCCTTAGATCGGTACACTTCACCTCACACACAGGTACGTTCTTATCTGCAGGTCTAGTTTTGTTCTGTCTCTTTGACTAGTTTGTTTCAGGATTTTCCCCCGATTTTTAATTATTTTATTTGGTCATTTTATCTTAAATCTAGGTAATTTTTGCCACTTAATTTGAATTTGGATTTGAACAGCACATCACTTTCACACACAAAAACAACTCTACACACAAACTACAAAAAATAAAAAAAAAAAGAAAAAAAAAATAAGAATTTCGCATTTTTATTTTCGCATTTTTCATATTTTTTTCCCCAATTAGGACTACTTAACTGTTTTGCTCTTAATAAATAATAACAATATGTCGGTTTCTGTTTCTTTAAAGAGAAGTCAATCTACACACAACCCATCCGGTATCAAAAGAAGATGTATGCTCAATACTAATTCTGCTCCGTTACCTTCACCTCATCAATTATGTTCATATAAACAATCTGCATTTAAAAAGGCTTCATTTAATGAATCATCATCTGAAGAAGATTCTTATGATGAAGAAGATGAAGACGATAATGGAGATAATGCAACAATCACTTCCAAGACAAGATTTTTTGCACCTATCGATTCAAAGTTATCAAAGGCTATCTCCCAATATAGTGATGATGAAGATGATGAAGATGATGATAATCATAATAATAACAACAACAATAACAACAACACTAATGATAATGGTGTTAAGGATGTAAACTTTAACAAAGTTAATTCAGATGTTGGAAATATCATTGGTATCGATAATGGAATAACTTCAACTAATTCATTATTTAACGATAATACAAGGAAAAGATCAAACTCTTCTAATGATATTTTAACTTTTAATTATCCTAATAATAATTCATTTTACAATAAAAGATTTTCGATTAATATTGCGGATATGAATCATAAGTTCAAGAATGTTTATCATATACCACAACAAGATTTGATTGCAAGATCTCGTTGCTTTGATTATTTAATTGGTGCCATTGATCAAGCTTGGGCAAATTATTGTGATTCGACATCCTATGATGAAGATATTGCTTATAATGATATTAATCAAACAGTTGTTAACACACCAAGTTCCAATAATTATACCACTGATGATGATGACGGTTATAAAACTGAATTTTCAACAACAACAACTGTAACTGAGTATGATAGTGATAATAGAAGAAATTCTAATTCTAAACAACGTACTTTCAGTATAATGAATTTACCAATTAATTTAAATTCGAATAATAAAAAAGTTTCTGAAGTTCCAGAAAATTTAAGATTACAAGGTTTAAAAGATTGTTTTACAAAATTGAAATATCAACTTGAAGATTTAGTGGATTCTGATAATTTCCAGGATTGTTTAACATTTTGGTCAAAATGGGATTTAAATAAGTATTTAGTTGTTGATTTTGTTGAAGAAGATGAAGATGATGATAATGAGATTGAAAATAAAATCAATGAATTAGAAGTAGGTCGTTTATCCTCATCTATTGACAATTAATGAAAGTGTTTAAGATTATTCATATCAATTGATGTATATTAGTAGGAGGTAGGGAGAGAAATAGTATGACCATAGAATGAAGTTACATATGTATATTAAAATAACCTGGATCAAAGTGTAAATTAAAATATTAAAAAAAAAAAATTAAAACCAAAATACTTCAAGCACAGATAACAAATACCATAGGTCAGCCTGAATTTTATAACTTGTATATTAGCAATCAACAGAAAAATATATAGTTCTTCACATTTTACATATATATAAAAAAAAATAAAAAAAATATTAAAATAAAATTATATAGTTTGTAAACTTGAACTTAGTCGATGAATCTAGTAAGTGTAAAACAAAAAAATGTGCATGCCTTCGTTTGTATCTGGGGGTGTGTAAGTAGAAGAGATCATATATAAAGTAATAGATTTTCGATATTTCGATGTTTCAGTTTAATACTATGAATGAATTTTACAGGGGAAAAAGAAGATGTTTCAGAAATTTCCCAGCAAAATCATCATACTTCCTACCGAAATCTATACCTGGTTGCTCCACGGCCAAGTTTCTGCCCACATCTCCTTTAACTTCTTCCTTCTTCCTTCTTCCTTCTTGCTTCTTGCTTCTTGATTCTTGCTTCTTCCATAAATTGAGTTAGTTTGCTTATTCAAGTTATTACTAATGCTTGCACGGAATAAAAAACCCAAGAATGTCTCAAAGCTTCAAAAGAAAGCCCTAAAAAGAAGGAAGAATAAAAGACTGTCCATCTCACATCCACCTAAGCCAACATTACAGAATTTTTTTATGAAATTTCCAGATCAAATAGTTGTACAACATATAAAGGAAAGAAACAATGAAAGATATGCAAAAGGTGAAAGTTTTGAGCATATTCCGTTCTTGGAGGCTCAACCGGAGGGAATGCCAAGATGGATCAATAATATCAATGATATTGTGGATATGCCTAATGATGAGGTTGAAACATTTTCACGTGGATATCGAATTCCTTTGAAGGGAACCATTGATGAAAAGAAGAAAAATATTGCTATTTTTGTTGGTGTCCCAATTGATGAAGCTAATAAAATAATCAATAGCAAATCTTTAGAACCTATGTTATATGAAGATATGAAATTTCCAAATCATGATTTTTACATGAAAACAGAGTATAATGACTTAAAGGATATAATGTTGAACCGAGGACAGATTGCAAACGATATATTTTACAAGAGAGGTGACGATCTTTGTCCCATTCCCTTTTTATATGCACAACCTGAAGGAATGCCACTGTGGATTAAAAGGGTTGATGACATTGTTGATATGAAACAAGAAGATGTTGAAATTTTTTTACGTGGTTATAATAAGCGTTTAGAGGGAACACTTGATAAAATGAAGTGGAAATTAGCAGCCACTGTAGGCATACCTAATGATGTAATTGATAAAGTATTTCATTACGAACCGCCTGTTGAGACGTCAGCACCAATGTTATATGAAGATATGAAATTTCCACATCATGATTTTTACATGAAAACAGAGTATAATGATTTAAAGGATATAATGTTGAAGCGAAGACAATTTCTAAACGATGCAGTTTACAAGAGGGGTGACGATCTTTGTCCCATTCCCTTTTTATATGCACAACCTGAAGGAATGCCACTGTGGATTAAAAGCGTTGATGACATTGTTGATATGAAACAAGAAGATGTTGAAATTTTTTTACGTGGTTATAATAAGCGTTTAGAGGGAACACCTGATGAAATGAAGAAGGAATTGGCTATTACTATAGGTATACCTTTTGCTGAAGCTGTTAGAATATTCATACACTCGAAGATGGGTTAGATTTGGTTATGAACTTTTTTTCGATGGGTAATGTTTTTATTTTGATTTTAATTTGCTTTCAATTTGTTTTTAATTTGTTTTTAGTTTAACTTCTTTGCAACAAAATTAAGATTTTATTTTTATTTTGAATTCGATGCTGAATATATGAGTAGTCTTGATTATGTTGGTATAATTAGCTGCATTTATCTTCTTGATTGTATTTACTATAATTACAATATACATTCATAGTACCTATTGATTTTATAATGATTAGAAAATTAACAAAAAAAGACGTTATTTGTCAAATGTGTACAAAATTGGCAATCGTTGAAACATAGATTTTCCATCCAAAACAACCCAATACTTCAAA